>CM029280.1:1301648-1789295 GCA_016920895.1 Vaccinium myrtillus
ACATCCTCCGCAGGGAATATAGGTGTGTGGAAGTTTCTTGCACAGTTGTTGGAATATGAATTAACGTAATAAGAGTTAAAATAAAAAAATGGTTAGGTAATTGATTGTATAGAAATGTTTCCAGAGAGAAGTCCAAAGCGTAGAAAATAATCTGGATATAGTTGATGGCTGTTCCAAAATTCAATCAAGATAACTTTATTTTCTTCCTGTTCTTCGTAGAATAAGGTGACAATATATCAATAATATAAAGTTCCACGCGCAACAACTAAATCAAGTCCATCACAAGAATTCGAGAAGTAGTTTCATATGGGAGAAAAATGAACTAACAAAAGATTTGATAACCAATTCTTAATTCAGCCATATTTGAACCCCGACCTCTCTCTAAAGATTTTGACAGGGTGATCAATTACGCTAATCTTAGTTTTTCTTGTTTTTTTTTGAACAAGAGTTTTTTTAATCACTAATCTTTAGAAATACATTGCAAAGATTAAAAGAATTCAAAGCATGAGACATCACAACAGAGAAAGACATCACTATGCTAGTCTTAGTTGATTATAGTTGGGAGTTTTTTTATTTTTATTTTTATTTTTTATGTTAGAATAAAGATGGTACATCGTCAACTTTTCTTGTAGTCCAAGGTTAATTTTGATATTTCTGAATTCTATTAGACCTTGAGATTTCAATATTGCGACAAAACTGGACCAATTCAAGGGAATTGGGGGCCCTGTAATGAGTGAGCTCACTACATGCGTATAGTGAGCTCTTTCGGCCGTCCGATCTTAGATCAACGGTAACAAGATTCAATTGATACAGGCCTAGAAGAGCTACAAAAGGAGGCTGAAAGTAATATGGTACCCATTTCTGGCCCAATTGTAATTGGACCAAATAATGGGATTAGAGCATCTCAACTAGAAGGAATAAATCTACAAGTGGACTTAAATCCAAAGAAGTTCAGGAAAGCCTTGAGGAGTCTGACGTATGAAGCATGCAGTAATTCCACTGAGTGTGAGGAGATTCATAACACCCTAACATCAGCTTTCAAAAGTCAGGAGGAGAGATTACTGGAAGAACTTCAATGCACTAAAGAAACTGGGTCCAGGTTAGGGGTTAATTTTGGTATCACGGATGAAATGATCATGAAGAGGATTATTGAGATTGAAAACAAAGAATATACCCTAATCCAAAGGAGTGGCTCAGCATGCTAGTTGCTTGCTGAGTGAATATTTCATGAAATATGAAGATAATTTCATGGAATATCAGGGGTTTGGGGAGCTCAATTAAGAAAAGATTTGTTTCTAAACTGGTGAAAAATAGAAGCCCTGAGGTATTGATGATACATGAGACAAAAGTGGAGAGTTTTGAAGTTGGGATAATTAAGAAGATGTGGGGCAACCCTGATGTTGAGTTTGCAGAGTCAGGGGCAGAAGGAGCTTCAGGGGGAGTATTAACTGTGTGGAACAACAACATCTTCAAGCCACAATCAGTCACAATACATAGGCATTTTGTTATTGTTACAGGTATGTTTTACAACTTTGACTGTGCTCTTGTCAATGTGTATGCCCCTAATGATGCTACTCTTAGAAATGAATTATGGAGACTGTTAATACAACTTAAATCCACTATATCAGTACCATGGTGTATAGGATGGGATTTTAATGAGATAAAGTACTTATCTGAAAGAATGGGCTGCTTAAGAATTGAAAGAAGCATGAAGGAATTTCAGAACTTTATAGATGTGACAGAGCTAATTGATTTGCCAATGATGGGGAGGAAGTATACTTGGACAAATTTTCAGGATAATGCCATTCACAGTAGGCTTGACAGATTCCTAGTGTCCCTTGAGTGGATGGAAAAATTTAAGCTGGTTCAGTGGGGCCTCCCTAGACCCATATCAGACCACTGCCCAATCATGATTACCGACAATAATTGGGATTGGGGGCCTAAACCATTTAGGTTTTTGGATGTATGGCTATCGCAACCGAAATGTCTAGAAATCACCAAAGAGGCTTGGGAAACCACGGAAACTTATGGATGGGCTGGTTGTCAAATAGCTAAAAAACTCAAAGGGGTGAAGAAGAGACTTAAAATCTGGAATAAACAGGAATTTGGTAATGTCAATGTAAGAATCAAGGAAATTTAAGAAAAGTTACATAATCTGGATGTGTTGAGTGAATCAAGGCAGTTGAATTCTGATGAGAAAAGCCAGAGGAGTGAATTAAAGGGTGAATTCTGGAAAATTTCTAGACACCTAGAGTGTATTTGGAGACAGAAATCCAGAATCAACTGGCTCAAGTTAGGAGACAGGAACACCAAGTTTTTCCAAATCATTGCTAACAATAGATTTAGAAAAAATCTGATTTGTTCCATTAGAGTAAATGGGAGAGTGTTTGAAGAACCCCAATTGATCAGAAATGCAGCTGTGAATCATTTCAGAGATTGTTTTAAGGAGATTGCCGTTGACAGAGCAAAACTCAATGGAACCTTTACAAGAAGGTTATCACATGAGCAAGCTTTATCTCTGGAAAGGAAGTTTGAAGTGGAGGAAATAATGGCAGCCATAATGGACTGCAACAGTTTGAAAGCACCTGGGCCGGATGGTTTTAATTTCTCCTTTGTTAAGAAAGCCTGGAACATCATGAAGAAGGATTTGATTGCTTTCTTTGAAGAGTTTTACGTCCATGCTAATCTTGCTAGAGGCCTTAATTGCACTTTTATTACTCTAATTCCCAAAGTTGAAGGGGCCTCTTGCTTCAATGATTTTAGGCCTATAAGCATGGTAGGATATGTATATAAAATCTTAGCCAAGGTTCTAGCAAGAAGGTTGAAAATGGTACTTCCAAGTATTATTGGTGAAGCTCAGGCTGCTTTTGTTGGAAATAAGCAAATTCTGGATGGAGTGATGATAGCCAATGAGATCATTGATTACTGGAAAAGAGGAAATTCAGGAGGTTTAATTCTGAAAATAGATTTTGAGAAAGCTTACGACTGCGTTAACTGGAATTTCTTGTTGGATATGATGAGTAAACTAGGCTTTGGTGATAAATGGTGCCATTGGATCAGAGCATGTATATCATCAGCATCTCTTTCTATCCTTGTGAATGGTTCAGCCACTGATGAAGTCTTTCCAGAAAGAGGTCTGAGGCAAGGTGACCCTCTTTCACCATTCTTATTCAATATTGTAGTGGAGGCACTGAATGTTTTAATGGAGAGAGCCAAATCTGAAGGATCAATCAGAGGTATACAAGTTGGGGTTAATGGAGTGGTAATTTCACACTTACAATTTGCTGATGACACTATTTTGTTTTGCAATAATGACATGACTGAAATTCTGGAGATTAAGAGAATAATGAGGTGGTTTCAAGAAATGTCAGGGTTGAAGATTAACTATTCCAAGAGCATGCTTTGTGGAGTTGGGGTGCAGGAACAAGTGGTACATGAGTTAGCTCAAATTATTGGTTGTAAGGGTGGGAAATTGCCAATGAAATACCTTGGTCTACCACTTGGGGCCAATCCGAAGAGAATTTAGACTTGGCAACCAGTAGTGGATAGTTTGAAGAAAAAGTTAAAGCAATGGAAGAAGAGACAGATGTCTATGGCAGGTAGATTGGCATTGATTAAGTCCACAATGAGCAACTTGCCAATATACTACATGTCCATATTCAAAGTACCTGTAGCAGTGGCGAATACTATTGAAAAGATGCAAAGGCAATTCCTATGGGGAGAACTGGAGGATAAGAAAAGAATACATTTAGTGAATTGGGAAAAGATCACTAAAAGTAGAAAGTATGGTGGTCTTGGAGTTAAAAGATTAATGGAACATAATAGCTCTTTGTTGGCAAAATGGTGGTGGAGATTTAACAAGGAAAAGGAAGCTCTTTGGGTCCAAGTGATTTCAAGGAAATATGATTTGCAAGAAGAGTTATGGCAGCCACAGATTCCTAATAGAGGGAGATGCTCAACAACTTGGAAAGATATTTGCTCTATTGGGTCTTCTAACTCTGTTATGGGAAGGTGTATTAATCAAGGATTTGTGTTTAAAGTGAATTCGGGGGAGAGAATCAAATTCTGGGATCATAAGTGGTTGGGAGAGGAAACTCTACTTGCTATCTTCCCTAGATTACATAGCATTTCTACTCAGAAGGATGCCATGGTGGCTGACATAGCAGATGCTCAGGGACAAGTATGGAACCTACAATTTAGAAGACCTTTGAGAAGTTGGGAGGAGGAACAATTGGCAATTTTACAGAATTTGCTAAGGACAGTGCAACTACAGGAAAATGATGAGGATGTACTTCAATGGAAGTGGAGCAAGGATTTGACTTTTTCTGTTAAATCCACTTACGCAAAGTGGGAAGAGCAACAATTTCTAAGGGATAAAGATTTGGTCTCAGTGTGGAAAAACGTCTGTCCCCCTAAAGTAGAAGTGTTTGCTTGGATGGCAATCCGAAATAGCATTGCCTCAAGGTCAGTCCTAGTTGGAAAAGGAATCTTGGAAAGTAATTTGGATCATTGTACATTCTGCAATTGTGATGGAGAAACTCCCAGCCATCTTCTATTGCATTGCCGTTGGGCATGGAAAATATGGTCCAACATTTTGGCTTGGTGGGGGATAGCCTGGGCATGCCCTTCCAATGTACTAGCATTGCTGCAATTTTGGAACAACAATAAATTCAAGAACTTAGAAAAACTCTGTTGGCAAGCATGCTTTTATTCGGCCCTTTGGACTATTTGGACATGCAGGAATGAGGTGATTTTCAGAAATAAAGTTTGGGAGGTGGAGGAGATTATTGATTTGGCAAAAACAAGGATGGCTATTTGGATTAAAGGGAAATATAATATCAAGATCTACAGTGTTGAAGACTTCGAAAGGAACTTGGATGGGATTAGAAGACTGAAAATTGAGACAAATCATTGATGGTTAATGCTGAGTTTGGGTGTGTGTGCGTTCATTATTGGTTTCATTATATGGTCATGGGTGGTATGGGTAGGTATAGGTGTGGCATTGTGGTTCCCCATGGTTTTGGGCTTGTCTTTGGGTGGGGTGGTGTCTCTTCTTGTTTGCTTGAGTCGGTGTCGGTTTCCTTTTTGGTGTCTGTGTGGGTGGTGTAGTCTTTGGGGTCTTCATGTATAGGGGTTTGCCTTGTTTTTTAGGGCTTTTTGTCTGTCCTTTTTTGTGTTTTTGGTGGTCTGTGCCTTTTTTGTTTTTGGTGGTCTGTGTCTTTTGGGGTCTTCTGTGTCCTCTTTGAGGTGGTGGTGTCACATTTGAATGGCTAATTTCTATCTCTCCATTGTTCTGCCGATACACTTCTCTGATGTTGATTCTACATATGAGGTTGCTATTGATTTCGGACTGTCGATTGATGTTGCTGCTGCTGGGATTCTTTTCGAGGAGTATGCTGATATTCTTCTTTGGCAAATATGGTCTTCATGCTAATATGGTCTTGATGCTGATTATGTTGCTTTGATTTGTTCTACTGCTGCTACTGGAGTCCGGGATGTACCTCACCCATTGTGGCAAACTGGATTATGGAGAATGCAAATTGGTGGTGTCTGGATTGAGGCTTCTCCATTTGTTTTGGGTTTATTCAAAGATGGATGCTGCAACTTCTAACTACTGGTGCTATTGATCCAGATGGAGTAATTAGTTTGTGGTGTTCATTGCTCTTGGTCCTGGCTCATGCCAGGCCTTTTCCATGTATCTGTTTTCATTTTCTTCTCCTTTCAATTTCAGCTCTTCGCTGGAATTTTTATTTTTGCCTCTACCATTCACATGTGTTTGGTAGTGACTTTCACCCTCGATGTACCCATTGTCGAGTTAATAAATTTTGTCGTCGATCAAAAAAAAAAAGTTAAAGTAAACGTAAAAGTGCTTTTTAAAGTGTAAGATGATCCAGACCGTTGATCTCAGATCGGACGATCGAGAGAGCTCACTACACGCATGTAGTGAGCTCACTTACTACAGGATCCCCAATTCAAGTGTTGGAGAGAGTTTTTGTAGAATTTGCACATAAATTTTTTCTGAGCCCATTTATCTCAAATAGATTTGAAAGGAAAGCCGAACCTTGGGCTATTACTGAAAATAACTGGGTCATAGGTCCAGCCCATATGGTGGTGTCATTTCAAATTGGGTCGTACCGTATACATAACTCAGCGATGTCTTTTAAACCCAAACCAGGGAAATAAGCTTTGACCACTGTCCTTGTGAACTGTGGCCCATTTGAGCTTCTTATATATACATGCCTTAGGTCTAGACTGGCTCATAAAGCCTCATTTACTTTTGGGCTTGCATTGGGGTGGATGATGGCCTGGCCCAAAATAGGAATACGTTCACTGTAGTTGCGACCGAAAAGAAATGGATATATAATTTGCAACAAATTTGCTTTGCCAAATCTCTTATATCAGGAAGTGGAGTAGAGTGTGGTTGGTGCCTCCCTTATACTCTCACGCACATGGGCAGGGTTTGATTCCCGTAAGCACACATCCCCCTCCCCAAGTCCCCTAGGAAGCTAGGATAGAGTAGATTAGGATTAACGATTGGCAAAAAAAAAAAAAACTCTTACGTCACCTAAACCAATTGTTTTGCGGCGGGAATGTAAGGGTTTAATTAAATTTTATGAATTTGAGATTGTGCCAAACTAGCGTACTACTGACGCTGTTATTTTATTGGTTTTTGACACTGTAACAAGCAAAAAAAGAGAGAAAAAAAAAAAATAAGGCTCGTGCAACCTTATTTTGATACAACGAGTGAACTTGCACACTTGTAAAGGTGGGTTGATTCCTTATTCCTATTGTGGATTTCAATAACTGAAATAAAATTAGAAGTACTTTAATCGCAACGTTTTAGGAAAGATTCAAAGCTTTGAAACTTATACTATGTTTTAATCTTGATGTGCTATTGAACCTTGGAAATTGCCCTAGTCACATAAGGTGTACTCATCATCGCCATTGAAAATAAATTACTAAAAGAGTTAATGATTTTTGCCTCCCTTTTTTCTTTTTCTTTTTTATAAAATGTAATCATTTTTTATTTTTAAGTGAAAAAATTGGATATAAAAATCCAATACAAGACAAAAAGGTGATTATATTTACAAGAAAAGGGGTGTCAAAATCATTTTTCATTAAAAATCATACTTTCAGTTGTTTGTTTGATAAATATAATTGTTTACACATTTTAACTTAATTTGAATCTGAAGTTATCCTTAATACTGTGTTTTATACGATCACGAATTACATCTAACCTCTCATCCAAAGATTCAATATTTACATTTGTTGGACTACATATCAACAACTTAAAATGAGACATATAAAAGCTATGATAAGCGAAATTGCAATATTAGTATTAAACTTAGAGAGAGTTTTGATTAACGATTGTATCAAAAGGGAATTGGGTAAACCTTGGAGTGATAGTTGGAAAATGATTGATTGTTAAAGACAAGTGAGTAAAAGGAAATAGAATCCAAAATTCCTAAAAATTATCGAAGTAGTGGAATTTGATGGGAGATTTTTAATAAAAAAATCCAATCATATCACCTAAATACATGTATTACATGAACCCGAACTCAAAACAGAGATAAACAACTACCATTGCCAAAACTTTCCCCCACCATTCCGAAAGCAATCCCAACATAGACGAAATTCACACCTTGAACATAAGAAAGCCAAAGGATACTTATGACGATTGGTCCCGCACAGGTTGCACGATAAGTTGTCATTGGGTTGGACGCATGTGACATAGTGATAATGGCTAGGATAGTAAGCGAAACGCCCATATCTCGTACTTGGATATACATTATCGTGAAAGATGCATCCGGTATGAAGATATAGGTTGCATTCCTCACAATGATAGAACCATCGGTTGGAATCGATCTCTTCCTCGCAAATTTCACAAAAGTCGTCTTTTGTATAGTTCTGGGGAGGGGAATAGGTTAAGGTGAATGGGTGGTGTTTGTCATATCTATGCCGAATAGTTCGAGGAAAAAGTGCACAACTTATGCATAGATTGAGTTTGCAAGTCCCACAAGTATACACTAAACTGAATCCATTACCACTACATGATATGCATTTAGAGTTGTCGGAGATTGGCCTGAGGGAAAGAGTGTGCTTGTCAATTTCATGATTGATAACTCCAGGTAGAGAAGCACACTTGTAGTCGAGGATATAATTACAATCCTCGCATTTGTAATGGAGAGTAGTGTTCCTATATCTGCAACAGTCGCATAACTTGCTCTGCGGCTCCCACGTGATCAACGAAAGTGTATGTTGTGGATGACCTGGGTGGTATAGTTCGTCAGCAGGTAGCTCAGCACACCACAGGTGAAGGAAAAAATGGCATCGAACACAATGGTAAAATGGAGCCGAGGGTGAGATGCTTTGTGCACACCCGTTACATTTCTCATAATTCCTTGCCCCATTCAACAGGGAGGACAAGTTAGCCGTATGGTCGATAGGCTTTTCGAAATAAGTTAATGGGTGTTCGTGACTTCTATGCTCGATCTTTGTTGCTTCTTTATGTTTTCCTTGCATTCCGGCGTTCTTGATAAACTGGGTAATAATATCAACAGAATCGTCAAGCGTCGGCAGTTTGATTAGTGTACGATCAAGCTCTTGAGCCTTATTTTTTCCCGTGGGAACCCTGAAATCGCAAAATTTTATGTAATCAAATAGGAGTATGAATTAAAGGGATCGTGTAAACAATTTGGAAGGAAAAAAAATCCTATGTGAAATAATTTACTTGGATAGTACAGCGTCCGAGGTTGCTGTCACGGACTCTTTAGTCTCTGTTTCGTTGTTCCTGCAATAATCACAAAGTAAGGGTTGCATGTTTTTCAAGACAAAAACCAAAACAAAGACAGCAAAGAAAATCGTACTCAAAGATTAAAGAAAAGAGTTGTAAGGTGGATATATACGTGGAATGCTCTTTAGCGGACACAGCGCAATGGAAATGGATGTAATCACTACATTCGGAACAACGATAAACCCAATATCTTCTGTAAATCCTCTCGTTACAGATTTCGCACCTTGGACGAAAACTGTAATCTTCCTGTGGAACAAAGTAGGAGAGGGATAGAGTGTGGGGATGGTGATTGTTAAGTTTGAGGTTGGGTGGTGATGAAGCACATTTCTGGTTGATCCAGAATCCGCAGGTGGTACATAGGAAGGAGGTGCCTTTATGTTCTTTACCACAACCACCACACAAGAACATCGATTCTTGTAGCAAGGGCGTCAATTGGTGTTCGTGACTTGGGTGGTTGATACGCTGCTGGATAGTTAGCACCAGTGTGGCACATTTTATGTCAACATCGTAGTCGCAGGGATCGCAGCGGTAAATGTATCTGTTGCAACTTCCTCTGCAAATATCACATACATGAGTCGTTGAAGGTGGGCTTGGACGGAGAGTGAGTGGGTGTTGAGGGTGATAAGAGTGGGTCAACTGCGGAGGTAGGTCCCTGCATGATGGGTGCAGGAAAAATAGGCATTGTTTGCAACCATAAAAAGACATGTCCTTGATTGGTTGTTCACACCCGTAGCAAGTAAGATCCCAACTATCCTTTGTTTCCTCATTCGTGATAGGAATCAATGGATGGTAATGGCCCAAGTCCAACCGTACTTGAGCAGCCTCTTCGGCCGGGTTTCTCTCTTCTGTCATCTCTCTCTCTTTGTCCATCGCTCTCTGTCTGTCTCTCACTAAGGGATAGATGGGTGGAATGTGACGAATGTTTAAGTTTAAAATGAAAGACAGATAGAGAGCTAGTTTCTGCATGTGTCGACTGTCCATCATTGGCTTTTGTAGGGTAGGGTGGGGTCCCTCTAGTCGCTTCTCTCCCTTGTGAAGGAAAGAATAGATCCTCCTCTCCTTTTCTTCTCACCAATACCAAACTCCCGACATGCGAAAGACCAAAGTAGCAAAAGAGAGCGATCATCATATTCCTTTAATAAAATAGATTTAAAAGCAACGCATCTAAAACAGAATGGAGTAAAGCAAACGGACCGCACCAAACTGATTTAATCTGCTCACTCCATCATCGCTTCCTTGCTTTTCATTCCCACTTTGCATCTAGGTAGTTTATTTTCGAACCATTTATTTATCTTTTCGTCGTGATCTTTTGGATTAATTATTAGTCGCCTAGACAAAACACCAGAAAAAGTATAAAAATATGGACCGGTATTGAAAAAAATTCATATAAGACGACACTTTAGATAACAAAAGACTACTGTTGGGTGCTTTTTTCGTCTTTAATAAAAAAAAATTCTTTTGGTCATAATTTTTTAGTTTTTAAACTCCTCTTGTCAAGACGGATAATTAATTCTAAACATATTATGCATGCAAATCTAGCAAAATTTTTAGAAAGACGAATAAAATGCACATACTGAAGTAGAAAAAGAGAATGTTAAAGAGAATGGAGCCTAAACTGATATGGCCCACAAGGGACACTTTTGTCCAAGCACATGCAGCTTTGTCAGGACGATACCAGTAGAGAGAATTGTCACTTTAGTGGGTCTCTAATAAGGGAATGTCTACAATACACATTTATTTTAGAAGTGTGTACAATACGCACCAATTATATGATCTACATTGTGTCACCTCATTGGCATTCATAATATTTTTTAGTGTTTTGTTATTTTCAGCAATATAATTCGTAACATTTTCTATGATTCATAACATTTGGTTCGTTTCGTAATTTTTATACAAAAAATTCATAAGTTTTATTAATACTAATAGGTAATCGATTCGTTATTTTTATAGGAGTGCGTATTATATACAACCAAATAGGGGTGTGTATTGTAACATTTCCCCTTCCGTAATGCTTTTTGAAAATGTTATGCCGCTTTTTAGAAAGTGTTACAATAGACATCCTCATCACTTATGGGCTTTGAGTAAAATATTGATTCTACGTGGGTTAGGTGGATTGGGTTTCAAACAATCCGTAACAAAGCAACAATGATTAGGGAACTATGGACTTTGAGTAAAAAAAAAGCTGATTCTTTCTGGTGGTTTCAAGCATTCTTAAATTTCATGTAGTGCGTGTTCTTGACTGTGTCAAAATCAGACACACCCTTGCGAATTTATGGGCTTTGGGTTTCAAGCTTCTAAAAATCCGTAACAAAGCAACAATGATTAGACAATTATGAACTTTGTGTCAAAAAAAAACTTGATTCTTTATTCATTGATTGGGTTTCAACCATCTTTATGCAGTCTATTATCTAGGTTCGTTGATTGGGTTTTAAGTGTCCTTATACCATCTATCGTATGCTTTGTGCTTTTTTCCCCAATGCATGTTAGAGTTCTCATGAATTGGGACTTCGGGTTCCGTAGTGACCCCAATTGTGAGTCCTTAATTTGATATCTTCATTTCTGATCGGAACCGTTTATTTTTTTAGAAATATGTTGAGTACATGATGGGTACAAAAAATTATGATCATCGGAGATTGATAAATACACAATTATGACAAATTTGTCTAACAATGTACTCTTCAAATGATAGTGGTCAATCCATATAAATGGTATTCAAGCATATGACTACCAATATCTAATTGATCGATTTTTGCATGAGTGATCTACTCAACGTTTCCGACAAATTGTACGGTTCCGATTTCACATACAGATTATAGAGGGTCCACAATTAAAGTCACTACGGAGATGTAGTGACCCGGTACCCCAAATCTAATTCCCACCTTCTTGTGTGTGTTTGAGTGCGTTGTGTGACCTGGAAAGCACAACATTTTCCATGACCCGATTCGTTTTTTTTTCTTTTGGTTTGGTTTGACGGATTTAGTATACATAGTAATCGTTCCATGACTTTTTATGGTTTCTGATTTTGTTTGGCCTTTTTTCTCGCTATATTTGTTTTCGAGATTTTAGGACAGTGGGTTGCGCATGTAAAAGTTGTTTCTCGGCTGAACCGATTAAATCTTTCGACTCCATCATCATCGCATCCTTGCTTTTCATTCCCACTTTGCATCTGAGTAGTGCTCCATTCTCCTTTACTTACTTTTTTTTTTTTTGAACTTTTTGCGGTATTTTTAATTTTTCTAAATTTTTTTTCATCATTTTGTCGTAATCTTTTGGATTAATTATTAGCCACAACAAGACGAATCAGAAAAGTATAAAAATATATACCGATATTGAAAAAAGTTCACATCAAACGACACTTCAAATAAAAAGACAGATGATACATCCAAAAAAATTTATGCAAATCCAACAAAAAAAAAAAAAAAAAAAAACACACAAAACGAAATAGAAAAAAAAAAAAAAAAGTCAATGAGAATTTGAGAATGGAGCCTAAATTGATATGCCACACTAGGAACAATTATCAAATATCGATTTTTTTTTATACGTGATCAATTTGTAACTCATGTCCTTAGGAGGACTATCAAATATCGATTATGGTGCATGCAGCTTTGTCCTCTCCTTTTTTTTTTTTTTTTTGAAAGGCACAGCTTTGTCCTCTCTTGTTTTCTTTTGTTGCCCAAGTTGGGCTCGAGTTGACATTAAAGGAGGGAGAAAACATTCTCTACACCGGCAGTGTAAACCAAAATTTCCACTAAATCTATTATATTACGCCATGTGTCCATGTTCTACCTTTTGGGACTACTATTTGGACACATGGCGCAGTGTAATAGATTTGGAGAAATTTTGGTTTACACCACCAACGTAAAAAATGTTCTCCGGATACTAGTAGAGAGTGGGAGTGGGATCGTCGTGGTCTCCCGCTACGGTTGCCGGTGGGTTCCGTGGTCTTTGCTTAACGGCTTGTGGAGCTTCCGAGATAGTTTGGGCTGGTAGGTGTCGGCTCCCCCATTTCGTGGGTGTTCCAATGGTGGTGCGGTGGGTTTGAGGTGGTGGTGGCCGACGGGTTGTGTTGGTGGCTATCAGGAACTTTGGTGGGAAGATGTTTTGCACTTGGCTTAGGGTTTTCAAGGGGTTGGGCCTTGCCCACTTTTTGGGCTAGGTTTTTCTTTGTGCTTTAATGTTATATTTGGGCTTTGTAGGCCTTCAGGTGTTATTTCAATATTTTATCAGGGCTTTAAGCCCATGGGTGCTTGGGCTTTGCCCTTTGGGTGCTCCAACATTTGGTTGGATCTCACTTGATGTAACCTTTGTCGAGCCTTTTTAATAAAAATTTGTTCCCGATCAAAATAATAATAATGCTTTTTTAAAATAAAAAATAAAAAAAAAACTGTTATTGTATGCACATCCTTATGTATTTATGGGCTTTGGGTATAAAAGCTGATTCATTGTGGGTTCGTTGGATTGGGTTTCAAGCATCTAAAAATCTTTAACAAAGCAACAATTACTAGGCATTTATAGACTTTGGGAAAAATAAGCTAATTCTTTGTGTGTTTGTTGGATTGGGTTTCAAGCATCTAACAATGTCTAATAAAGCAACAATGACTTGGCATTTAGGGTCTTTGGATAAAAAAAGCTGATTCTTTGTGTGTTCTTTGGATTGGGTTTCAAGAATCTAAAAATCTATAACAAAGCAACGATGACTTAGCATTATTGGATTTTGGGTAAAAAAAAACTGATTCTTCGTGTGTTCGCTGGATTGAGTTTCAAGCATCTAAGAATCTCTAACAAAGCAACAATGACTAAGCATTTATGGACTTTGGGTAGAAGAAAACTGATTCTTTGTGTGTTCGTTGGATTAAGCATCTAAAGTGTACGTTTTCGACTATCAAAATAACTAATTAGTGACTGGTCTCTCCCCTTGTCTAATGGCATTCCCTTTGGCTTTGGTCCCAAATGCACCTAGTATTTTCTTGATCCAAACCCTTGGGTTTTTTCCTCTGAACTATTTTCCTCTTCTCTGAATTCTTCACCATGTCTTCGGATCGCCCTTCATCATCAACATCTGAAATTTCCTCAGCGGAAGCCAAGCCTGCAGTTTCCTCAGGTTTTCTTACTTTTTCCTCATAACTTTCTTTACAGTCTGTTTGTTTGATTCGAAATTCGCAAGAAAATGGTTTCCCGACTGAAATTTGTTATGGAAATCTTCCTTCTCTAGTTCCTGAGAAAGCCAAAAGAGTCATTGTTCGGATTACTTCAGTGCCCTAGAAATTAATCTATGCAATTGGGTCTAACGTAATGAATTTTTTTAACTAGGATTTCATGTTTCTAACTCCAATTTTTAATGACTGGCGAAGAATTATCTCCCTGTATTTATATCCTTCTTCTCCACTGTTTCTACTGCATTTATTGTATTTATGATCACAACCACATGAACTGTTGACGTTGCCATTAGCAGAACCTTTAATATGTTATGTTGAAAGATCATCACCACCTCTCTTGAGTTTTCCGGAGTCTTCCGGATGTTGCCAGAAACTTTCGGGCTATTTTGGAGATATCTAGACTTCTCTAGAATGCTCCGGAATTTTCTAGGCTACGCTAGAATTTTCCGGTAACTTCTAGACTTTGCTAGAGTCTTCCGGATACTTCCGGAATACTATGGACTACACTAGAATATTCCGGATGGTACAAGAATATTCCGGAATATGATGGAAGCTTATGGGCTTCACTAGAAACATCTAGAAGCATGGAGTAATATGTGCTTCTAGAATACTCCATTGATGCCTATAAATAGGAATGGGGTCTTCATTTGTGCAATGCAATTGAATGCAAGTGAGTGCAAGAGAAAGAGTCCTAGCAAGGAGCAAGTGAGAGATACTCCAAGTTGAGTGAGTGTCCAAGTGTGAGGTGTCCAAGTTAAAAGTGTCTTCCTAGATTGTGTGTGTACTACCTCTTGTGTGCAAGAGAGTCTTCCATTGTGAGTGATAGTGTGTGTTGTTGTACACAACTTAAGTGTACAAGTGCTTGTAATCAATAAAATTACCTTTGTTTGTTGTGTTCAAAATCTACATGTTACTTACTGGAATAATTTCGATGCCTGAATTTATAAAATAAGAATTTTGTGGCGAAGAAGGTTTTATATATGAATGAAAGCTATGGAAGTCACAATGCATACACTGTTCTCTACCTTTCTGGCTCATATATAAGCACATATGGGTATGGAGAACAAATGAAAGAAGACAACCCATCTAAGGGTCTCCGGCGTGCATGGACGTGAATAGGGATGAAATAGCGAAAACATTTATAGTATTAGAAATAATTCAAAAATCAATAAAGTGTGGAAACTTTAAATCTAACTAAAAACTAATCGACAATGAGTGGAGAGGGCCCTCATGTTACTAACTGATCTTCTATTCCATTGCCATGCAATGTGGAATTAATCTCCGACATAAACTAAAAGAGAAAAAGACACTGTATGACTGTATCCTAACTTACTATCTTGAATCTCGATTCTAGGCGGAAATGTAAAAATTATTGGGACAGTATTGAAAGTTTTGAAAGAAATTTTGTCATAAAAACTAACTAATCCATTTTTCTTGCTAGGTTATCTTAAAAGATTGGATTATTTTTCTCCCAAATGCATGTGTACATCATTTGTAGAATATCACTAACAATACCTATAATCGTGGGTTCATAAGAAAGAAGTTTATCAGAATTAAAAATGATAAAATCCTACTTAAGATCAGCAATGTCACAAAAAATATTAAATGAACGAGTCATACTAACCATAGAGCTCATAGCAAAACTTGACTACAAAGATCTTATCACTAATTTTGCATGTAAGAAAGCTAAAACATAAATTTTAAATAAATTACCTTAAATAAATATTAGCTTATGTGAAAAGGACTTTTTATTTGTCGATCTAGGCCCCCAATTGTCTTGAGCCGGCTATTGTTCTACCTAGTGGTTGATTATTGTGATATGTACGCAGTAACTACGTATAGATGGATATTCTTTGACAATTTTTATCCTCTGAATTCTTTTTACAATGTTAGTGAATGTCCATCCGTCATCATCAACGTCTGGTACTCCCACTGATGCTGCCAATTCCAAGCAAAATACGGAAGATGAAAAGGCCACCAGTAGCCTCTGTTGCATTCCTATTAATACTGCCACTGCTGCCCCCGCAGCTGCTCCTGAAAGCAAAAACCTTGCTCTACGAGTTAATGAAATACAAAAATATATGGACGAGGTGCAGACGGCCTACAAGAATCTGAAAGACTATCGAACTCGTGTTAGCAAGCAAAATGAAGAGGCCTCCAAGATGCATGAGAAGAAAATCGAAGAGCCGCTCGAAACTAAAATAAAAAAGGCCTCCGACAAGGTCGAAAGCCTTGCCAATTTACTCAGTCCCAGCAACGATAAACCTGCTGAGGGTCCCATCGAAACAGATGTTCAAGAAGATCTCTTTGAATTGAAAAAGAATGTCAAGAATATAAGGCTGCAAATCTTATCTGAGGTCAAGCCTCTGATCCCCACTTCCAAATCACATCACCACAGAAAAGATGACATTGATGATTCTACACATGAAAGGCCCAAGAGCAAGAATCTGGACAAAAAGGTGCCCAATTTATACAAGAATAAAATGCTTGCACGTAGCTCTGAGTTCAAAGATTTCAAAGAACTTTACGATGGCCTCGGCAGCAAACAAAAGCTTTGTTTGCTGTGTTTTTCTGTTTTCCCAGAAAAAGAGATCATAAAGAAGAGGTTCATGTTCTACTGGTGGACTGCAGAGGGTTTTGTGGTCCCAGTTAAGGATAGTGAACAAACAACAGAGGTATTGGCAAACGAGGTGTTTAGTGAGCTTATGGCAAAGCGCTTTATTGAGCCCTTTTCCGAAAAGCGCACTTTAGCTGGTTGGGTTAACAAATGCCATATGCATCCTTTTGTTCGGGCCGCCTTGATTACAGTTGCTAGAAGGGCGAAATTCTTTGATTTTGATGAGGAGGGGAATTTGTACCCAAAAAAAGATTTGGAGGGGAAACTTATCAGAGACTTCTTTTCTTGCCTAGTGTGCTTATTAGCTGGAGAAGAAACGCTAACAGAAAGTGTGGCCGGTATGGAGAATGTTCACATTGAACAAACGCTAACAGAAAGTGTGGCCCGTATGGAGAAAGTTCACATGTTGTTCAATGTAGATGAAACTGTGCTGAATTTTGAAAAGCCCGAGTTGTTTTCAAGTATGAAGAATATCAACCTTCTTTGTTTGGGAAGGTGGCAGACCTCTCAAACGCACCATATTGAAGTTGAGGACACCAAATTCTTGGAAGGCTTGAAAAACATGAAGTATCTCAAGTTTCTAAGCCTCAAAGGGATTTCCCTAATTCAGGATCTTCCAACTTCTGTCTCAAATCTCACAAGTCTCACAATATTGGATATCAGAGCATGTCCGAATCTTGAAAAAATTCCTGGGGAGATCGGCTTGCTTAAGAGTTTGACACACTTAGACATGTCAGAGTGCTACTTGCTAGTTAACATGCCCAAGGAGATTTCGACACTCATAGAACTTGAAGTTCTCAAGGGGTTTGTTGTTGGTGAGTCAAAGGGAAAAGATCAAAAAGACTCTTGTACCCTTGGACATTTGGTAGGCTTGACAAAGTTGAGAAAATTGAGCATTTTCACTGGCTTGAAAAGCTTCCCTTCCGACTCTGACCTAAGAGATCTCAACCAATTAAATAAGTTGCTCACACTATCGATAGAATGGGGAAGAGGCGTACAAGTAACAGCAGCTGTGGATGCTGCCAAACAACAAAATTCTGGTGGTGCAGCTACCCAGAATCCAGCAAATGGGTTTAACAACAGAGAAAGTGACAATGGTGATAATGAAGCACATTCAAGGCCGACACCATCCAGCACGAAGCGATGCAATTGTCTTACACCGGCTATACCAGCCAATTGTTTTGGATTATGCCCTAAATCGAAGACAGACACAGATGCATATGCACAAGGAACAATCCCACCAGAACTTCCAAGCCAGTTGGAGAAACTGGATCTTCAGTGTTTCCCTCATCTAGATGCACCCAAATGGCTAATGGATAAAAAACTGAACAAAATAACGAAGCTTTATATCCGGGGAGGGATGCTGCGCGATTTAGGTCAATTTGGTTTGCAAGAAAAGAAGTGGACAGTTGAGATTTTGCGCCTCAAGTTCTTGAACAATTTAGAGATGGATTGGAGGGAATTGATGAAATTGTTTCCGGAGTTGATTTACTTGGAGAAAGTAAGATGTCCAAAGCTCACATTTTTCCCGTGTGACGAACAGGGAGTGTGGATGAAAAAACTTGCGAAATCGAAGTGATTGTAATAACAAACAGAACAAAGCTATTTGTGGCTTGCGAATGCTATTCTTCAGATCTGTTTATTGTTGAGTGTGTTTGTAATGGTCCTCCTTTCACCTTCTCATGGTGAAAAGACTTTTTTTTTATTTCTTTTCTTTATTGTAATAACATTTCAGTTGTAAGACCAATCTCCATTTAAATTGTGACAACTCTGTAGATGATCATCCTCAGCTTCCAATGTCTGGTTGGTGTATGCTATTAATGAAGTCATTTTATCCACTTAAAACGCACACACATATATGGTCCCTCCGTCCCAAAATCATTGGTCCTTTTTAAGAATCTAACTTTTCAGGAGTATAAACTTTTAGCATTTTTTTTTCCTAAATACACTAATTACTTTGGCCTCTGATGTATTTTTATTTCCTTCACTTTAGTTGTTGAATGTGAATATGAATGATTGGGAAAAAGGAAAATCGCTCAGTTAATTTTTAGCATTGACCAGTGAAAATAGATAAGAACTATGGGACATTCCGAAAAAAGAAAGATGGGCCAAAATTTTGAAAAGAATGGAGTGCCATTATTTTATTTGTATTGGAAGTACCAAAATTTTGGAAAGAACCACCATTGTTTCAGTTATATTTGATTTTACAAAGAAAGTTTACCACCAGTAGAACCACCATTAATTTGCTGTTTTCCAACTTCAAATTACATGCATTTCCGGTCAGGATCAATATGGTTGTCCTAGTCCTTATTAGATTTTGCAGTGTTAGCGATGAGGTTAGTTATTTGTCCGGCCGGTTATGTAAGATTTGTAAGATATGATATCCTTGTTTGTAAAATATGGTTGTCCTAGTCCTTGTCTTAGCTATAAAGCAATGCATATGTTTGTCCTTGCCTTGGCTATAAAGCAATGCATATCCTTACTCTATTATAAAGCTATGCTCTATTAACAAGCACACAAGGTAATCTATTACTCTGAGAAGTCTGATTACAACATGGGATCGGCTTCTCCTTTAAAAGGTAAAAGGAGAAGCATAGCTTAATAATAGAGCGAGTAAGGCAAAGGCAAGCATATACATTGCTTTATAGCTAAGATAGGACAATCATATCTTACAAACGAGGGCAAGCATATCCTACAAATTTTTCCATCCTTGTGGGTTTTGTATGCAATAGGGTATATATAAATGGAAGGCAAAGGATCAGTTAAAAGGAAGAATAAGAATAAAGTAGAAGGTAGATAACTTACAGAAGGAAGACTTGCTTTATTCTTCGAATTGGAGATTGGAATTACAAGAAAAAAGTGAAAAGAGAGAGATTATGCAAGAATATTGATAATCTGGGGATCAATTAAAAGGAAGAATAAGAATAAAGTAGAAGATAGATAACTTACTGAAGGAAGACTTGCTTTATTCTTTGAATTGGAGATTGAAATTACAAGAGAAAAGTGAGAGAGAGAGAGAGAGAGAGAGAGAGAGAGATTATGCTCTGCTCAACAATTGGCAAATTACAGTTAATCATAGAAACATTTGTACTACTGTTGCGGACCTCAAATGTTCTGCTTAAAGTCCCGATCGATGCCACGTGTCTTGTATAATGTGAAGTCGTAAATGATATATTTATTTTCACTAAAGTCTAGAATTTAATCATACTCCAGTACTTTTTGCCAAGCAAAGAAGAGAGAATATATATTCTGTACACCGTCGGTGTAAAACTCACATTTTCCACCACCATTTTTGTGGGCCTCATTGTGTATTAAATGTTGATCTGAACGGTTCATCTTGTAGGGCTCATAGAGTACTTCATCCCTGCAAAAAATCATCTTAATCGGACATCGAAAGGTATATCAAAATTTGAATTTTATTTTGTAAAATGGATGGTCATGGATTTTTAAGTTCAATTGTCCTTCACCATCCATTTCGCAAAACAAAATTCAAAATTGTTTATATCTATCGATGTCCGATCAAAATGATATTTTGTATGGATGTAATATTCTGCGGGCCCTACAAGATGAACGGTTCAGATCAAAACAATAAACTCTCGGTGGAATCCACATATGGCTGTGGTGGAAAATGGGAGTTTTACACCGACGGTATAAAAAATGTTTTCTCAGCAAATAATTCATTCATCTTTGAAAACGAATTACAAAGATTAAAGAAACCCAAGACTCCTATCATACTCCAGTTGACAACATTCCTTATTTGACATAAAGCTTAGGGCAAATTTCACTTAGACCCCCTCAGGTTTCCGACAATGACAGACACCTCCCCCCAGTTTTCAGAAATGACTGGAACCTCCCTTATTTCACACTTTGGGTTTCCAATTCCCATAATTAGATAGACTCCGTTAGTGGGAGGGATGGAAAAGCATGATGTCATAAAAAAGGAACAGCCCTTTTCCCAACTTGCCCTTTTTTCCATGTTAGAAAAGGAAAAAAGAGAGAGAAAGAAATACAAACAACTACTATAAATACCCCACCCATTTGCCATATATATGTCTTCCTTTCAATACTGAAATGTTAAATGGGAAAACAAATGCAAATGCAGATACTAAAGCCAAATGCAAAATGGGAAAACAAATTACTGAAAGCAAATGCAGATTCACATCATTGCAGAAGCCAAATAGATTAGTCCAAGTACTGTCATTACATTCCTACCAACCACCTCGCCTTGAGATCGGTGAAAGGCAAACCCAATTTCCCGCCAGGTCTAATCGATCTCAAGCTCCTGCAAATTGCACGTGAAATTTCCAGATTTTAGAGAGGGGCATACAAGTAATTTGAACCCCACCATTAACTCTGTTTACCTTCCATTTCTGACAAGGGAGGTTCCAGTCATTTCTGAAAACTGGGGGGAGGTGTCTGTCATTGTCGGAAACCTGAGGGGGTCTAAGTGAAATTTGCCCTAAAGCTTAACATAAGGAATTTACTTTATTTTATTAAAGAAAGGAATCTCTTTTCCATTATGTCAGTTTTGGCATTGTTATTGCTTCAAAATTTCGATTTCGTTTGGCTTTTTCTTTTGCTACTTTCTCCATTTTGATTTCTTCTCTCTTTTAGAAGACTATTTTTTTATAATTTGGACCATTGATTGGCGAGACGGACAATCCAAATGTTACTACAGTATTGACAAGGCCTACCGTTCCTCAAGTACGGTAGAAGCCCAGGGCTAATCAGCGAATTATTTTGACTCGTTTATCTCAGATAAATAATGTACCTCAAGAGATAGAAGGCTAGATTTGTCATTTAAAATGCTGAGGTACAATCCGATATTTTGAAAAGAAAAAGACCCATCCCTGTCATGCACAGTCAAAAGTAAAGTTAAATTCTGTATGTAACACACTGGTCCCAGATTTGAATTGTCTTTACACCTTTCCCCTAACGGGAAAAAATTAGCAATACCAATCGTGAAGGAAAGGCAAACTTGTATTCAATCAATATTCTATAGAAATGTGTTTGTTAATTTTTTTTGGTTTACGAAAAAAAACACTTGGAACTTTAGAATGGGAATGTGAGCAACTTCCCCCTCACTTCCTAAGAGCATCCTCGTCAGGGGAGGCAAATGCCCCTAATGGCTAAATTGTTGAGTGAAAGGGGGAAAGAAACCCCCAAAATCAGACTCAACAAATTTTTTGTAAATCTGCAAAAGTTATAACTTTGCTACAGTAAATCTGTAAATCTTTTGAGGCACTATTCATGGGTTAAGGCAATTCTCTCTCCTGACTTCCTGAATAGAGAGTCTAATTTTATTAGTTTTTTAAAAAGTGACTTGTTAATTTATAAAATGTGTATTTGAGGTTAAATTTGGCCCAATTTTTGTTGAGCCTAATGAGGATGCCCTAACAGCCAACAACCCACATCTCTCCATTTCACTCTATCTATATATGCACGTACACCATGTCTACGTCCCAGCCCGACTTTCACAACAACTCTCATTTTTCTTCATTTATTCCTTTTCCCAACCCCACTCCTTCATCCTCTCAAACAAAAGCATGATGAAACCTTCATACATTCCGTCTAATTAAGCTCTCTTCTTTCGCAATATTTATCACTAAGTTACCATTGCTCCGCAACTACACTAACTCAGGTACTGAAGCATGGGACATCAAAAAAAAAATTACTTCTCTCTCTCTCTCTCTCTCTCTCTCTCTCTCTCTCTCTCTCTCCCCGCTAGACAATACTTTGGCTGCTAGATTAACTGTGCTATTAGGCTATTTGTGATTTTTACTTAACTTCATTAATTGGTTAATTATGTAGAGTTGCATTCTTGTTCCGGTTGAAAACCTCTTAACCGCTCAATTCAGAGTCGTACGAGTACCAAAAAAAGGTATGATTTGGCCATATTTCTGTGTACGTAGCTCTTTCTATTTGGAAAATTACTCAACTTTTGGTTAATAACATGTAGGACTACGTTCCATTTCATTTATGGGAAAAAAACTGCTCAATTCAGAGTCCGTTCAAGTATCCGAAAATAGGTATGCTTCTGGCCTATATTTCATGTGTTGTTCACTCTATTTCTTTATGTGCGATGTTATAAGTTGTATGTATAAAGAGAGATTTGTCTCAATTTTCAATTTTACCCTTTTTTGTCCAATTCCAAAATATATTTGGAGTTAGCCTGTAAAGTCTTTAAGGGCTCTCTCCGACCGAAATGTATGAGTTGTTCTTGCGCATCAAAGGCAGCTCATTTTGTGGAGGGTATATATGTTCCATACATTTTCTGGTTACTTGGTTAGTACCCTCTGTTTATATTGTATAGTACCCATGTTCTTTAAAAGAGCACGTTACAATTTTAGGTTAGTTTTTTCATGGTTTGTTTAACTATCTTTAGTTCATTAGTGGTGCAATTGACTAAACTAGCGTTGTACCCTTTTAATGTACGCAATAGGGAAAAAAGAAAGGGATAGTGCGTACGGGACAATGGGTTGTTCCAGGAAAGCTAGCTGGTGGATCTCACTTGGCAAGATAACATAATGAATTATAGCTTGTTCGGAAGTTTGAGATAGGCGGACAACAGAAATCGAGGAGTACTATTAACGATAGGAGCAATCGAGGAGTACTAATAGGACAGAGAGTTAAGGGCATCCGCAGTCGTGTTGTTAAAAATGTGTTGTTATATGACACAAAAGTGTAAAAAGTGGGTCCCATTTATGTGTTGTTATGACAAAGTGTGTTGTTAAGGTAAGAAGTGTTGCAATGGTGTTGTTAAAGTGTTGTTAAAGTGTGGATAAAATGTACACAAAGTACATACATACATATAAAAGTATATCCAGTGGGCCCATTCTTTTTTCTTTCCCCCAGCCTTGTCTCTACCTCTCTCCTCTCACAAAACAAAATCCAATGGTTAAACCGGAGAACCCGCAAAAATGAAATCCAAGTCTGACTCACTCTTCTCTCTCTCTCTCTCTCTCTCTCTCCTCAAATGTTGAGATAGTCGTACCAACACAGTTGTGACTGACACAAACCAAATGTTCACTTCTGCCATTTTATTTCTTACACTAGCAACACTATTGGGGTACATTTTTTCATATTTTATAGCTAACTGTGTTATTTCTTACACTAATTTCTCCTTAACTTCATTACTGCAGATGCTCTAAACAATTTGATAAAATATGCTACATTAGTGTTATTAGGGTCAGAGTTAAAGTGACAGGATTTCACTTTTGGCTTGTGTAAGATTTACAGTTAATTGTAAGACTCGTAAGAGGGAGAAGAGAAGGGAGAAGCGAGAGCGAGAGCGAGAGGGAAAAGAGAGAGAAAAAAAACCTATCACATTGTAAAAGTCGAGAGAGAGAGAGAGGAGAGAGAAAAGGAAGAATTTGAAGAGAGAGGAACCGGAGAGCCCCTCTCCCACGACAGGAGTATTAATATATGTGTACTTTTTTACCGAACACTTAATTCCCATGCTAACAACACCATTGGAATATCCATTCATTAAAAATATCAACTTAAAGTATGTGTAATATAACACACAAAATTGAGCTCTATTTTTTTCACACTTTTTGTCAAAAAATGAACTTAAAGTATGTGGGGGGCTTTGACACTATTTGATAGAACTTTTTTCTTTGTGATTGTAATTTGCAAGTATTTAGATGACGTATCTTGAATACTTCAAGAACTAAATTGACTCACATAAAATCTTGAGGAATGAATTGAAACTTCAGTAGTTCTTTGAGGACTAAATGGACTCAATTAAAACTGAGTACTAAATTAAAACTAAGCTATAATTATAGGGACTAAAATAGTTAATAACTTGTTTAAATGGACAATTAATTTTCACTAATACCTCGATTAAGACATTTCACTAATGCTTTGGTGACTATATTTGGATACCTCATTTTGGGTACCACGTGATGTGTTACCAATCTATTGGTAGAATGTGTCACACATATTATATAGTGAAGTACATTCTGCCAATGCAATGTGATACATCACATGGTACTCAGAATATGGTTACCAAATGTGGTCACTATAGCATTATAAGTCCAGTTGACCTAGGGATTAGTAAGCTACTTCGAAGAGCAAATCCACACGGTGCGACCCATCCCCTTCGAAGAGCAAATCTTATTGTTGCCACCTTAACAATAAGCAGCCACCGCATAGTGCTAGTGCTAAAAAAAACATCTGCCAACTCCTCACAGTTGGGATTCGATTTGCTTGAGGTTCTTCCCTTTTCCACGTTGGCCCAATCTGTTGGGCGATATCCGAAGAGTCCACACTACATCACCTAGACCCAATTCATTGACCTACATCCACTTAGAAAGGTTAAGCCTTGTAACTTGTGAGCTATCCTATTGTATGTTAAGGTCCAATTCTTTTACTAGATATCCGATGTGGGACTCGTTCTTTTATACATGTTCCTAATAATCTCCCCTCATGTGTGGACCATACATGGGCCTAACTCCCCCTCAATTTCATCCATTTGACACTCCCCTAATTCTTGATCTATTACCTTTCTCCAACACCACGTCGGAACCCAAGTTTATTTATTGCACCCACTCCATTGGTGCTTGGGAGCGAGGTTTTGTATTTGATTGTACAATTGACACAGGGTGTGGCCCAGGGTGAGAGGCCTAAAGATTTGATATGATCTTGTTCCGTATTGTAGAATTCAGTTGTTCTATGGATGCTGTCATGTAGCATTCTAGGGCGATACCACTAAATCATCCGGTTTGGGGTCTGACGGATTTTGGTATCAGAGTCAGAGTTACTAAGGTTCTATACAGTTATGAGTGTAGTTGTATCGGGGGGCCATAGGGGATGCGTTCTGTTATTGATAGAGAGTTGGTGGGACTTGGCATTCCTAAAGTCTCGAGGAGTATTTAGCGTTTGCGTTATTCATTACATTCTGGTCTTATATATATATTCATATAATCAGTTTTGAGAGCCTTGGTTGGATAGAATCGAAATTAGATTTGGGAGATTAGCAGGTTTATGTTGAAGTGGTAGTTCTGAATGCTCTTGGTCTACGTATGTGATGACAAGCAAAAAGGGACCAAATAGTTTGGGTGATTTGAGTATTCTATAACTTTGATCAGACATGGGTTAGAGGAAGGTGGAAACAATAACATTGATGGTGAGATGTAGAGCGAGTGAAACACTATCTTTGGTTAAATTACTAACTGTTTTGTAGTGCTCCATTAACTTGAAAAACAGTGTTGATATAATCTGATGACGAGAGAATTAGTTAGGGATAGTGGAGTTTACTGTAAAAATGTAGTTCCAATTGAAGTAAAAATTTGGGTTAATCTCTCTCAATAGTGCCTGCTACTTGGAACATTATGGAAGTGTTTGCGTAACGAAGACAAACCTGATTGTGTGAATCGAGGATGAGAGGAGCAGTTCACTAAGGACAGTGAATATGGATTAGATCGGCAGTGATATTTGGGATCGTAACATAAGAATGGGTCAGTGTCTTATTGTGGTTTAGAAGCCAGTTTCTCTATGGTGGTTTTCGATGTTAATGAACTTTGGGTTGAGAATGCTCACTCACTTGTTATTTATCTGTTATAATGTCAGATTTTTATCCAGATCTTTAGAGGGAAAATGAAAAGTAAGAAAATCATATGTGGTGGTCAAACAGAGGAGTGCAATAGAACCAAGGGCACAATGTTTTGCTTGGTTGGCAATCTTCAATTTAGTGAAAATTGTAGTTTATGGAACTAAGTGATCAAGATATTTGTACTTGTCATCAATGTGTAGCTGATCTAGAGTATGAGAACATGGGCTGCTTCTTTACAGTTTTGATGGTAAAATATGGTGGGACATAAAAAAAAAAAAAGGTTACTCTGTAGAGAACTAGTAGTTTGGTAGATGGGTTGGGAAATTCAAAGGAAGCAAGAAAAGTAATTGGGTAACTATACATGTGGCTGTGTTGAAGACATTGTGGAAGATTAGGTAGAAACTGACAAAGCTTGATTGGAAAGACGATGTTTAAGTAGTCAAATTCATGAGACTTTTCCGGAAATTTGGAGTTTGGGGAGTTCTCTTATTTGGTAATGTGACATGTATTGAGAATTATTGATGTGAGCTCAAGTTCTTCATATGATTACTATTCCTCGCGGTAAGGTTTTGTGGCATTGGCACTTATTGAGGAGTTGCTTTCCTTATAATGCTTTTGCTCTATTAGTGGAACAAATGAAAGGGAGACAAATGGGTAATGGAGATGAATATCATATTACATAGGCTAGTATGGACCTGGAGGCCATTGGACATGATGATATATATAATGAGGAAGAAGGGCTTAAATATAATGTTTAGCTGAAGTACTTCACGTATGCTAATAATTGTAATGTGGACTAGGTCGATGTGGTTCCATGACAAGAGGACTGTTATGTTTTTTTGGAGAATTTTAGTAGGAGCTTATTTAGTTTCGGGAGTGATATAGGATTTGGGTTAAGCTATACATCCTCAATATTTAGCACATTGTGGAAGTACTTGTGTTAGGAAGGTAAATCTAGTGTACAAAAAGAGCTGGTCTAGCAAAGTTGTATTTTAACTATAGGACCAGAATTTGATGCCATCTGGAAATCTAGGATTTTGAATCTTGAAGTAATGTTGACTATGGACAAGAAAACAAATTAGTAATGGTTTGTAGATTGTTCAGGGAATTAATGGTGATTTTGATGCCTAATGAACCTATGGTCATATCTTTACATAAATAGGAGTGTTATTTTTCATCGTCCCATATTTGTTGTGGAGGAAAGTAAGCTACGTGTCGAGGATTGCCCGTGTAATCTGGGTCTGTTGTTGACAAGAGATTATCTAGGAAAAACATGGGACTCGGGGGGTTTGTACTACAGGACTATAGGGGTGTATTGAAATCTTCACCGTCAAGAATTCAGATATGTTTGTTAACTCTTACCAATTAGGTAGAGATCATCATGGTTTTCGCAAGATATGTAGGAGTCATACTTGTGTCATAGCAGAAGCTACCTTGATCCATTTGTTTTGAGTTTTGTACTTGGGCAGAGCTCATGGATGCGTTGTTTTCTGTTTTATGTTTGTGGTGGTTGGAATCTTGCCAACTTGCCATTTTGTTTTTGTTTTGGTTATTTCCCTTTGGGCCCTTGGTTGGCTTGTGATTGTCGTAGCTCAGAGGTGCCAACCTAATTGGGATGTCCGGCTTCCATTGTGATGCCTCTTTGCCTCGGGTCCCTTTAATTATTGTAATTTGTTTCAATGATTAATATATTTCTTTTTGCCGAGCAAAAAAAATAATAAATAAACTCTTACCAGTTAGAGTATGCTAAGATTACAGTCTTACCGGAGTATACTCTTACTGATAAGAATGCATCCACAAATCTGAACCGTTGATTGCCGAGGTGAATGGCATGATTGCTCACTACACCCTTGTAGTCAGCTTGGACCCCGATTCTAGATGAACTTAGGATATACTAGTTGTCACGTCCCAATTCCAATATAGGTCACGTGACCGGCCGGTGACATAGTCACCAAGGCCTCGTCCTTTTTAACAATCAAAGCATTTCAAAACATAAAACAAAGAGACAGCGGAAGCTTTATTTATAAACAACTCCAGAGCAACTAAGTGCCACAACTTTACATAACTTGCATAGAAAACGGGTAAACATATTTACAAAACTTTAAAAAAAAACACACTCCTTATTCACAAGCTAGCATCTACCGCTTCTACTCGATCCACTGTACTTAACCATCACCTGTTATTTACATCAACCTGGGAAAAAAAAAAGGTTTTCATAAGCCGAAGCTCGGGTGAGAAACATATACCAAGACTTCAAGTTTGACCATGGAAATACAAATGTTGAACCATAATCATGATTTGCCAAAGATAAAAACAATTAATAGAGTAAATAATACTTCACATACATTTGTCCAAAGGACCATTTCTTTTGGTCCAAGAAAGAGGACCCAATTTCATTTCACATGCCCATTTCAAATACTCCCATTAACGGTTTTCCTTTTATGCTAGTCGGTTGGGGAGCGACCCCATTAGAGAGTGGTATGATATCAATACCCGGTGGTGCCTGGCTACACCTCCAACCTTATTTCATCAACCACACTAGATCATTTAACGTCCCCTAGTGCCCGGGACACCGTTCGAATAAGTCATATCATCACAGGCATGTCTCAGCAAATCAAGTTTTCAATCTTTCAAACATATTGCTATGGTCTAAAGTATAACGTAAGCATATGCAAAACCATTTCTGAATCATCGGAGATCAACTCCCATAGATACATGAGTTACATATTTTTTCCAGTAATTTCAACACAAATCTCATTCCAAATCATTTAACAAAAAGCATGAATCCAAGATATATGAAACTCACCGGAAGGTCGCGTCTAGCTTTTTGTAAAATAACTTACTCCGAAGGGCTTGAACCTAATACAACAAATTTTGACGATTACTCACAATATCGCTACTGGTGGGCATACAACTTAGGGGGTGTTCCACTAACTAGTTTTTT
This sequence comes from Vaccinium myrtillus, assembly GCA_016920895.1. Classification (NCBI taxonomy): domain Eukaryota; kingdom Viridiplantae; phylum Streptophyta; class Magnoliopsida; order Ericales; family Ericaceae; genus Vaccinium; species Vaccinium myrtillus. The sequence goes on from CM029280.1 coordinate 1,330,716, forward strand.
CCAAAAACTAGTTTTTCTCAAAAACCGAGACAAGTCATCCTCTCACAATACATCACATAACACAAAAACCAAGGTAGTTTTAAAACAAAACTACCTTAGTGGAACAGCCCTTAAGACTAGACTAATATTTTGGTTCCGTAACTGTTTGAGCTAGGTTCCTACAATCTGTCAACAGGGGACTTATTAAGCTTAATAAGGATTTTCATCAGGTTGATCAAAAGCTACTCATATTTAAAGCGAATAGGTGTGATAGCATAAGGGATATTTCACATTCCCGGTATCGGCGGCTAGCAACTACTCAATTCCAATTTCTTAGGCTCTTCAGTTAGGATCTAATTACTGATATCAAATGCTAAAATTGTGCCGAACCTCGATTATGAAATTCTTCCAACAAGAGGGGTTTTGATTTCTAAGGGTTATTGTGTTGGGTACTCAAGAGGACACGAGATGTAGAGAAGTACGGTAGAGGAAAGAGGGCTGCGTGGCCGGGGTGACAGTAGGAGGTCAGCCGCCCTAGCTGCCGGACACGCAGCTCCAGTATGTACTATGTGGGTTTGTGTGTATTTTGATTCCTTTTGACCTCAATAGCTCCCATATACTAGGCCTATTATGCAAATTAAACCATGGGAGAGAGATTACCGTGAGAGAAGGTGAAGAAATACTGGCGGAATCGATCGGAAAGGAAGCGGTGGTCCGGCGGCTTGGTCCAAGGCGTACACTTCTCTCTCCCTTCCTTCTGGTCTTATCTATTGGCCTCCTTTTGGTAATAATCCAAATTATGGATTATTGAATTATTCATTTGTCTTTATTCAAATTTTTTTTGCATTTTTTAATTTTACATCAAGATTTTGTGGTTTCTGAATTCCTCTCGACGAGACGAATCTAACAAGTACAAAATTATGGTCAAAACTCAAATTTTTTTTAAATAAAGCCAAAATAGGTGGATTATCTCTATAATAGTTATTTATCTATTACTTTTATTTAGTCACATTTAGGTTGTGGGTGAACCACGGACTCTGGGGTGCTGCGCAGCGTGCTGTGCACCGCACAGCGCCCCCGCGCCGGTCACGTTCCTGCAATCGGAGACGTTCACCGGATACCTCTCGTCGAGTACTATAAATGTACCAAAAATCAATTTGATCGATATCGTTAAGTGCCTAATCGGTACACAAATAGATTAAAATGAAATGGAACACAAATGTATAAACACTGGATCCAAATCACTAAACCCATTTTTTCAAGCTATTTGTGTTCCGATTAGGTACTTAACGTTATCCGATCAAGTTGATTTTTGGTACACATATAGTACTCGACGAGGGCTATCCGGTGAACGTCTCGGATCGTTGAAAATTGGCCGGCACGACCGCGCCGTGCGCAGCGCCCCAACTTTCTTGAAGCACACAAGGGTCACCGTGGTAGTGTCGAATTCCTATAGAAAAATTCCAGAACTGAGGATGTTATACCGTGCCTCAAATACTGTTAGTCGTGTCTGTTCTATGCGAGAGATGCGTATATATTACAAGGTGTATATATGGCCATGGTGTCACGTTTATCTATCATAACTATTATTAATCCTATCAAACCCTTTCTAAAATAATTAAGCTAATTTCCCCATATAACGTGAGTATTTAGGGTCGGGAATTTACACTAGTGGTGTGGGAGCTGCAAAATGCATTGCGAAGGAACATGAGAAAGTGGCCACAAGTAAAGAAGAGTTTCTCACTGGCTTATTACAGGTTATAGTTGATCCCTATTATGCTTTAACAAATGACATCAATCATGTTCGAGGATTTTCAAATACAATTCTAAGATTATTCTGGTCTAGCCAAGCTTGAAAATCAAAAAGTAAGGCTCAAATTTAAAATTAGTCGAGAATGTTGCAAGTGGAGCTTTAATTTCATTCGTGTAGAAAAAATTGATAGTGAGACATGGTTAATCAATTTCTTAAGCTTGATGTGGAGCAACAAGAAATCTGAATTATTCTATATGAGTTTCTAACTTATTTTATTAATTGAAGGGGAGAGGGTATTAACCAGATTGAACATTAGCAGGACTTTCGAGTACTTAAGATTCTTTGGTTAACCGTGTTGTGTTGCTTAGGGCATCTCCACTAATGGTAGTAGTGTAAGGAATAGCACATTCCTAATTCTTTTGCAGTATCAATTCTTTGTTGAAATTCCACATTCCTAATTCCTTGATCAAAATTTTTTTGCAGTATCAATCTTACTGAGATGGCCTCTAGTTCAATTGTCCAGCGGAAGGAAGCCATCTTCAAGCTATTAAGGGACAAAAAAGTAAAGATAATTACTCTTACAGGGTGTTCAGGAGTGGGGAAGACATGGACGGCTAAACTGGTAAGTGAAGAGGCAATGAAACAAGATTTGTTTAATATCGCTCTCTGGATATTCCCCGATTGTGAATATAACGAGCCTGCTCTTCGTGAGAGCATTGCTCGTCAACTTTCTCTCCTTCCCTTTGCTGAGGAGTGGAACGCTCAAGATCATGATAATGAGGAGGAAAAGCAAGTGGAAAACAATGAAAACTTGCGAAAGACGATAGCCGATTCCGTCGCTAAAAAAAGGCTTCTTCTAATTTTGGATTATGAGGGGAAAACCAAAGTGGATGAGATAGCATCTGGATTGAAAGAGCGAAGTTCAGATGCTGAGGGGATTTTGTCCGAATTGAAAACCATGCTGAATCTCAAAGAGCACGGATTGAAAGAGCGAAGTTCAGATGATGAGGGAATTATGTCCGAATCGGAAACCATGCTGAATCTCGAAGAGCACGGCTCATACAAGGTTATAATCACCAGGGTGAATGGAAATGCGTCGACCGGAACCCAAGGAGTTGTACCGGTGGAGCCTTTGTCTGTGGAAGAGTCACGGGTCTTATTGTGTGAAACGGTTGGGAGAAGAGCTTATGATGTTCCAGCCATCAAGTCATTAGGTGAAGCTTTCATTAACAAGACAAAATATATGCCTGCTTCAATTATCATGATGGCTAAAACCTTGAGTTATTTTGGCTTACATGGTGGTGGGGTTGGGGTGCTTAAGAGGGCTTTGGAGGGAGCATCTACTACGGAATGCTACAATCTAAACCAGCTTCTACGCAACGGGTATGATCTTGTGCTGCCTAAGAGCATCCTAATTGACTGTTGTCTGCGACAAAGTCACTTCTTTCTGGGCCGCGGAAAAAGAATCCATTACAATGAGTTGATAGCTTACTGGATTTTGGAAGGATATCTTGGAACGGTCGACTGTCTTGATATGGCATACGAGAAGGGACATTCTGTTTTCATTGAGCTTGTGGATTGTCAGGTGCTCAGAAAATTGGAGGGTGGTTTTGTTACGTTGGGCAGTGGATCTAACCATTTGGAAAGCTTTGACCGTTATGGATACGGGGGGAGAGTAAGTCTTGGGTTGGCTGATCTATTTACGGATAGTGACTGGAAAGGGTTCGGTAGACTCACATATACAGATGGAATGGTGAAATCAATTTGCGAAGGCATAGAGAAGCTGAAATTATCAACGCTTTTCCTTGATGGTAGCCGTAGTTGGAAAATCCTGGATAGTTTCATGTCAAAGCATGAAGTCAAAAAAGAACTTCAAGTTCTTGCCCTTTTCAACCCTACCTTCGAATCATTGCCACAACTTCTAACTGAATTGCACGAGCTTGTAATGCTTGTGCTCAGAGGCTGTGATTTTCTGGTGAAGATTGTCCACAGTTTTGATTTCAAAAAATTGACTGTTCTTGAGATATCCAATGCTAGCTCCTTGAAGGAAATTTCAGATGATTTTTTCGATCAAATGCCCAAACTCGAAAGCGTGCATATATCCGAGCTTAAGATCAATCCTCTGCCTTCGTCTATTTACAATCTTGCAGAATTGCGCTTTCTCATTCTTCGAGGGTGTTCTTGCTTTGAGACACTAAACAGTCTGAAAATTTTCAAAAAACTTTTGGTGCTTGATGTTTCTGGTGCTGCGTCTTTGAAAATATTCAAAGACAAAGCCTTTAACCACACTCCACATCTTCAAACGCTCAATCTTTCGTTTACCTCTGTTACATTGGTACCAAAACTTTCCAAACTTAGTGAGCTTACTCATTTGTCACTAAGTGGTTGTGAACACTTAGAAAGACTGCGTAAAATTGACTCATTACCTCGTCTCCAAGTTCTTGACCTTTCAGGGGCTAGAAATTTTGAGGAATTCCATGAGCGCTCACCAGGACTTCCTACATCCCTTCAAATTCTGGATCTCTCTGAGACTCCTTTACAGGGTCTACCTTCTTCTATGAATCCTCGTCATCTCTTTCTAACACATTGCATTCAGCTACAAGAACTGAAATTCACTGAAAAACTCACAAAGCTTGAGGTACTTGATCTTTCAAGTACAAGAAGTCTGGTTAGAATTGAAGACAAATTCTTTAGCAATCTAAAATCTCTTCAAATTCTCAACCTCTCGGAAACTAGCATAGAAAGGCTTCCATCGCTTTCCAATGTTTCTAAGCTCCGCCAGCTACTGTTAGCGGGCTGCAATTCTTTGACAGAAATCGAAGATAAGTCCTTTGAGCACATGTCCTGCCTTGAGCATCTTGACTTCTCCCAGACTCGTATTGAATTCTTGCCTTCCCTTTCAAATCTTGGTAGTCTCTCTGTGCTTTCACTTAAAAGATGTACTCAATTGAAAGAGTTTCCACCACTTCACGGAGTGTCAAATCTTGAGGAGCTAAATTTGTTCGGTGTAACCTGTTTGAAGGAAAACGAAGCGGGATTTTTGGAGCACCAGAGCGAACTTCGGATTCTTGACCTCTCTGAAACCCAGGTTGTGAAGCTACCGTCCATGTCAAACCTCAAAAGCCTTCATCAGCTATATCTAAGGGGTTGCCACTCCTTACAAATGGTGCCGAATTTGGAAGAGTTGACAACGCTCGAGGTTCTGGATCTTTCAGGAACAGCGATCACTCGTCTACCGCAGATGGATAATTTTAGCAACCTCAGGAAACTCCTCCTTACGGGATGTGCGACTTTGGAAGAGTTTTTGCAGAAGGAGATGCTTGAGCTGTTGGGGGCCAATGTTGATCAGCTTCCCTACGGAATCTCAAAATTGACTAATCTCGAATTCCTCGGTATTCCAAACACGAAAAATACTCAAGAAGCAGAGATCAGAAATACAGAGACCCCCCAAGAAGGGGTTGAATCTTGTCAGTGGGGCATCTCCAGTTTTGGAAAGCCTTCCATTTCTGTATCTCGTACGCTATTTGTTCAATTCTGGGAGAAAAATCCCCATGTATTGGGGACAAGCTTCAAACAGTTTCATTTACGTGTTCGTCCTACTGAGGTGGAAAACAAGAGCAGTAGTTCATATTCCTATGACAGCGACTGCGGTTTCAGAGATATCTGCTTCCAGGCTGCAGAATTTTGTTGTTTTAAAGAGCAACGATCACTTGAGATTCATGGATTCGACCGTTTCCCCAAGGGCATCGAGGATATGCTCTCCACTGCTGACTGTGTATGTTTTGTTAATAACACTTTCGTCAAGTGGTTGTCTGATATTGGTGTTTCTAGTCTCAAGGCAATGAAAGGCTGTTGGATAGAGGGATGCACGAAAATGGAGGGTGTTTTTGAAACGGGAAAGGAAGACGATGTTGCTGAACTGGGGAATAAATTACAGCTTCTCGGGATTTCAAATGCTATTAATTTGAAAGCTATGCACGGCGGTCGGGCCTTCCAGAAACTTACTTGTCTATATCTTGATTGTTGTCCAAAGCTTTCCACTGTTTTTTCTGCATCCCAGCTGCCAGAAAATCTAAGAGTTCTTCAAGTCAAATTTTGCGATAAACTAGAGAGCATATTGGATTTTGAACCAAAAAAGCCCGAGCCTCAATTGCGATACTTGGAGAAGCTGTATCTGTGGGAACTTCCAGAGGTGAAGACCATTGGAAGCAGATTACCATCCCTCCGAAGTCTAACTGTATGGGAGTGCCCGAAACTGCAGAAATTGGACGACACTATAAGATTTGCAGCAAGCTTACAGACCTTATGCATTAAAAATGTTGTTGATTTGGAGAACATTCACACTCCAAGCGCGCAAATTGATACTTTGATTCTCGAGAGTTGCCCGAAGCTTAAAAGCGTTCTCTGTTCGAATCAGCAGCAAGAATGTTTCAAGACTGTCAAAATCAGATCATGCAGCGAAGCGAAGACTGTGTTTGGAGATAGCAGATGAACAAGGAAGGCAAATCGCTGCGATGCTGAACCATACTACCAAGCTTTTGCTTCAGGTTGTTCATTTTTCAATCTCCATGACTATTTTGCATTTCTCTGTTAACTCATATCGAAATCATACTTCAAGTTTGTTTTTCCATCAGAATCCGGCAAACTTCCCTTGCTATCACAATTGCCAAAAGTGTTTTAAAAGCGCATATTTCTACTGGTTGGACTTATCTAGTTGGGTTACTTACCCAATTTTTATAGCAGAGAAACTGGTGGTTTAAGCAATCTGTGGGTCCTATGTGGATTTGTGCGTGGGTTGAGATTTGGGTTTGGGGGATGGATTTGGGTGCTACTAGAGTTTTGGTAGTCTAGGCATTGTTCTACTTGCATTAATAGTTAGTGACTTTATGCGCGTTTTACGTTGTACCAAGTTAGCTTCTTTTGTGGCTTCTATCTTACATTTGCATGTACACAAGTGACTGGTTAAGCATGTTACGTATTTTTGAAATTTTCCTATATTCCTAAAACTATTGTTTTGGACAATTCATAACCGTTGCTTGGAAACGAATAATTGATTGTGTTTGGTTATTGAAATTGACATGAGGTTAATATTTGGTGAATCCATCTAATTCTCTAAAATGTTCTCTTTGGTGAGAACTTTGTTTATATCATTTGGAACATATTTTAGAGGTCCAAGGAAATTAATCATCGTTGTACGGGCAACTGTGGCCATTAGAAATGAGACTCATGTTAGGCCGGTGATCCTAATACTCAATTGTTGACTATCGCCACTATCGCCGGATCATCTCAGGAAAAAGTTCAACAGCTACCTACTGATGGTAACTCTAATAAGTTTCCGTATTAGATTTGAGATATTAGTTTCTCGGGCACATGGTAATCACCATTGAGATTCATTATTGGTTATGGTTTATTCAAACTACTTTATTATTTTTTTTGTGCACCTCGTATGCGAATTTTATATTAACATTGTAATTTAGTTTAACCCCCTATAATAGAACTTATTCTAATGTATGTGCTTTTCTATTCATTGAGCTTTCAGCTAACGAATTTGATCCGACTTCATTTCCAGGAAAGTTGGAACGTTAAGCAATGTCTGTGACTGCATTTTGGGGATTTCTTGTACTCGACCTCCTTAAGGCAACTCATTCTTAGTTAAAAGTTTCCTTTATTGCTTCTGCATTTGAAGCGTTGAGATGGATATTTGGATTAATTCCTGTTATTATTGTTGATGTACAGTGTATTGTTTGGTTCATTGAATGATTATTTATGCCCCGTGATTTTCACTTTGTTTCAAATAAAAAAACGTTCTTGTTCGTTTGGTATTCTATGGCATAGGTATTTAATTTTATTTGGATTGCGTTTTTCGCTGGCTGGTCCTTGATGATTCATAGCGGATAATTACTCTTTTTCATGTGGTAAAAATTTTACCTAAAGATATTAAACATTTATACTAAAACAAATTGTGAATGTTTATATGTTTGAACAATGCAATTTGCATACTACAACCTATTATTAGTTGATTATATTAGAGCCATTTTTTTCTTTTGTGGAAAGAATAAATATGGTACATCGTCAATTTTTCTGAGAATCCAAGGTTAATTTCGATGTTTCTATATTGTACTTGAACTTGATTACTTGAGATTCATTATTATTACAAAACCAGACCAATTCAAGCATTTTAGGTAGAATTTGCACTATATAGTCTTTTTAAGCCCATATATCTTAAATAGACGCGAGTGGAAAAAGATATATATCTTAGGCTAACACACTGAAATAGTCAACTGGGTGTAGCCCATATACACTTGACAAATTCCTGTCTAGGGGTGTCAATCAAGCCAAACAAGCTAAGCACGGTATTGGTCAGGCTTGGCTCGACTCCTGATTACGTGTGTTCAAGTTTAGCTCGAGTTTGAAAATTTTCAGAGTCTAATTATTCAAGCTTGGATCACTAAGCTTTCTATTCATGATAAGCTTGGCTTGGCTCGTGAAATATGCAAATCATCTTGAGCTTTCAAGCTTGAGCTTTAAGCTTCAGCTCGTAACGTGCCAAAAATTTATAACCATTAAATTTTTACTTTACTAGCTACCATTCATTAATTTAAAAACCCCCTCAAACTTGTCTTAAAATCATCTTAAGGAAAAAAAAGAAAACAAACTCTTAATTGCCTCCAAACTACGTACCTCTAAGAATATGATTTAACCAAGCCCTAAATTTCCTTATCCCAATTAGGAGGTTTCCTATCTGGATGTAATAGTACTGTAAAACTAGTGAAAATACCTATATGAAAGACCGACTCAAATCTCATATTTTGAGACATGTAGTAAATTTACCATTTTCTATTTAATATTCGTTGAACGGTGCTCTTGTTCACGAGCCTATCGAGCCAAACACCCATATGCTTAAGCTTGACTTGAATTCATAAACAAAGAAAGAAAGTTTGAACAAGCCAAAAATTGAGCCAAACTCGAGCTCGAGCTGTTTGGTTCGTTTAGCTACCCTAGTCTTAAATGAGCAAAATCTGATTCATCTGATGGTGTCATGTATAATATGGCCCGGCCGAGTTTATTAGCTTATTCTCATCCCCTACATCGCTTCTAGGACTTCGCTGATTTTTTATTTTTCATTTTTTGGTTCACAAAAAAAGAAAAGAAAAAACCACTGTCCTCCTGAGCTGTAGCCCATTTGTGCTTCATATACAGGCTTTGTACGTAGATATAATTTTGGGCCTGCATTGGGGTGGATGATGGCCTGGCCTAAAATAGGAATACGTTCAATGTGGTTGCTAGCAAAAAGAAATCGATGTATAAACTCCGCCATTTGTTTACCTAAAATTTTCCTCAATAATTATCGACAGTTAAAATATGGAAACAGGGAGCCAGATTCGCTAAAAGCTTTCTTACCGGTAAGAGTGTACTTTGACAGGCAGGCCCAGCCCTGTGTTTCGCGAGGCCCCAACCATGTCCTCAATTTGAGGCCCTTCATATATATATATATATAGAAAACTTCTAGTCTACACCTCCCGAAAATAAGAAAAATTTGATTTTTTTTGTGGACTCTAGGCAAATTTTCTTATCCACACTCCCGGATTTAAGGAAAAAATGGGGTTTTTTTGTGTTGCAAATTTTTTTTGGAAAATCCGATCCGTCCAATGTGTTCAGAAGGTGTTTTCAAGGGTCCATGCGAAAAATATTAAAAAAAAAATACCGGGAAGGGCTTGATATTTTTTACGAAAACTGCTTGGATCAAGCCCTTCCCGGTATTTTTTTTTCAAGATTTTCCGCGTAGACCCTTGAAAACACCTTCTGAACACATTGGACGGATCGGATCGTCAAAAAAACTTTTGGATCACGAGATCCGGAAATTAAAAGTCCGGATAAGAGACGGACCCATTTATATATATATAAATTATTATTTTTTTATATAATTTTTTTTTTCCTACGAGAAGGGGCCCCAAAATTGGCCCATTTTCGTTGAGCCCCCGGCCTGGGTCGACCCAGCCCCCCCAGGGCCGGGCCTGTTGACAGGCAAGAAGGAACCCGCGAATCCGGACCATTGAAAATGAGTCGAGCCGATACGTATGAGCCAAGTTTTGGAGTGTAAATCTAGCTCGTTTACTAAAAAAGCTCAAAAGTCGGGCTTGGCTCAATTACTAACTTGCTTATATCAAAGTCAAACCGAAACTGCTCGGGTATAACGATTTACAAAACCAAAACCGCCCCATTGGTAAGAGAAATTAAAAAAAAAAAAAAAAACCGCCCTGATAGGATAAAATCGATTCTTATCTTATTCATCGGGATCAAAATAATAGAAATGAACAGAGCCAGCACAAATGAACAGAGCCATTTTATTTCTGGCAAAACAGAATCCAGTGAACTCCGCTGGATCAACTAACAAGCCGCCAACGGGGCCCCACACAAGCACCGGTTGTGGAAGTACGCCGTCTCATCGAAGCTCTGCAACTTCCCACCGGTCGGAATCTTTCCACACAGCCGATTATAGCTCACGTTCAAGAACTGAAAATTATTCAGTGCTGTCAACCCCACCGGAAGACTTCCAAATATCTTATTATGATTCAATTTCAATGACAACAAGCTCGCCGGAAACACCACGTTACTCAGATTAAACTCGAACATGTTCCGCGAAAAGTCAAAGATTTGAGCCGTCTTGTTTGACCCGAACATGAACGATAAATCGCCCGATAGCATGTTACGCGAGAAATCAATTCGCGTGTAGTTATAATAACCGAACGATTTCGGTATAGTTCCGGTTAACTTGTTGTGAGAGAGATCAATGCCAGGGACATTCCCTGTGAATCTCCAGTCTGGGATTGGACCGGTTAAATTATTCCGGTCCAAACTAATCCCAACGATATTTTGTAATAACGAAAGCTCCAAAGGAATCGAACCGGTTAAGTAGTTGAACGATAAATCGAGAAATTCCAAATTCTTTAGTTGGGATAAGAACGAAGGAACTGGACCGGTTAAGTTGGTCCAGCTGAGCCAGAGAGTTTTGAGGCGAGAGAGTTTAGCGATGGCAGTCGGGATGGTTCCGGTGAGGTTCGCGAGTTTGTGTAAAATCAGGGTTTCTAGAAACGGGAGGTCGCCGATGGCGGCGGGGATTTGGCCGGAGAGGTTGCCGCCGCGCTGGAAGCCGCCAAAGAGGGTGAGGGAGTTGATGCGGTTGGTGGCGTGGTCGCATTCGACCACGTACCAATCGCAGCAGTCGTTGGTAATGTTTGGGTTCCATGAGGCTAAGTAGTAAGGGTTGTTGAAGGATTGTTTGATTTGGAGGAGGACCTTTTTGTCGTGAGGGTGGCAGCGCTCGGCGGAGAGGGATGGGGTGGGAAGAGAGAGGAAGAGGAGGAGAGAGAGGGTGAGTGTGGTGGAGAGGAGAGTGGTGGTACTCTTCATGTTTGTGTAGCGAATTGTTTCATGGATGAGAAGTGTGAAAGAAACTTTCTATTTATGGAGATGATGATAGTCGACGGTCAAGATTGACAGAGAGTTTTGACATAATAAAGACAGGGAATTGGGTATGGTCCGTATGGATAAACTTTGCTTCAGTGTGCTGTATCCAATATACTCCCCCCATTTCATTTTGTCCGCATGGTAGCAATATTTGTCCTCCTGTGCCGTCTTGGTGCTTGTCATATCTAACGCTGCAAACGAACCGACTTGCTTGTTGTCGCTCGTCTAAACTAAACCCTTTCAAGTAATCAAGTTGAATTTGGAACTTGAATTTTAGCTAGGTTCATGTAGTAAACTAATCGAGCTTGACATTCTAAAGTTCGGTCCATTAAAAAAAGCTCTACTCAATTAAATTGGTTCGCCTTATTTATAGAAGTTCGTTTAGCAAATGAACCTACCTTGCACACTATAAAGCCCGACTCTACAATTGTTTGCAGCAGCTGCAGTCACATTTAAGCCAGCTAGAAAGCATTATTGAGGAATGAAAGAGTTCACGCGGAAATGCATCCCCACTTGCATTGGGGTCCCAATTATTTATCCCAAGGAGGTAGCCGACAGCCAACTCCACTTTGCTGCTTCGGTCAAATTAATTATATTTGTCGAGTACAAATATCAATTTCTATTTAAAAGATGTATACTGAGGTGAGTTTCCCTTTTTAACTAAAAATGCTTAAATTTTTAAAAGTAGTTTTTTTTTTGGATAATTAAAAGTAGTTTATGTATGTAATGAGAATGAAACGTCTCGAAACGTAAGTAAATATATCAGGCTGATCAGCTAATGTTGATACATGTATGTCTCAATACCCTGCATGCTACTCCCTCCGTCCCAATTTTATAGTCTCTCGTTCTATTCTAACCGGATAAAAAAATGATTATATCTTTCAATCGGTAATACATTTTATATGCAATATGGATCTTGTTTGATATATCTTGATTTAATCTAATAAACAAAGTGTACAAAATCACGTAAAACATTGTAGATTATAAGATATAACACTTTGAAAAGTGACACGAACTCCCAACAGGAACTATAAAATTGGGACGGAGGGAGTACATTATTTCATGCCAAATCTACTTAACAAGAGGGCAATGGGTCCCCACACAAGCACCGATTATGAAAATACGACGTCACATCGAAGCTCTGCAATTTCCCACCGGCCGGAATCTTCCCACACAGCCGATTATAGCTTACGTTGAAGTACTGGAAATCCAGTGTGGTCAGCTCCACCGGAAGACTTCCGAATATCTTATTGTGATTCAAATCCAACGACGTCAAGCTTGCAGGGAAAACCACGTTACTGAGATTAAACTCGAACATATTACGAGAAAAGTCAACGATCTGGATCTGGACAGTTTTGTTTGACCCGAACATGAACGATAAATCGCCCGATAGCATGTTGCGTGACAAATCCACCGTCGTGTAGTTATAGTAACCGAACGACTTCGGTACGGGTCCGGTTAATTGGTTATAAGAGAGATAAATATCGGGGGCATTCCCGGGCTGGAAATTCCAGTCCGGGATTTGACCGGTCAACCTGTTCCGGTCCAAGTGAATCGCGTCAAGATACGGTAACCGATCAAGCTCGACCGGGATCGAACCGGTCAAGTTGTTAAAAGCTAAATCAATGAACGTTAGGTTTTTTAGTTGGGATAAAAACGAAGGAACGGAGCCGGACAAGTTGGTCCAGCTGAGGCGGAGCATGTTGAGGTTAGAGAGTTTGGCGATGGCGGCAGGGATGGTTCCGGTGAGATATGGGAGCTTACGGAGAGTTAAGGATTGGAGAGAGGGGAGGAGGGCGATGGAGGCAGGGATTTGGCCGGAGAGATTGGTGGAGAAGATGGAGAGGGAGGTGACGCGGTTGGTGGTGAGGTCGCAGTCGACGCCGTACCATTCGCAGCAGTTTGTGGTAATGTTTGGGTTCCATGAGGGTAAGGAGGGGTTTGGGTCGTTGAAGGAGTTTTTGAATTGGAGGAGGATTTTTCTGTCTTGTGGGTGACAGAGGGGTTTGGAGGAGAGAGATGGGGTGGGGAGAGAGAGGAAGAGGAGGAGAGAGAGGGTGAGGAGGAGAGTGGTGGTGGTGATGGTGGTGGCGGCAGCGCTACTGCTAGTCATGGTTTTTTCTTAATGGTTTATTAGGATAAAATAAAGATATGTGAAGCATTCTATTTATAGATTTCGTGATGGTGTAAAGAACAACCAGATTTTGGCATAGAGAATGTCAGGGCCAGCCCACGGCATTTGAGTGCCGGCCCAATCGCCACACAGTGCTTTATACATATTTTCAACTAAACAATATAGTGGAATAATTTGTCTATCGGAACATAGAATTTCATTATAATTTTTGTTAGCCTTCAAATTCATTTTTAGGAACATTTTTTACACTACATTTTTTGTTGTGTAGAAGTATTTATAGGCAAACACTTGCCCTTCAACCCATATTCTTCCGATGTGAGACAAGAGCACTTGTGTAAAGGAAAACTCTTTTTTTTTTTTTATATCGGCAACAGAATTTATTAAAACTCGATAAAGGGTACATCGAGGGAAAATGAAAGCCACAAAACGGAATCCAGCGAAGAACTGGACAAAAAAGAAAGAAAAAAAAATGGAGAAAAAAAAAAAAAAAAACCAGCTATGAAAGCAGAGGCCAATAACCAATTGCTATGATATCCAAACCAAAGCCTTGCACCATGCACATAACTCGGCCACAGCTGCAACTCAATCTTATCATCAGCAGAATAGGAACCTAGGACTCCAAGCAATATGAATAGCAACACAAGTATCCACTAGGTATCTCTCCCAAAATTAAACGTTCAATCCGGCAATGAAGAGGTTTAAACATAAGATACCCCAGAGCTATGAAAATTATCAACATGTGAATACTCCAAACCTTATACCACCTTATTAATAGCCCCCCTGAGCACCAATAACCCCTGAATCAGCGAAATCAACTTCAGAATTACCCCAATAACCCCTGAAAACTCTTGTTCTCAAATACTTTTTTTGATCGGCTTGTTCTTGTTCTCAAATACTTAGTCCCACATCGCCTATATATTCAAGGGAAACCAACTCAAAGAACATTATATAAATTGATAACTCACCCCTCTACTTATTCTCAACTATTAATGGGTCAAACCATGAGTCAGCTAATGGGTTTGAATTGACCTTAGGCCTCTTGGGCTTCTTGACTCTAAAAAAAGACTCATTTTCAAATCTAGTAGCAAAATATTTTGGAGTGCCCCAAATTTTGGCATATTTGGGAGTGCCCTAGGCCCAGGCCTCATAGGCCTTGAGCTTGGGCTAGACCTGGAGAATGCAATAATGCCAAGGACGCGTGATGATTAATGAAAATGCTAAGGGTATTAAAAATGTATAACGCCATGTGAGGTCAACTTTTAGGTCTTATGTGAATAATTTGTATCGTTCACTAATTTTAAAAATAAATTATCGAGTGTCCTTGCAAAAATTCAAATCAAATGAATATGCATAAGTGTGATTCAATATTCTAATTTCTCATTCAAGTGTGGGACCCAAAAAAGTGAGCCACGTATGCCGTTGTATATTTTCGATACGCTTTGGTTCGGTGCCCATAATTGGGTAAATGATTCATTATAGTGATCGTAAAAACTTAATTAATTTCTCTCAAACAATCACGACCGTTCTACTAAGGTGGTCCATTTAGCTTTTTCTCTTTTTGTAATTTTTTATGTGATGTATTATGAGAAAATAACATGTCTTAAAAAATACAATAAAACTGACTTTTTAATTTTTTGAATTAGTGGAAGGAGGCTACCTTTGAAAAAACGTGAGGATTGCAGGAGTATATTGCAAGGGAAAAAGACAAAACAGATTTCTTTAATGGGAAAGGGACCACTACTCGATGTCGATGACTCGCTTAGAGGTACTCCCTCCGTCCGGATTTGTTGGTCCACAAACAATTTTTTCAATTCCGAAAATGTTTGTCCATTTTCAAAAGTTAAAGGGTAAAGTAGGGGAAAATTATTTTTGATGATGTGAAAACAACCCACACAAAAAGTAATGGAAAAAAGGTTGGAATCCCCAAAACGGACCAACAAATCCGGACGGAGGGAGTATTATCTAAACGATTGGATTGTTCTTTGAACGATCATGGGAAGGTTTTACTAGTGGAGCGTTTCTTTCTATTTCCTCAAATAGAAATTTCCACACCTATCTACTCAACTTTCAACTTAACGGAGTTTGACTTAGAATAAGTCAAATCAAGATATGGTCATAGTGGTCAAATGTATATATGCCTTCACCGCATAATTCTTTAACCAAAGGGTTTTTTTTCCATTGTTGGAGAAAAGATCATGCCAATAATTTCACAAATTCTCTCACGTGGGGTATGTGTTTTCCGCATATGAGTGGTGGATTCCACAAACTCCATGGTATAGACTTTGTACAAGTGTTTGTCGTTGTAGTAAAATATATATATATATATATATTTTTTGTATTGGTATCTCAATAATGGGCATATCAGGAAGAGCAAACAAATAAGAGCAGCAAGGTGGTTACGGACTTGGGGGTGCACAGCAGGTGTTGTGCGCATCCGGGTCGTCTGTTATTTTAATGGACGGTCCAGATGTCATCTTGCACACACGATAACGAATGGTTTGGATGTAAAGAGCCAATCGGTACACTCTAGCCCCTGCAATATGAACACTAAAGATGACGAAATTGACGGTAAATTTCTGTACAAGATGAGAGTCAAATAACGAATCTTACTGTTTTGAAAAGACCACCGAATCATTCTGTAAGAGAATTAGAGAATTTTACTCGGAACAATAACTCATTGTTTTAAATTTTCCCCAAATCCCCACGGTTAGCTGAGTATAAAATATTTGTAGTAAAATTTTTTCATGAAAAGCATATGGATCATAGAAATACTATATTTATGGCAATGACGGAGCTAGAATTTTAATTTGAAAGCAGCGCCGTTCGATGGGAATCCATAAGTATTGTAATTGCATGTTGTAGTAAAGGTGTGAAGATAAAGATTTCATCTGTATTCATATACAAATGTTTTGTAGTGGGCTTTTTGGTTTTTTCAAAAAAAAATAAAAACAATAGAAGTTTGGTTTCAACTCTCTCGTGATCTTCAAATGAAAATTATTGAGACATTATTTATTACTATTATTATTATTCAAACAGCTCAGTTTTTAAAATGCGATCTTTACATTATCTTTATAATACATGAAGTTGTCCAAATATACTAGCAAGAATCTTTTTTTATCTATTTAGCTGTTAAACGTAATTGAAAGCTACTTAGTAAAAACGTGGACGCAATTTGATTCATCTTTTTGGGTAGACCCAATTGAAATATGTTGCGGGGTATCACGTGTCTGTGCCCTAAGGCCACCCATAATTTTTACATCATTGATTGCTGGCACCCCACAACGTTTAAAATGGACCGGGGAGGAAGTGGCATTCCATGCACAGTGTGCACCATGCTATGAAGCTACGGCGTGGCCACGCCGGCATTGTTCCAACGATCAAAGACCTTCACCACATAAAACTCGTTGAGTACTACAAAACTACCAAAAATCAATTTGATTAGATATTTTTAAGTGCGTCATCAGAACACAAATTAAACAATCCTCCTCCCTGGTACGTATATAACCTACCTACGCCCTTCGAAACTTAAAAATTCTATTAATACTAGTATGTATTTGACATAATTATCAAATTAACCCCTGGTAACGAGTCATGTTGTAATACGTGGTGAAACTAAAATTGGACCAAATATTGTCTCAAAAACTAAAATATATATTTAGCTTCTTTCCTCTGTAGGGACAATATCAAGATTTTGTTTCCTACAAAATTTGAGCAACAATGACCTGACAAACTCCACTCGCCTACTTCATCAAGAATGGAGTATTTATTCAAAAACCATTATTCTATTGTGTCCAGATGTAAATATCTGTAATAAGGTGACTTGAAATACAAATCATTACAAGTTTATTTAAGCACAACAAACTTCAGAAATTCAAAACGTAGATTGCGCCAAATCTACTAGCAAGCCGGCAATGGGGCTCCACACAAGCACAGGTTATTGGAATACGACGTCGCATCGAAGCTCTGCAACTTCCCACCCGTCGGAATCTTTCCACACAGCCGATTATAGCTCACGTTCAAGTACTGGAAATTCAGTGCGGTCAGCTGCACCGGAAGACTTCCAAATATCTTGTTGTGACTGAAATCCAACGACGTCAGACTCGCTGGAAACACCACGTTGCTGAGATTAAACTGGAACATGTTCTGTGAAAAGTCAACGATTTGGACGGTTTTGTTTGACCCGAACATGAACGATAAATCGCCCGAAAGCATGTTACTCGAGAAGTCTAATGTTGTATAGTTGTAGTAACCGAACGATTTTGGTATCGGTCCGGTTAATTTGTTGTGGGAGAGATAAATATCGGGGACATTTCCCGTGAATATCCACTCGGGGATTTGTCCAGTCAGCTTGTTCCTATCCAAGTGAATGGCATTTAGATTTGTCAATTGAGAAAGCTCCGGAGGGATTGAACCGGTTAGGTCGTTGTACGACAAATCGAGGAACGTTAGGCTTTTCAGCTGGGCAAAAAAGGCCGGAACCGGACCAGTTAAATTGGTCCAACTGAGGCGGACAAGAGTCAGGTGAGTAAGTTTGGCGATGGCCGACGGGATGGTTCCAGTGATGTTCGAGAGTTTTCGGAAAACTAGGGTTTGGAGATAGGGGAGGTCACCTACGGCCGCCGGAATTTGGCCAGAGAGGTTACCCTGGAAAATGGTGAGGGAGATAATGCGGTTGGTGGTGGAGTCGCATACCACTTGGTACCAATCGCAGCAATCGTTGGTTGGGACCCACGAGGCTAAGAGGTAGGGATTGTTGAAGGATTGTTTGATTTGGAGGAGGGCTTTTTTGTCATTTGGGTTGCAGCGCTCCGCGGCGAGAGAAGGAGAGAGTATAGAGAGAAAGAGGAGGATGGGGAGGAGGATAGAAGTAATAGTAATCTTCATGTTTGGGTTTGGTGTGTTATTTTTCTCTTGTTTGGTTTATTTGGATAAGATATGTGAAGCTTTGTATTTATAGACTTGAGGATGGTCAAAAGATTACCAAGTTTTGCAATTAATAAAAGGGTGGGAGAAGAAAAAGAAAGAAGGATTTGGGGATATGTTACTAATTGCCGCAATGTGCTGCATCTATTGACCAGTGACTTGATCTAGAAGATCAACTAATGATAATTTGAATTGGTGTAAGGTCACTTGTAGCTAGGCTAAAGCTTTAAGTTTGTGTGTATCTGAAAAAATTCTGTAGAGGGTTTCAGCATTGATCAGTCCACTAAGCTGTCGTTTAAGTGTATTGAAATGTGTAAAAGTGTGTAGAAAAGTGAAAAAAGTATTAGTAAAATTATTTTACTATCATACACCATACACCCTCAACATGTGGTGGGGCACTAGTTTCGATGCGAATGTAATTGCAGTTTGGTCCCTTGGATGATCATTCATTATATAGATAATAAAAACATAAATTTGTTTTACAAATGATTAACTTTTAGAAACGTGAGGATTGTGTGCACGTACAATATAATGCAAGGGAAAATCTCTTTGGACTCTATCGAGTCTAATATAGAAAGGGTATGCCCACTTTGGTGTCTACGCTTTTGTAAAGCGCTATCACAAAAGTGGTTTCCGAAATTGCCCCTAGGGAAAAAATTTCTTACCGCCCTTCGACCACAACAGAAACAAACTGTCAGGGTCATAAATGTAAAATCACTCTCACTCTAAACTACTATAGACTCAACTACCGACTCCCCTACTTTCACACCCATGTATTCACTTGCACACACGGAGTGTATGCCCAATCTTTAGTTTACTTCGAAAGAGACACCACACTATATGATAACTTAATTAGGTAAACTCAATTACTAGGATCTAGTATGTCAACAATTTGGATTGTTATTCGAATTAGATTGGGAAAGTTTTACTAGTGGGAGTGCAGTTTCTTTTTCCTCAAATAGAAATTCACACCTACATATATACAAATTTCAAAGTCAAAGACGCTTGATGTTATCTGAGTTTGACTGAGAAATTTTATCCCATAACATAATTTGCCGTTAAACTTAGACTAGGTCATATCAATAACGTTCAATTACGGAATTCTTTCATGGTAGGAGTATTTCATTTGAAGACATTTTGAAGGTCTCGTAGGCGTCCAAAGATGTATATGCCTGCACCACATAGTTCTTGAGCCGAATTTTTTTTTATTTTGATTGACAAAAGCAAATTTGACAGATATCTTAACAATGCATGGATACGTAGAGAAGAGCAAAGCATCTAGGTGAGTACGTTTATATGAATGCACATTTTGTATTTCTTCGGATAATTAAAGGGCCAAAAGGTGCACTATTGCCCCTTAATTAATAATTAATGTAATTAAAAATATTTACAGAACTCCCTCATATATAGAAAAAGAGCCGTTCATTTAGCGTTCGAGAGAGGTTTAAGATTGAGCGTGAACCCAAGTTTGTTACTCGATACTGAATGTTGCTACTCCCACATGGTCTAGATTAATACCTTATACTAGAACATTTATGTAGGTCACTTTTTTTTTCGATCGTATAGTAAGTAGTTTGTTTATAAATAAAAAAATTTAAAAAAAAAGTATGTATGTCATTACTTTTTAATATATTCTTTTTTTCAATCAAATTGAGTGATGAGTTATCTGAAATATACATGTAAGCTATTGGATTATTCTTTTGGAGAATTGGGAAGGTTTTACTTAGACGTGCCAAATGGGTGGGTTGGGTTGGGTTGGGTTGGGTTTAGACAAGTTGATATGGGTTATAGGTTGAATATGGGTGGGTTAAATATGGGTCAATAGTGTATGGATTAAATATGGGTTGGGTTGAAATAGGTCAAGCCAAATCCAACCCAACCCATACCTTTTTTTTTTTTTTTTTTTGAACTGAACCTAACTCATACCTAAGAAACGCAGTTGGTGCACCGTTATAGAGAGGGGGATTTCTCACAAGAGAGAGAGAGAGAGAGAGAGAGAGAGAGAGAGAGAGAGAGAGAGAGAGAGAATAAAAACGAAAAACGAGAAATTTCATAATTGCAATTATGCATAAAAAAAACGAGAAATTTCAGTTCAATTTGGTAATTGAACTGTAAATCTATCCATTTTGTGTTTAGAATAGGAAGATTGATGCTCGTGGGCCTAATCAAGTGGGATTAAAATGTTGTTTTATTTTCTCCATATTTGCAATTAATGAGGGAGAAAGTTTATTTTCTTTCAATGAAACTATGAAGATTTTTTTTTTCTTGCAATAAGCTGAAAAATGTAGGTTGGGTTTAGGTTTGACCCATTATAACCCATGTAAAATATAGGAGGGTTAGGTTGTGTTTTGAGTGGGTATGTTTGAGTGGGTTCATGAATTGAATTGAAAATTGTCACCTCTAATTTGACCAGTGGAGTGAAGTTTCTTTTTCCTCTAATAGAAATCCACAAGTACACACAACTTTCAACTAACGGAGTTTGACTGATAAAATTTTATTCTATAATATAACAAAGTTCCCTGTTGAACAATAAGCACTACAAGAATTTCTGACTTTTGCAACAGTTGAAAACGTTGCAAAAGATGGCCAAAACTGTTACTAAAGGCCCAGATGACCTATACCAACGTTTGTTCAACTGTCGCATGAAGTGTTACAATATATCCGTCACTGTAGGGTTCTAGTAACACTTTTGACAACCGTTGGTACCACCATTCTCTTTAGTAACGGTTGCTTTAGTAACGTTTACAACTGTCGCAACACCATAATTTTGACACATGCTATTGTTGGACTTTAGTAACACTTGGAACCATTACTATAGACCCTTCTTCTTATTTTTTAATAGTAGCTATAGCAATACTTGAAACCGTTGCTATAGACCCCTTTTTTAAAATAAAAATAAAAATCACCCATATATATGCCAGCCATTTATTCTCATATTATACCCAGAAACCTGTTATCACATAACATGTCCATAAAGCTAAAAGTCTAGGAATTGCTATTTCCTTCAAAAGTAAACCTTCATACCATAATTCAACCATCACATAACTTGTCAAAAGTAAAGAGTACATCAAATCTTCATGCCTAGCATAACAATCATTCACAAGGTATATCTTGGCTAAGACTAATTGTCCAGACAAAAATGACAAAAAAACTATCATAAGTTTTCCTTTAATGAAGTCCTCCATCAAAATAGATATCCGCAACTAGATTCTTCCATATTGCCCTACTACCTGCAATAAAAAAGGCAATGAAAATAACTAAATAATGCAAGGCACAAAAAAAAATGCTAAACACAATTGGTAGCACGCGTATAAACTTCCTGGCCAAAGTTCCAGAACCAACTACGAAAATAAGATATCAACAGCTCTAGAACCAACTACGAAAATAAGATATCAACAGCTGGGCTCAACATCTAAGTGAAATAGGGTTGCTTATGTATGCAAATTTGATAAACCTAACTGTTGTGTAATGAATACGTGTCGTATCCGTGTCCCGTATCCATGCTTCATTGCACCTCACACAATCCAGCAACACAATAAAATATGACACAACAGAGATATAGAGTCTCAAATGGAGTTCCAACAAGTGGGTAGCAATTAATACCCAAATGTACAGCCACGTACATTTGCTGAAATAAACATGTGGATGCAAGTGTTATACTAAGTCTACTTTTATTCCATTATTTGTGATAATTAGACCGGTAAAACGGTCTAGAAAAAAAGCTAGAGAGTATTGATTTCATGTAGAGAACACATACCTAGCTCAAACCGAGTAATATTCACTAGCAATTGGCGGTGAACCCTCTAGATTGTCCTATTACCTGCAATAAAAACGACAATGGAAGAAATTCATGGCTGCATTGTGAAGCAATTCTTATGTTTACGCAGGTTACTTGACTATGAAAGGAACAAACTGAATTTTAAATATCAGTCAAGTGGAAAGTGAACACCCATACCACGTGTAATTCCTCTTTTGTTTGGCTTACCTAATTCATCTATTAAAAAACAACTTGATCAATCTAAGACAACAATTAAAAAGAACTTTCAGCACCTAACAGTGCAGTTTCAGAGCCCAAATCAATTTCCAGCAACTAACTAATAGTTTTTGACAACCCAAAACTCATTTCAGCATTCTGAATACTAGTTTTCTGTATCTAAATAACAGTTACAACAACATTTTCAGTCTTATAATGGCATTTTCAGCAACTACAGAGGTGGTTTCAAAAACTGCACTTTACAGCATGGGTTTTCCAATTCCAGCATCTAATTTCAGTTTCTATAGAAATCCAACAAAGTCAAGCAACTAGATATCAAAGTCAATACTATTATGCATACCTTGGGGCTTGGAAATTCTGTGAGACAAGCAAAACTGCCACAATGAAAATTGAAAATCAATTGAACGTCATTAGCAATATGAAAACAGTTTGGAAGTACCACTAGAACAAAGAAAATCAAATGAAGCTTAGGTTTTCTACACAGCAAGTTGAAATATGTTACACAGTTGAGTATATTAATGTATGGAGATGAGACAAAACTAAGACAAATATGACGTAAAAAAAAAACACCTTTCTCTGTGAAAATACAGAATCAGAGATAATCCTTGGTGTGTTTGTGGAAAAGCTTGATCACGAGTACCACTCGCACCTTCTTGATCCTGTCAAAGAACAATTGACATGCAATAAGAAACAATACAACTCCAAATAAGCATATACAAAGTATGATTATACACATTGCCAATGTAATAAACTGTATTCATAACCTATAAATCAGAGTGCCTAAGTAAGAAGTCAAAACAACTAGACATCAAAATCGGAGTCGGAGTCTTCAATCAATTGGCCTTCACATGTCAATGGTTCACTTACAGTAGATCCGGTTGCATCATTTCTAGACCAATCGAGGTTGTCATTTCCATCCGTATCAATGTCCTCAATTATGAGCTCATAAGGCTCATTATCATAGTATGTGTCCCCATCGTCTTCTTCCCTTTCACCATTACCAACATCGAACACATCCCTAGCTTTTGTTCTAGCGGCAACGAGCCAACCTTTGTCCCTTGGATCTTTCACATAATAAACTTGTGAAACTTGAGAAGCTAAAATAAATGGTTCATCGTTTAGCCGTTCTCCCGTGTGTATCAAACGTGAGAAATTCACAAGAATGAAACCATATTCATCTATCTTATGGCCCCTACTTGTATTGACATCAGCCCAATCACATTTGAAAAGAACATATCTCATCTTGTCGAAATAGTTCAACTCAACAATATCTTGGAGAACACCATAGTACATATTTCCTCCCTCAACAGGCACACAAACCCCACTATTCTGAGTTTTCTTTGTCTCCTCGCTACTTTTTACTCGAAATTTGAACCCATTAACAACAAAACGTTTGAATCTTTTAGCTTCAGTGTTTGGGCCTTGAGCAAGCCACTTGATTTTATCAGAAAGTTGTTGCTTCCGCGTGTCATCCATAAGTGCAACCTGGCATTGCGATGGACGATTACATCTACAAACCTATAAAATCAATTTTAGTAACTATTATAATTACTATTTCCATACTCACATACAACCGAAACCAATCACAAAACTTTTCCATGTGATTCTTATGAAGGGCTTCATCGGTAAGGCGACGAGGACGACTTTGTCTCTTTAGATGTTGCTTGTGTTCCCTATATATTCAAAATTAAGTTGTTATTTGTTACAAATACTACATGAGGGCATGGTAGAGGCAACTTATTGTACTAAAAAAAAATATCACTTACTCGCGGAAAGGAATAATTTCATCAGTGTTGAACAACACATAACGGTGTGCTTGTGTCCACGACTTTTGATCAAGTTCAATATTCGTTATTGATCCGCTAGCATTTTCAACGTTTCTTGCCGGTCGATTGAATAGAGTCTCAACTGATTCAAAATATCGGGAACAGAATGTCAGGCACTCTTCTGCCATGTATCATTCTGCAATAGAAGCCTCGGGGTGGGCCTTATTGCGAACATATGACTTAAGTCGCTGGAGATACCTATATCCAAAGGAGACAATGAAGTAATTAAAATAATTTTTAAAAATGAGATACATATTAACAAATTCAAAGGCATAGGTCAAACCTTTCAATCGGATACATCCATCGGTATTGAATAGGTCCACCAATTTTAGCCTCCGCAGCCAAATGACTCACGAAATGCACCATAACTGTAAAGAAAGAGGGAGGAAAAATTCTTTCCAAATCGCATAAAGTCACCGCAATTTCAGTTTCGAGTCGCTCAAGCTCATCTACATCCAAAACTTTAGAACATATTTCTCTAAAGAAACAACATAACCGAATCAATGGTAGCACCACTTTCTTCGGCAAAGAGGCTCGTAGTGCTATCGGAAGAAGTTGTTGCATCATTATATGAGCATCATGACTCTTCAATCCAATAATTTTACGTTGTTTGAGTTGAATACAACGTGAGAGATTTGAAGCATAACCATCAGGCACTTTAACCCGTTTCAAAACTTTCAAAAAATCATCTTTCTCCTTTAGAGTCATAAAAAAGCAGGCAGGTGGCAAATAGATCTTGTCGGGACCTATCTGTTGTGGGTGTAGTTCAGGTCTTATACCTAGCACTTCTGAATCTCGACGTGCCTTCAAGTTGTCCTTTGTCTTCCCATCCAAATTTAACACAGTGCCGAGCACATTGTTAAACACATTATTCTCTATATGCATCAAGTCCAAATTGTGACGCAACAAGAGATGTTCCCAATAAGGCAATTGGAAAAATATGCTATCCTTCTTCCATGGTTGTTGCTCATCCTCTGCCTTCCTACTCTTTGATTTTTTTAAGTTAGCCTCTGTCTTTCCAAATTCAAACTCAAGGCCTTCTGTATACATTTTAACCTCACTGCCAGATAACATAGTAGGAGCTGATTCCGTTTATTGAGTGCCATCAAAGGATATTCTATCTTTACGATATCTGTGGTCTTTATCCAAGAAGCGCCTATGACCCATAAAATAGTATTTCCCTCCATTTTTTAACCAGAAAGAGTGAGTAGAATAATTGCAAACAGGACACGCTAAGGCACCTTTCGTATTCCAACCAGACACGTCACCATATGCTGGAAGATCATGCGTTGTCCAAAATGTTGCTGCCCGCATTTGAAAGTTCTCTTTAGAAGAGATGTCATAAGTTTCTATTCCAACCTCCCACAGTTCCTTCAATTCCTCAATTAAAGGCTGCAAATACACATCTATGTCATTTGAGGGTGAGCTCGGCCCAGGAATAATCAATGATAACATGAAAGAAGGTCTTTTCATGCACATCCATGGAGGCAAATTGTAAGGCACCAAAATGACCGGCCATATACTATAACTAGTACTCATATTACCAAACGGGTTAAATCCATCTGTTGCTAATCCCAATCTAACATTGCGGGGATCAGAGGAGAAGTTTGGAAATTTAGCATCAAATGCTTTCCAGGCTGGAGAATCAACAGGATGCCTCATTTTCCTATCTTTTGTACGACCTTCAGCGTGCCATTTCATAAAAGGGGCTGTTTTTCAACACATAAACCACCTTTGCAATGCTGGCTTCAAAGGAAACCACCGCAAAACCTTCGCAGGCTTCTTCTTTGCCTTTTTTGACAAATTACCCGGATTCTGCACCAAGTCTGTTTCATTCAGCTCATCTGTTATCCACCTAGAAGCACCACATTTACAGAAGTCATCATTTGCATGTTCCTTCCAAAATAACATACAATCCTTAGGACAAGCATGGATCTTCTCATAACCGAGACCCAAGCCTTTGATAATTTTCTTGGCTTCATAAGAGTCTTTAGGCAACTTCGCATCTGAAGGAAGCTGTCACGCCCCGTCCCGAAACGGCACCCGTGTGGGCCCGTGTCGGCGCGGCCACGTGGCATTCCAACACAAACCAAACAACACCTGCTCAAAAATCTCAAAATAAAAACACAGCAGAAGACTTCTAACATATAAATAAAAGTGTATAAGTCAAACCACAAACTTAAACATCAAACAACCGACACTTAATTACATAACATGTAGTTCAAGTACTCAAGTTCTCTTAGTTTCAACTCAATACAAACCACTACTAGTTCAACTAAAAACAACCTAACTTGGCTAGCTATGACACTCGAGGCTAGCCCAAAATGGAACTCCAAAACGACCACCGGTAGTGGACCCACCCAAAAACAACCTGCTATCTGGCAATCAAAGGAAAACCAGGAGTGTGTGAGATATAGAATAAATTCAATAAAACATAGCTGAAGCACCCAATCGATCAACAACAAGTATATATTCACAACACATGATCAACATCAATTATATAATCACAACACATGCAGTGACACGTCTGCCACATCCTATGTATCCTAGGTCACTGTCGGAGTACACCCCGCTCGTTGTCACCGGTAGCTAGCCGACACAACGTACTCGCGGTGTAACCCAATCCACAGCACCTTCGCAGATACCATCTTTCACACACAACATGCATATCAAAAGCTAAATCTTCAATTAGCATGATACACCAACACCACTACAACCATATCTCATTGAAGATAACCATATCAAACACACTCACCTGAGAATCGACCGAAGTATGCCAAACTATGGTTTTGGCACCTGATAAGCCCCTAATAGTGTAGATACACGGGCTTATCTACCTCATTTTGATCACGCACACGCGCGTTTTGGCGCTTTATATGTCTAATGTTGCGCAAAGTGTGTACCGTGAGTTACAGGTAAAAACCGAGCTAATAACGGCATTTTGAAGTGCCCCGGGGAAGCATCCCAATAACCAAGGGCAGCGTGCCCCATGGCATGGCATCACCGAGCCTCAGAGGGCCAAGCAACGAAGATTCGGTCAAGGCTAGGGAATTTTGAAGAGGCCACAAACCCATTCCAGAAGGTTTTGGATCGATCCATTGGTTCACTTGGATCGATCCATTAGAGGAGTTCAAGCCAACAGAAAGAATTGGATCGATCCAATGGAAAGCATGGATCGATCCAACACAAAAATGCAGCTCACCAGTGAAGCATGGATCGATCCATGGTAATCAATGGATCGATCCAATGAAGAAAAATCTCAAAAAAATAACAGATGGATCGATCCAAGGAAGTGTAGGATCGATCCAAGGTGGTGTTCCGGCCACCTTTTGACAACACACAAGTTACTTTATGGTGCCCCTTTTTGTGAAATCTTACTACTAGTAGAAAGCTTCTAGATGGTTGAGGGAGGATGGGGATATTCACTATAAATACCCCACCTCCTCTCTCTCCCAAGGACTGTCAACAATTAGATATTTATTAGCTTTTAAGTTTTGTTTAGTTTTTATTTTCCATTAATGTCTTTTGGAGCTTTCTCTCTCTAGGAACTCATGTAAGTGCTTGGTTTACGTTATTTTGTCGTGTTATAATAGTTCTTGTAATCGAATGGTTGTTCTATAAATCTAGTTTATTTACGTTTTTGACGGTGAAATCTTGTTCTCATGTTCTAGCTTTCATTCCACTTAAACTTTCGTACTCCATGCGTGTCTGTTATTTTCCTAAGTATTAACGTTGTTGGCATAGTCGTTAGCTTCAATAAAAATCAGTTTTTATTAGCATTTGTCATGTTCTTTATTTCCTTTATAAAAACAGCCATGTTTTCCGTAGTGATGAACGAGTAGTCGGTTTGGGCTCGGTTATGGGGTGATTAGCACCACGTGCCCAAGGTTGATTCACTCTCCTCGCCATAATGAAAACTATGCTTGTTAATCAAAGAGTACGGATTGATTTTATGTATCAAAATTGTGATTTGTTAATCCCGTTGATCACGCGTAGCCAAGGGCTTGACCACTTGGCACGTGTGATGCTTCGGGCGATGTCAATCAAAATGTTTGTATAAATGGCACAAGAATTCTACTCTTTGAGAAACACCATTTCTTGTCACACGAGTTTAATCACCAAATCTTCCGTTCGGGAAAATCTAACGATGTCCCCGAGCCGGTCATTTTAGAAGAGAGTGAACCGACCTAAGGCATGGGCGTTGAAAACCCCTAAACCTTGCCTTCTTTTAGTTAGTTTATTTTTAATCTCGAGTCATTCACGAAGTTAAGTGAATTCTACCCCCAAACTATTAAGCCAAGTTTGCCGCTTTAAGGCTAAACCTTCATTCGCGAAGCAAATTAACACGCGCTGCGCATTCGGTCTCTGAGGACTCGACCCGGACTTACCGGTATCATGCTGCCACCGACCTAAGCCCTACGCTTGGGGAAATCAAATTGGAAAATAATCCAAGGGCGCAAGCAGCACCTCCCGATTAACCGGCTCTTTACCTAGCCACAAATCAACTAATATTAGTCTATAAGCTTCCATTGATGTCTCACATATAATCAAAAAGATGAATATGTAACATGAACAACTTATAAGGTCAACACAATTGAAGACAAGTCAAAATACCACACCACTCTAAAACTAGTAAGAAATATGACAACCAGCCCACCGTGTCTGGGCTATTGTTTTCTATGAGTTCAGAATGAGGTCATGAGACCACCACCATTAGAAAGTAGACTTTCAGTACATAATTTTCGACATATAACTTGCCCTATTCGGAGTCCGGATGACCAAGATATGCTTGTTCGAAACTACGCAAAAGTAACATAAATCTGCAGTTTCAGTAAAACCATCAACTTTGAATCAAAAGCTGCTATAACCTGGCAGGAACCAAAGCACAATCTATACATATTCACGAAGGCATGCGAGTCTAGTTTCCAAATCAAAAAGCGGTTCGCAAAACGGATACCCGAGCTAAGAGTTATGCCTATTTTCCCAAAAAGTGTCAGTGCTGTCTGCACAGACGCGAACCCGACAGCAGCTCGGTAAAACATTTTTCATATTTTCTGTGTTTCGTATACAATTCTGAAAATTTAACACAACATTCACAACATGCATGGGTAGCTACAGTAAAAATTCCAGAAAATTACGAACATAGGAACCAAGTCTATAAATTCGCTCAAAATCGTGGCAGATTCAAGTTATTCAAAACACAGTTTCACATATCCATGGTAAACACGAATTCTTTCACATAAAACCCAATATCAACTTCTAAAACCCACTCCCATGGACACAATCAGTTGTAATATAGATGTAGGAGAGGAAATTGAACACTTAAATCATGAAATCAACAACAATTTAAGATCAAGAATCAAGAACTTACCTTTAATTAGGTTTTTCCCTAATTTTTCCCCTCTTCTTCTTCTTCTTCTTCTTCTTCTTCTTCTTCTCTCTCTCTCTCTCTCTCTCTCTCTCTCTCTCTCTCTCTCTCCCTGATTGTTTTTCTTGGGAAAGCATCAGAACAAAGAAGATAACGTTGAAAATTTTTATGGCCAAACTACACTTCAACCCTCCAACCTTTATTTCTATTTACCTTAAGCCCTAAACTCATAATTACTCCAAAATGCGAATTAAAATCTAAACACTATTTATCCGTGACGAGTATTACAACTCTTCCCCCCTTTAGGAATTTCGTCCCCGAAATTAATTACCCATAACAATAATTTAAAGCATGTGACATTCATACTGAAAACCATACAAATACCTGTCACCTCATCGGCCGTAGCCTGAGCTCCCTGATGAATAATTGCATACACCCTGGCCGGTGCCGAAGACCCCCCAGCCCCTCCACCTCTACCCCCTTGTACACTACCCACAGAAGATGCCGTTGGTGCCTGTGCATGTGGACATTGCACTGCCCTATGTCCAAACTCACCACAAGAAAAACTCTTGGGCCCCCTGGCCGCACTTGGACACTCCTTTGCCATATGATCCGCAGCCCCACAATTGAAACAGTAACGTGTTGTGGCAGTGCCACTCATAGCTTGCTTGCTTGCCCCCTGTTCAGATTCCCCTTTCGACCACCCTGATGAACCATCTTGTGTTCTCCCAACACTTTGATTCTCAACGCTTTGCGACCCCTGTTGCCCGCCCATGTTATCACTACCACCAAATCTCCCAAAGGCTGCTCCATCCGTTTTACTCTTTTTGTTAGACTCCTGTTTATCACAACAATTAAGCAAACTCTTCTCCGTCTTCCTAGCCATATCCACTAAATCGACATAGTCTCTCTCTCGAAAAGTTATTAGCCCTTTAAACACATCCGGGTTAAGTCCTAGCCGGAACCGCCTGCACCTTTTTGCATCTGTGTCAACCATTTCTGGAGCATACCGTGACAAAGCCGCAAACCTTGCTTCATACTCCGGAACCGTCATAGTACCCTGTTCTAAACGAGTGAAAGCTGCCTCCTGCTCCAATCGATAACTCTCCGGACAATATTGATCATTGAACCCTCTAACAAAGCGTTCCCACGTTACAACTTGTGGAACCGCCGGTACCACCCCAGGTAAAGGTGCTGTCAACTGTCTTTTCAGAGCCTCCCACCAATTTCGTGCCCCACCCTTTAGACTGAAAGTTGCCAAGGTTACTCTTTGCCCATCGGTCACCCCCATTGCATCCAACACTCGCTCCACAGCCTTTAACCATTCCTCAGCATCACTAGGCGACACGGTTCCCTCAAACTCCAATGTGAACAATTTCTTGAAACGTTCAAGCAATCCTGTACCTGAATCCCGAGCCATTTCCCGTGTATTCTGCGATAACATAATGATGAGGCCCTAATATTGTACATATCCGGGCTCATCTAGCTCATTTAGGTCACACATGCATGCGTTTTAGTGCTTTTATATGTTTGATATTGTGCAAGGTGTGTTTTTGTAGGTTTGACATACAACCGAGCTAATAAGTGCGTTTTAGAGCACATTGGAAAGCATCTCAAGGATCCAAGGGCCAAGTACACCATGGCACCCCACTAACGAGTCTCAAGGAGCTTTGGAAGGTTCAAGGAAGGCCCGGAACAAAGGAAAAAGAAATCTGGAGCTTCGAACTTTGAGAAAATCTGACCCACTGATAGAAAAAGACTCATATCTCTCAAGATACAAATTCTATGAACATGAGGTCAATTGGGTTGGAAAGTAGACTCATAGAGCTTTCCAACGGTTCAAGAATCATGTCATTCCGAGTTCGGACGAAGCCGGGGCGTGCTCGCGAAGTTGGGGCAAAAATCTGTCTGAACAGATGCTGATGGATCGATCCATCACTTTCCATGGATCGATCCAAGCTTCAAAAATTCCCAACAGAAGCCCTTGGATCGATCCAAGGTGTTGATGGATCGATCCATGGTGGGTTCCGGGCGAATTTTTGACAGCACATAAAGGTGTTTTGGGTTGGGCTTCCACTTGAATTACTTGCTACTTTGAGCATGTTTCTAGATGTTTGGAGGGCAGAGATGGCTTTTATATAAATATCTCTCCCTCTCCTCTCTCTTCTCCTCTCCCTCCTCCATGAGTTTAGTTTTATTTTTAAGTCATTTTCCTCCATTGTTGTCTTCAAGCTTTTAGTGTAATTTTCTTCAAGAACCTTGGTAAGCTTTTATTGTATTGTATTGTATTTTCTTCTTCATTAATAGTTCTTGTAATTGTTGGCTCTACATATAAATCTAGTTTATTTGCATTTCTACCGGTTAAATCTTGTTCTTGTTTTTCCATCTTCTTCCTTAAGAAACACTAGTTTAAATTTGTTGTTTGTTAATTTCTCAAGGCTTAAAAGTGTAGGGAAGCTTAGGTTCAATATCAATATCAAGTTTAATCATGAATTTTATTTCCTTCAAATTTCTAATTAGGATTAGCTTAAGCATAATTAGTGAGTAGTTAATTGGGCTTGGTCATGGGGTGATTAACACTCCATGACTCGGGCTAATCCGTTCCTCTCATCTCAAAAGCAAACACTTCTTGTTGATCAAAGAGTTAGGATTAATTTTATGTATCAAAATTTGGATTTGTTAATCTCTTTGATCTCACGTAGCCAAGGGCTTGACCACTTGGCACGTGTGATGCTTAGGGCGATGTCAATCAAAATGTTTGTCTAAATGGCACAAGAATCCTAATCTTTGTGAAACACATTTTCTAACCAAATGGTTTTAATATCTAAATCTTCCGTTCGGAAGCATCTAACGGTGTCCCGAGCCGGTTATCAAGAGTCGAACGGTTTAGCCTTAGTTGTGGTATTTATGATCCCCTAGACTACGCCTTAGTTTAATTTGCCGTTTTTAAATCTTCCGAGTCGTTCACGAAGTTAAGTGAATTCCACCAACAAATCACAAAAGCCAAGTTTGCCGCTTTAAGGCTAAAAACCTTCATTCGCAAGTCAACTCTCACGCCGGGTGCGTTCGGTCTCTGTGGAATCGACCCGGACTTACCGGTTATTATGCTGCCGCCGGCCTAACCCTACGCTTGGGGAATCAATATTGGAAAACAATCCAAGGGCGCAAGCACATAAATTCTGGTTGTCGCTCAGTAGATTGAGCCAGAGCTGCAAGAACTCTATCGGCGTCCCCCACAATAGGCGGTTGCAAAGGTACTGGTTGTTCAACCTCATTTTCACTAGATGTCGCATCCTCAGCCATTTCTCAAAAGCAAATTTGTTTCAATCACTTAAACCACCAATAGCAAACGCAATGTTAAAGATAAACTAACACGTTAGTCGACCACCAACCTCTATTCGACACACACAAAACTCCTATGGTCCACTACCAAACCCCAGCCGACTCTCAACACAGAGTCTAGAACGTACTAGCTCTGATACCAAGCTGTCACGCCCCGTCCCGAAACGGCACCCGTGTGGGCCCGTCTCGGTGCGGCCACGTGGCATTCCAACACAAACCAAACAACACCTGCTCAAAAATCTCAAAATAAAAACACAGCGGAAGACTTCTAACATATAAATAAAAGTGTATAAGTCAAACCACAAACTTAAACATCAAACAACCGACACTTAATTACATAACATGTAGTTCAAGTACTCAAGTTCTCTTAGTTTCAACTCAATACAAACCACTACTAGTTCAACTAAAAACAACCTAACTTGGCTAGCTACGACACTCGAGGCTAGCCCAAAATGGAACTCCAAAACGACCACCGGTAGTGGACCCACCCAAAAACCACCTGCTATCTGGCAATCAAAGGAAAACCAGGAGTGTGTGAGATATAGAATAAATTCAATAAAACATAGCTGAAGCACCCAATCGATCAACAACAAGTATATATTCACAACACATGATCAACATCAATTATATAATCACAACACATGCAGTGACACGTCTGCCACATCCTATGTATCCTACGTCACTGTGGGAGTACACCCCGCTCGTTGTCACCGGTAGCTAGCCGACACAACGTACTCGCGGTGTAACCCAATCCACAACACCTTCGCAGATACCATCTTTCTCACACAACATGCATATCAAAAGCTAAATCTTCAATTAGCATGATACACCAACACCACTACAACCATATCTCATTGAAGATAACCATATCAAACACACTTACCTGAGAATCGACCGAAGCATGCCAAACTATGGTTTTGGCACCTCCCGATTAACCGGCTCTTTACCTAGCCACAAATCAACTAATATTAGTCTATAAGCTTCCATTGATGTCTCACATATAATCAAAAAGATAAATATGTAACATGAACAACTTATAAGGTCAACACAATTGAAGACAAGTCAAAATACCACACCACTCTAAAACTAGTAAGAAATATGACAACCAGCCCACCGTGTCTGGGCTATCGTTTTCTATGAGTTCAGAATGAGGTCATGAGACCACCACCATTAGAAAGTAGACTTTCAGTACATAATTTTCGACATATAACTTGCCCTATTCGGAGTCCGGATGACCAAGATATGCTTGTTCGAAACTACGCAAAAGTAACATAAATCTGCAGTTTCAGTAAAACCATCAACTTTGAATCAAAAGCTGCTATAACCTGGCAGGAACCAAAACACAATCTATACATATTCACGAAGGCATGCGAGTCTAGTTTCCAAATCAAAAAGCGGTTTGCAAAACGGATACCCGAGCTAAGAGTTATGCCTATTTTCCCAAAAAGTGTCAGTGCTGTCTGCACAGACGCGAACCCGACAGCAGCTCGGTAAAATATTTTTCATATTTTCTGTGTTTCTCATACAATTCTGAAAATTTAACACAACATTCACAACATGCATGGGTAGCTACAGTAAAAATTCCAGAAAATTACGAACATAGGAACCAAGTCTATAAATTCGCTCAAAATCGTGGCAGATTCAAGTTATTCAAAACACAGTTTCACATATCCATGGTAAACACGAATTCTTTCACATAAAACCCAATATCAACTTCTAAAACCCACTCTCATGGACACAATCAGTTGTAATATAGATGTAGGAGAGGAAATTGAACACTTAAATCATGAAATCAACAACAATTTAAGATCAAGAATCAAGAACTTACCTTTAATTAGGTTTTTCCCTAATTTTTCCCCTCTTCTTCTTCTTCTTCTTCTTCTTCTTCTTCTCTCTCTCTCTCTCTCTCCCTGATTGTTTTTCTTGGGAAAGCATCAGAACAAAGAAGATAACGTTGAAAATTTTTATGGCCAACTACACTTCAACCCTCCAACCTTGATTTCTATTTACCTTAAGCCCTAAACTCATAATTACTCCAAAATGCGAATTAAAATCTAAACACTATTTATCCGTGACGGGTATTACAGAAGCATATCTTTCACGGCTTGGAGAATCATTGTGAAAGAATCATTGGTCAATCCCTTAAGACACTTCACATGATACAAATGCAAGACAGCTGACAACTTGCTATACTTCATGCACCCTTCATAAAGCGGTTGCTCTGCATATTTTAGCAAGTCATAGAATTTTTGTGCATTTTTATTCGGAACTTGCGTAGGTTATTGCACACTTGGACCTTCATTAAATGATGCTGATGCATTTACTTCGTCTCCAATTTCTTCTACAAATCTGGTATGCATAGGAAACATATCGTCTAATATGTTATGTACACCATCATGATCAAGCTCCATGTCTTCAACATGAGCCTCACAAGGATTAGCAAAAGTTGTTGCTGGCGTAGTTTCCCCATACCAAGGATCATAACCTTTACTGATTCCGAATGAGACCAAGTGATCATGTACCACGTCTATTTTCAAAATATAGGAATTCACACATCTCACGCATGGGCATGAAATTGTACCATCCTTAGATGCATTGGCAGAAGCATAGCCTAAAAAGTCTTTAACCCCTTGCAAGTATTCTCTAGATGATCTACTTTTGTTCATCCAACTCTTGTCCATTGGTAGAGCAATACCTGAAATGGTTAAACAAAAAAGCAATCTAAGTTTAATAAGAAAAACCTATCAAATTAAACTTAGAATACTTCTAAGTCACTACATATTGAGGTTATGTTTTTTATGCTTGTGACCTACTAATTTGTAAGCAAATAGACAAGTGTGACTACTTTTTCTAATATACTTGAAGAGTGTAGTTCTAAGACAAGTATGTTGCATTCTAAATCTTCATTACTTTAGAACAATGACTAGAAATCAACACCTAAAAACCAAAATCAGTAAAAGCGTATGTATCAGTTAGATTTGTGCAGGGCTGTATTAAAGTATGATTTGGTGCAAACCACTAGACAAGAAGGCAGTTCTAAGGTTATTCTTCAGTAACAATCCAGCAGCTTGTCGAACCTCCAACGGTTTACCCTGTTTAAGTATGGGAGAACAAAACAATCAACAATACAACTGGAGGGGCCATCAATATGGGAAGAAAAACGTAAAGAAAAGTAGAATTCTATTTTACATGGGAATCAAACATAAAGAAAAGTGGAGAAACCTCATTATTAACAGTTGAAAAGCTCCGATACAATAAGCAGCTCGTAAACATTAGTCACATACTACGTGTTACTTCACTAAAGATCAAGGGCAGCCAATGGGAGAGCTACATCGCATTAAATTCACAAATAGAGTACACAGCTAAAACTTCGTTGAGACTTGCGTTGAGTAATAGGATTAATAGAAGTTTTTTCCACACATACATTTCCAGAATTGAGGATACTCTGTCAATGTGAAAGGAAAATTCTGCTATTGCAACGCAATTTGATTTTGATAGGCTAAGCAGAAATCTGACAATCGTAATTTCTTTTCCAATGACCCAGCTGGAGAAAAGTTCAGACCACGCCACTAAAGACTGCGTATATTAACATGCTTTTTTAGTTTGATTTTGATAAAAAAAAAATCCCCAATCTGTCCTTCTATAGTCACCATAATCCGAATACATTGTTCATTCAAGTGCTCATTACCAACAGAAACAACAATGGGTATTCCTGTATCGACAGGGTCGTGGAATAAAACATTTATGTGATCTCGAATGATGTCGTTTTCTCATTTGGATGTTTTAGCAGAAGTACAATGCCCTACTTATGAGTCTTGCCCAATTAGCCAAGTTGTTCAAACAACTTTAAAATCCATTAAAAAAAAAGGAGCTATTACTAATGCATTTGACTTTTCCATGCTTGAACTTCTAGCTATAATCCTTAACACCTTAACGACAAAAATCCCAATCATGGAAATGGTATCTAGGGCAATATATAATTAGCCCCCCCTTGGACTCTAGTTAGTCAGTACATGCAAAATCAGAATCACGCGATTCAATACATAACATAACAAACAAATCGAATAAAAATTGCTGGAATGTTTGATTGAATAAGAAATTATTCATCACAATATGAAATTATCCATCACTAAGCCTTTTCGGATATAGGTTTGCACCAAAAAAGAAAGAGGAAAGTCGAACAAACCTGAAACTCACAATTAGAACCCTCGAACCCAAACTCACGATGAGAACCCTAGAATCAGAGCAGATCTATCGAGCAGTGCTTTACACAAAGGGGAATCATCGAGAGAGGGAAGGATACCGCTGGAGAGGCTGTAAGAGCTTCATTTGTCTCTAGAGATCGATCGACAGTAATGAGATTTGGTCTCTCTCCCTCTGTATTCCACCGATTTGGTCTCTCTCGCTCTGTATTGCGCCGCCAGGTTTTGCAAATGAGGTGAAAGTAAAGTGAAAAGAAGATAAGGGGGAGA
Source organism: Vaccinium myrtillus (assembly GCA_016920895.1). Classification (NCBI taxonomy): domain Eukaryota; kingdom Viridiplantae; phylum Streptophyta; class Magnoliopsida; order Ericales; family Ericaceae; genus Vaccinium; species Vaccinium myrtillus. The sequence continues at coordinate 1,367,975 of CM029280.1, forward strand.
AACCATTAAACGGCACCGTTTGGTCCATTGAATATAAAATATTTGAAGTGCTCCAATTTTTTCCCCGCGTTATAACCCCCGCCGAAATATGCCCGCCGAAAAAAAAAATGGTGTTGCCTTTAAATTTGCTCCTTTCTATTGGTACCAAACCAATGGTTGTGTGGGGCCCGCTTGTCTCACACAAATGATCCGAGCCGTTCAATAATTTCAAAATAACTATTCAATTAAGATCCTAGAAAACAAGCTCAATTGAATACTTATGAGTCATTAATCCAATCATTTATTTATTTTTTTAGAATTTAGGATCTTGGATGCTGAATGATATTTCGCGTCCGATCAAATGTTTAGCGATATGTGATTTACTTCATTATAGTGCAAAATAATTTAATCCATATTATGCAACAGACGGTTCTGATAGGAAAAAAAAAAAGACTTCAAGTGAGGCTCGAGGGGATTCTATAAGACTTTAATTCATTCGGACGTTTTAATATCTTCTTATCACGTGGTTGTCAATATCCGATGATTTTCATTTTTGGTGACGACGATGGAATAATGAAAATGTGAAATCCTGACGGTTCAGATTGGTCATTATAAAAATAGACTCGACAATTGCCTTTAGAATCTATAGTTCAACTTACTTAATAGCAAACTAGGTCTTGCGCAGTACGTGGATGTATAGAGCCATACAATTGCGACGCAATCACGATGATCGAGATCGTTTATTTTATTATGCTTGTTGATTAAATCGTTCTTGTAAATTTTTTGCTTGATCGGTTTTACAGGGCCCTTTCATCGAGACATGATTAATAGAACTAAGTCTTGTGCAGTAGTTGAATGTACAGTAGCCACACGACCCCGACATAATCATGACGATCGAGATCGTTGATTTCTTGGTGCTTGCTGATTAAATCTTTCATGTAAATTTTTGGCTCGATTAGATTTAGAAAGTACTTTCATCGGGACGCAGTTGATAGTAAATTAAGTATTGTGCAATAGTTGATGTACGGTAGCCACACGATCACGACATAATCAGGATGATCGAGATCGTTGATTATGTTGTGTTCGTTGATTATAACATCCATGTAAATTTTTTGTGTTATAGTTGTTTATAATTATATGATATAGTTGATGATATATGTAAATTGGTCTTTAGAATGAAGTATATTAGCATCTACTATATGTGGGCCTAATGAGGAGGGTATTTAGTAACGGTTTGTTTTGACCGTTACTAGAAACAGGGCTTTAGTAACGGTTTTTATTGAACCGTTACTAAATTAATGTAATACACTAACGTTCAATAAAAACCGTTACTAAAGCCATGTTTCTAGTAACGGTTTTAGAACCGTTACTATAACCAATGTCTACCAACGGTTTCTCCAACCGTTACTAAAAAAACTGTTACTAGATCTTGATATTCTTGTAGTGAAGACAAGAATAAGTCAAATGAAGACCGGTCAATTAAGATATTCCTTTACACATTTAGGAATAGGATCCTCCCAGTAACCATTAATTTCTGGCCCTTTTCCTAATAAATTATCGGAACAGTTTACTTTTTTAAACTGCTGAGAACTTAAATTAATCATGTCAAAAGTACACTAGTACATAATCTGAAGTTCAACTGAAGAATTGGTGATCAAGACTGTTTAATTATAAACCTCACGGTTTGAAAAAGTGATTTTGCTTTGGAATTTAGGGTTTGCTCCTACCTAAGATCTCAAATTTGATTTTCTTTGCCAGCAAACTTTAGGGGCCACTGGGAATCATACCAGGTCATTACCACCAGGACTCCAGAATTAATTCAGTTGTGTACAAGTTAACCCAGGCATTTAGTTATGGGGAAAAAAAAAAAGACTGTTTAATTGCCACATACTTCTTCAACAAAAAAGTCTTTTTCTATCGATCGTCAAATTAAAATTTCACTGATATATGTCGACAAATGGGCCCATTAAGAAGAGGAAACAAATAAGAGCATCAATAATTAAGAGACATGCATGTGTGAGTAAATAGGAAATGCCACATTGTGTAGTTCGTAACAAGACTAAATGGAAGTGTCAGGCTGGCATAGTTGGCAACTTAATTCATTAGCCTCCCTCAGTGGAGCCAAGGTTTTGAGTCCCAGACAAGGCGCAGTCTAACTCCCTAACTCTCCCTTAATCCTGTTGATGTTTGCCGTTTTACAAAATAAATAAATGGGCCAAACGGTACGCTATCACGGGCCATGGCCTTAAAACATTCAAAAATGATAGAGGTACAACAAAAGGCTCGAACATGGCTCCAACACACTCACATGGTGTGTGGAGTCCACACACACTACACACTCAATTGTGTGTGGATTTTCACACCATGTGAGTGTGTTGGAGACATGTTGAAGACTTTTACTGTACACCTATCATTGTTGGTTCTACCGACAAATTTAAAGCGCAACTGAAGGAAATTTATCCGAGTGCAAGTTGTGACTATCAAAAATGGATCACTAAAGGCACCATCATTGCAAGAGCATTGTGTGACCGAAAAGATAGAATAGATAGCATTGTGCAACCATTTACTTTTTAAAATTGCTGAGAACTTAAATTAATCATGTCAAAATTATGTTAGTACATGATTTGAAGTTCAACTAAGAATTGGTCGTGTTTTTTGTGTCATAGTGAACTCATTCACTAAGAATCATAGCTTTTAGGTTGAGTTTTTTGTTCGATTTAGGAACAACCATAATTTTAGCAAATGAGTTCACTAAGTACTAAGATTATAGTCTCTTTTAGCTAAAATCAAACAACAAACTTAAAACATGAACTCTACCGACGAATTTAGAGTGGAACTGAAGAAAAATTCTCCACGTGCAAGTTGTGACTATAAAAATGGACCACTAAAGGCACCATCATTGCAAGAGCATTGTGTGACCGAAAAGATAGAATACATGAGCCAAGAATATTACGTAGGCCGTTTGTATACGAGCAGTGTTAGAGACACAATTTTATGTTAAAAATTTCGGATACAATTATGTCTGAAACGGTTGAAAGAATATGAACTCACCCACATACATTCAATACAGTGATGTCCGAAGTTGTGTTTTTAAATTATACTCCAAACCTTTTTGTTTTATATCCACGTGCAGTGCACATGATACAACTACTAAGGATAAGAGTGAAATGATAAAGTGGTGTTGCACATCATACAAAGTCATTGTTTCTTTTTTTTTTCCCTATAATCTTTAGTGGTTAGCTAAAATGGAGTTGTAATAATCTCTTCATGGACCGATACATAGAAATATTTATTCTATTGCCGGCACCCCCAAAATTATTCAAACTCTCCACAATGGATAAAAAGTTGAGATTCATGCAATTTTCATGCCCCCCAAAACATACCTAGTTCTACATAATTCTAGGTCCGCCCATGGTGATGAGTCATGTGAAATATTATGAACAAAAATGACACAAATATTTATTGATAATCAAGTGTCCGGCCAGTTGGTCATCAATCTGATCCATAGTTTTAAATACTGGTCGTTATGTAACGGTCTGTATACGATTTACGAACCGGTTCATAACTGATACTTGACCGTTACAGATTACTTAAGCAATTTTTAAAAAAATGCCGAAAAATGATCTACACCCAATTATACCGAAACACTTACACTCAACCCTTTACCATTAGTTATTACGTATTGCAAAAACCGTTGTTTAAAACCTTGATCCAGCCGGAAAACACAGTTAAAATATTTTGCTGTTTTCTTCAGTATGGACAAACCATTAATCAACACATGAGCTGAAAAACTCCACTCGCCAACTTCATTATAAATATCTGTAATAATAAGGTGACGATGCAATGCAAATCATTACAAGTTTTATTGAAACACAACCAACTTATTTCATGCAATAGACAAACCGAACAAAGCCATTCTGGCCAAACAGAATCCCGTAAACCGCGCCGAATATCCTAGCAAGCCGGCAATGGGGCCCCACACAAGCACTTGTTATGAAAATACGACGTCGCAGCGAAGCTCTGCAACTTCCCACCGGTCGGAATCTTCCCGCACAGCCGATTATAGCTCACGTTCAAGTACTGGAAATTCAGTGTGGTCAGCTCCTTCGGAAGACTTCCGAATTTCTTGTTGTGATTCAAATCCAACGACGTCAAGCTCGCGGGGAAAACCACGTTGCTGAGCTTGAACTCGAACTTGTTACGCGAAAAATCAACGATTTGGACCGTTTTGTTTGACCCGAACATGAACGATAAATCGCCTGAAAGCATGTTTCGGGAGAAATCCAATGTCGTGTAGTTGTAGTAACCGAATGATTTTGGTATCGGCCCGGTTAATTGGTTGTGAGAGAGATAAATATCGGGGACTTTTCCGGTAAATATCCATTCGGGGATTTTTCCGGTCAGCTTGTTCCGGTCCAGGTGAATGGCATCGAGATTCGTTAATTGTCCAAGCTCAGGCGGGATCGAACCGGATAAGTCGTTGAACGACAAATCGAGTTCCGTCAGGTTTTTCAGCTGGGCGAAAAACGCAGGAACCGGGCCGGTCAAATTGGTCCAGCTGAGTCGGACAAGCGTGAGTTGAGTAAGTTTCGCGATGGCCGATGGGATGGTACCGGTGAGATTCGAGAGTTTTCGGAAAACAAGGTTCTGGAGGTAGGGAAGGTCGCCGACGGCAGCGGGGATTTGGCCGGAGAGGTTTCCGGCGAAGATGGTGAGGGAGATGATGCGGTAGGCGATGGGGTCGCAGTAGACTTGGTACCAATCGCAGCAGTCGTTGGATGAGACCCACGAGGCTAAGAGGTAGGGGTTGCCGAAGGATTTTTTTATTTTGAGGAGGGCTTTTTTGTCATTTGGATTGCAGCGCTCGGCCGCGAGGGATGGGGTGGGTAGAGAGAGAAAGAGGAGGAGAGAGAGCCCGAGGAGGAGAAGAGGAGGAGGAGAGTTCATTTTTGTGTGGGTGGTGTTTCTTTTTTGGCTGGTTTGTTAAGTTGGAATTGTGAAGGCTTCCATTTTATAGACTTCTTGAATCATGAAGGTAAAGGAAATTTGAGTTTTGCTACAAGAGAAAAGAACAAAAAAAATAAAATAATGTATTTAGAGTCGACGTTTGAGGTGTGTATATTGTATACCCACGTCTATCATATTTCCGAACACATTTGTTCTGCGTTCATCACATCTCTATTTGTATATCTCGCATTGCTCATATATCTCATCAACTAACCCCACCCCCAGGAGTGTTAATGACTGTAGGGGGAATAAAATGAACATCTGAGCCAACTTGTGCCTGGAGGTATACGATCCTAATTTTTCCATTCAATTAAGAATTGGTCAAATCACGACCAAGTTCTTGTGATAAGAGTAGGGCTGCAAACGAACCGAGCTGCCCGCGAGCAGCTCGTGGCTCGGCTCGTTAATGCTCGGCTCGGCTCGGTTCGATAAGTAAACGAGCCGAGCTCGAGCTCGATTTTCAGGCTCGTTTAGTTAACGAGCTTGCTAAAGCTTGGCTCGGCTCGAAAAAGCTCAGCTCGATTACATAGGCTCGGCTCGTTTAAGAAGGCTCGTTAAGGATTACGACAAGATAATACAGATATATATATATATATAAAAAGTAAGTAATTTTCTTATCCGGACCTCCCGGATTTAAGAACAATTGTATTTTTTTGTGTTTCAAATTGTTTTGGAAAAATCCGAGCCGTCCAATGTGTTCAGAATGTGTTCAAGGGTTCACGCGAAAAATCTTCAAAAAAAATACTGGGAAGGGCTTGCGAAAAATGTTTGGATCAAGCCCTTCCCGGTATTTTTTTTTTTGAAGATTTTCCGCGTAGACCTTTGAAAACACCTTCTGAACACATTGGACGGCTCAGATCGTCAAAAAAAAGCTCGGATCATGGAGTCCGGATCCCGGAGGAGAAGGGGACTCTATATATATATTCTATTGAGGACTCCCTCAAAGATCTCCTCCGTGAGGACCACCCTTTTTTTGATTTTCCGGACCAAATTTCATAGATCTGAACCGCTCAATGTGTTCAAAACATGTTTTCCATGGCCAACGTGAGAAATCACAAAAAAAAAAAATGCTCGAATAAAGCCCTTCCGAGTATTTTTTTTTGGACGAATCCTCGCAGTGACCCTTAATCACGTTTTAAACACATTGAGCGGTTCAGATCGTCGAGATTCGACCCCGATCCATGAGATCCGCAAATTACGAGTTTGAGGGAGTCCTTAGTAGAACGGGATCTATATTTATATCTACGGACAAGAAAGAATGGACACTGATTTTTGCATCGATCTTGAACGGGGTTTTAAAGGACGAACACGAACACAAGCTGTTTTATTCGGCTATCTGTCCTTCCTCACAATAAGCCATAATAAATTTTATTGCAACCCAATGTCATCGTAAACACATATATCTGGTTTTTGTGAAATTAGAAATCTATAATTCAAAACAAAATCTAAAGTTATTATATAATGGGACGGTTCCGCTCACACAACTTTCGACACAAAATAATCGGAGCTCCACGCTAATAATCGGAGTAGTTCAATTGTCTAAAACATGCTTTTAAGAATACCCGTGAAAAATAAATTCATTCAGATATCAACAAGGGCCTGATCGATTCATTGTTTTTATCCTATCAAATTTAGAAATAAATACCGATCAAGCCTTAGTGGTCATTTGTATGAGACTCCAAATGAATGATTTACATTTTTTGTGTCAAAAATTGTATCAGATGTTTTGAGCGGAACCACCCCATAATGTATTTTTCCACAAGTGTCGTAAACACATCAGAAACAAAATTGTCTTCTTAGCCTTATGATACCGCATGTGTTGGATGTAAATTTTGGACCACAAGTTTGGACTGCAAGAATTTGAAGTGAAACCACAGAAAGAGGTTTGGTCATTTAAGGTTTTTATATTTGTGGGTTGATAAGTACATAAACCAACCACGTAAGGTCAGCTCGGCCATACCCAAAAACATAATGAAGACGGTATAGTGAATAATCCTAACAAGGGTATGAGTCCCGTTCCAAATTAATATTGATATATCACGCCAAGATAATCCTAAGGAGCTCGAGAGGCTTATCTCTTAGAATCCCGACAACATTACCAGCCGATCAAAAATATATACTTGGTGTACCAATTACCACTAACTTTGAGATCTCCATTCTCATTCAGCTATACAAATGCTGAGAATGCGCAGAGTAAATGATGAAAAGCACTGCCCAGGCACCTGAAGATGACTGATTAGCAGCCAAAAGTGGCGCTGTTTAGCAGGAGGAACGTCAAGCAAAGATGCAAAGAAAACAAGATCAATGATGAAAGCATGGCAAATTATCTAGGACCAGTGTCGTCGAGAAAAACGTATGAGCTGATGTGAGTAAATCAATACCACATGACACCTGATTAATGGGCATGTATAATCTAACACTACCAACACCAATTGAGGTACCAATCCAGGGAATGAGATTTCAAAGCTTGAAGTGCATTCGGATTCATCAGACTCACATTTACGGTAGATAAACCAAGTATAAGCTAACAGAACGTACAAATTAATTAGGAAAACCATTCATGTCCCAAACATTGTGGGGAGAGGGAGAGGGAGAGGGATCAATTTGAATAGGTACAGAGTCAAGAGAAATACACAAGTCACCGTACAAGATGTTCCAACTAATTCAGCCAAGACAAGGAAAAAGGAGTTGCAGGTTCAGCAATGACCTGGATACAAACACATCAAATTGAATTGTACTTTTCCGACGCATGGATACGTAGATCAATACCTATACTAGAACATTTATGTAGGTCACTTTTTTTTTCGATCGCATAGTAAGTAGTTTGTTTATAAATAAAAAAAAATTTAAAAACAAGTACGTATGTCATTACTTTTTAATATATTCTTTTTTTCAATCAAATTGAGTGATGAGTTATCTGAAATATACATGTAAGCTATTGGATTATTCTTTTGGAGAATTGGGAAGGTTTTACTTAGAGGTGGCAAATGGGTGGGTTGGGTTTATGGGTCAATACTGTATGGGTTGAATATGGGTTGGGTTGAAATAGGTCAAGCCAAATCCAACCCAACCCATACCTTTTTTTTTTTTTTTGAATTGAACCTAACTCATACCTAAGAAACGCAGAAGGTGCACCGTTATAGAGAGGAAGATTTCTCACAAGAGAGAGAGAGAGAGAATCAGCGACGGGAATTTCTCATTATTGCATAATTGCATAAAAAACGAGAAATTTCAGTTCAATTTGGTAATTGAACTGTAACTCTATCCATTTTGTGTTTAGAATAGGGAGATCTATGCTTGTGGGCCTAATCAAGTGGGATTAAAATGTTTTTATTTTCTCCATATTTGCAATTAATGAGGGAGAAAGTTTATTTTCTTTCAATGAAACTATGAAGATTTTTTTTTCTTGCAATAAGCTGAGAAATTGTCTCATATTATGAAAATTGAAATTACCAAGTATTCTCTTGATGAGGTCACCGATGTGTGTTTATTCTTGTTTGTCTCGAGTACCAATTTCATCTTTCACAAAATTAAATTAGAGTTTTGATTTTCTCATTTTTGTAATTTGGGAACCAGCCCGCCTCTATGATGTTGCTTTCATGATTCTCTTAAGCTTCTTAAGAATTCGTTGTTGCTTTGTTGTATTGTTACGTGTAAAAATCATCGTTTTGCGAATTAAGAATATTAAGGTATCTCTTCAAAATGGTGAAACCTATTTTGAACTCATGTAAACCCATCTATATATGAGTTAATTTGGGTTCATCCATTATAACTCATATTAAAATATAGGTGAGTTGGGTTGGGTTTTAAGTGGGTGGATTTAGGTGGGTTTATGGATTGAGTTTAAAATTGTCGCCTCTAGTTTGACTAGTGGAGTGAAGTTTCTTTTTCCTCTAATAGAAATCCACAAGTACACACAACTTTCAACTAACGGAGTTTGACTGATAAAATTTTATTCTATAATATAACAAAGTTCCCCGTTGAACAATAAGACAAGAATAAGTCAAATGAAGACCGGTCAATTAAGACACTCCTTTACACATTTAGGCCGTGTTCTCCTATAAATTTTAGGTGTATTTTATAAAAAAAAACTTATAAAATGAACATAAAATCACTTTTACATTTTATGTGTTGAGATTGAAGTGTCATAAAATATGAGATTTTATGTCCCAAAAATCTGTTGAAAAACACACCCTTAGAAATAGGATCCTCCCAGAAACCATTAATTTCTGGGCCCTTTTCCTAATAAATTATCGGAACTGTTTACTTTTTTTTAACTGCTGAGAACTTAAATTAATCATGTCAAAAGTATACTAGTACATAATCTGAAGTTCAACTGAAGAATTGGTCATCAAGACTGTTTAATTATAAACCTCAAGGTTTGACAAAGTGATTTTGCTTTGGAATTTAGGGTTTGCTCCTACCTAAGGTCTCAAATTTGATTTTCTTTGCCAGCAAACTCTCGGGGCCACTGGGAATCATACCAGGTCATTACCACCAGGACCCCGAAATTAATCCAGTTGTGTACAAATTAACCCTGGCATTTAGTTATGAAAAAAAAAAACTGTTTAATTGTGAATATCTTGTATACTAGTACTACTCTATTATTTTTGGAAACATGTTTGAAGATTGTCGTAGATGTCAAAAGATGCATGCATATGCCTTCACCACATACTTCTTGAACAAAAAAGTCTTTTTCAATCGAAGTATATGTCGATAATGGGCCCATTAAGAAGAGCAAACAAATAAGAGCATCAATAATTAAGAGACATCCATGTGTGAGTAAATAGGAAATGCCACATTGTGTAGTTCGTAACAAGACTAAATGGAAGTGCAAGGCTAGCATAGCTCGCAACTTAATTCATCAGCCTCCCTCAGTGGAGCCGAGGTTTCGAGTCCCAGACAAGGCGCAGTCTAACTCCCTAACTCTCCCTTAATCATGTTGATGTTTGCCGTTTGACAAAATAAATAAATAAATAAATTGGCCAAACGGTACGCTATCACGGGCCATGGCCTTAAAACATTCAAAAATGATAGAGGTACAACAAAAGTCTCGAACATGACTCCAACACACTCACATGGTGTGTGGAACTCACACATGTACACTACACACTCAATTGTGTGTGGGATCTACACACCATGTGAATGTGTTGGAGACATGTTGGAGACTTTTATTGTACACCTATCATTGTTGGTTCTGTTTGACCGAAATCCTATACCTAAATTACTGGGTTGCCCCAAGCGTAGGGCGGAGACCGGTGTAGCACAATACCCGGTAAGACCGTAATCGAATCCACAGAGAAGGTGGAAAGTGCTTACTAAGTACTCGGGTTGCTAAGTTTGAACACGGCTCTTAGGTAGCCACCCTTGTGATTTTATTGGTGAAATTACCTAAACTAAGAGAATTTGATTTTACTTAAATTAATTAAAAGGAAGTACGGTCGTAGGGTTCATAACACGGTGACCAGGTCCGGATATTTCATGCTCCATTCGTTGTTTCCAAGAAAACGTTTGTTTTGAGAGAGAAAAGGCTACCCCGAAGGATGCGAACCCTCGCGGTCGCCATTGCCCATGTACAGCGAAGAACAAGTTTTGGTCCCCCGTTCCTCGCGTTACATGGGTTCCAACGAAGCTCGGATTCGTCCGACGGAAGCTCTTTAATAACCTAAAATTGCTTTTTTCCATCATTGATTGTAAAAATCGGAGCAAAAATAAATCCATTCCTAGCCACGGCGTGTTAATCACCCCGCGACCATACTTATGAATCTACTCACTCATATTGGACAGAACAGATAACATAATTCTTAAATAACACATGCGATGAAATTGAATATGAATAAAAACAAAGATTCGAATCTCAGAACGCGGACAAACTCCCGCGAACTGAGATTAATGTAAAGAAAATAGAAAGTTACCGAAACAAAGCGAGAATCAACGAACAACACTTCAAAACTTCAATGGAAAAATCCCCGGAAAGTAAAATCTCCAAAGGAAAATAAACGGCTGCTTAATGGAAGAAAAATCAACAAAGTTCGAACCCTAATTCAGAACAAAAACGAGGTATTTATCCCCTCCCGAAGTCAACACACGTGGCAAAGTCAAACGGGCAATTTAAGACCCTCGGTATCGATACAGGATAAGTCATGTATCGATACCCAGACGTTCTGTTCGCGTATGGGTGCTTGGGTATCGATACAGGAAAACCCCTGTATCGATACCGAGACCTCTAAAAATGATATTCCAGCTGTTTGGTCGCCCTTGCTTGGGTCCCACCATGCCCCACATGCCCAATGTCCTATTGCCACTTTCCGTGCTCCTTTTCGACCTGTTCCCTACAGAATAAACACAAACACCAAAAACAAAAGACAACACCGCATCAAGTGGAAAATGAAATAAATCGCGCCTCTAATGCGCTAATTCACCCTACTTAGGCGCTCATATCTCTGACATTGCACGCCTATCACACCCCCCAACTTGAGCGTTGCTAGTCCCGAGCAACGAAAAGAATAAAAATAAATGAAAGGATAGATCTTTTAAACCCCCGGGCGGCCCCGGTAGGACGAGTGAAGTCTCGTGAGGGTTTTCAGCAGTGATAACCCACAAAACACGAAGGACTCGGACATTTGGATGCAACTCAACCCAATCAATAGCTTCTCGAAGCACTACAGTGACTGTCAGGCAAATCAAAGACAAGACATTTCATCCATGGACAAAGTTAAACAAGTGAACTTCGCAGCAAACTTAGCACAAAAATTAATCCTCTCACCTACGATCGGATAAAGAATTTTCAGATGACATGCATGTATGGAAAAACCACATATAGAAATTCACCCACCCTCGAGAATAGTTCACACACTGTTGATAGCCCAATAACTCTTTAAGCATACTCCTTCCCTTTTCTTTTCTCTTTTTTCCTTGTGTGGTCGTGCAATGCCGGATCTCTCGGGCTTTCTAGTTGACTCTTTAGCGAGCTTTGGGTCGGCTATCCCCAAGCCAAACGGCCTTAGAGCACCAGGTTTTGAGAGACCCCTACGGACTTAATCGCTCAAGTCAAAAAGGCTTTATTGAGATCCAGGCTAACCACATTTAGCGATACTTTCACAAGGTCAATCCATCTTTTGACGCGAACAACACGGTGGGAGCATACCCCGATTATCCGGTTACTACTCAATAGACGCCCGGATAAGCATTAACAATATAGCTCACATAACTTGTTCTTTTTTTTTTTTTTTTACTAGGGAAGGAGTTCCAAAGATTCCATTGAATAAGTTAATACATACTGAAATATCGAAGACATATGAACCAAACTCGAGACTGGTTAATACTCAAGTGGAACAGTGTGTGTGTGAGAGCATGTTTCCAACTGACCAAACGCTATTCGACTATAGATGATACGGGCTAACTAAGCGCTTTCCTAAACATCATATTCACGAGCTTAAGTCTATCCATGAAATCGTATCGAGACTCCGACTCGCACAACAACCACTATAGCGCTAATTAACAGTCATCAACCAAGAATAGTTACACCCAACACTACAACAAAAAAGGCTTTATGGGGCATTCAAAACTGCCTCCATAGGGGATCTGTTGGGGCATTTTAACTGTTGAGGCACTATGCCTTAGTGCCGCTTGTATCGATGCAGCTATAGGGGTAACGCGGCACTTGTTATGAGGCACTTTAAGGAGCCTTAATAGCTCTTTCACGCTGCACTTTTAGGTGCCACCTAAAATGCTTATTAAGGCATTCAAATGTGGCACTTTAAGGAGCCTCAAGAAACTTTTATTGCTGCCCTTCTAGGTGCCGCATATACTACTTATCGAGGCACTTTCCAATGCTGCCACAGAAATTCAAAATTCATTTATTTAATGAGCTATTAAGGCATTCTAAAGTGCCGCATAAACCACAATCTGTGAGGTCAAGAGGAACGTTTTTGCTGCACTTTTGACTGCCTTCTAAAGTGTTCACAACACCTTTTAGGGCATTTCGAATGCAGTATATTCGAGCAATCACAATAAAAGAAACTCTAAATTCCTTGCAATATGTATCCCAACAATGTCCAAAACAAAATAAGTCATATTCATTAACTTCACCAAACTTCACCAAAGAGAGTCAACAAACTTCTTAAGAATCCAGAACCAAAATAAAAAATAATAATAAATCATAGAAATCTGTTAATAACATGAACTTGATTATTGAAGTTTTCATCAAAAATCTAAAACAATACCATTCAAGATGCCATGGTATACAAAAACAACTACCAATAAAAAACATAACAAAAGTTATAAGTTCAACATCCATGTGGCATAACTCTCTCTACCATGCATCTTCCAACTAATCTCATCATTAAAGCAACCATCATCATCTTTGATTACCTGATCAAAACAAAACCACATACGCGGTTTTTAAGTCTACTATTTTAAAATAAAGTAAAAACAAGACAATATTGGGCATTAAACGTACCAAAGAAACAGGCCACGCTATTGGTTTACCAATGGCATCGCCAACAGTCTTAAGGCCTTCATAAGGCCTGATCAAATGCTCGTCCCAGTGGATGGGGAGTTGAACATGAATCTCGCACCAATTAGCTCCGAGTTCTACTCTGCCTAACTCCGTACATGGATCCATACTAGCGATTCGCCCTTTACCTACAATAGTTGTTGGGTAGGCTATGCTCTTGAAAAAAACATAATCCCCCACCTAGCATCAATCAATAAGAAATCGTCATATTGAATTTTGCAATATAACTCATGATTCGATAAGCACTCGCACATGCATTTGAGTCACTAGGATTCACTGAAACTTGGGTTCTATTTTCTAGCATAAACAAAAAAAAATCAGCACTTAGAGATGTCAGTTTCAGCAAGTATAAACCAATATTCTGCACTTCAAGTAAGAATTCCAACATTACATTGGCATGTAATACTCATTTTGTCAAGCATATGCAGAATATTCAGCGCTCAGAAACTATGATATATGTATATTTGAGCACTCCAAGTAAGAATTTTAGCACTGGATTAGCATGTAATCCTCATTTTCCATCATAAAGAAAAAAAAGCCAGCACTTAGAGATGCAGTTTCAGTAAATATAAACATATATTCAGCACTTCAAGTAAGAATCCCAACGCTATATCAGCATGTAATACTCATTTCAGAAAATTCAGCTCTCTGAAGCTGTTAGAGTAACTATAAACATATATTTCAGCACTCCTTGAAACATAGAATTATCATAATCATGAAAATGGATACCTTAACAGGTCCTTGTTGGGAAATAGATGTTGAGGAACCCACGCGTTGGTGTTGGTTTGGAGATGTGACTGGAATGTTTGAGGAATTAACACCATTTACACCACCTTGTGAATATAGATTCATTAGCTCTTCCAATTTTTTGTTTGTTTTATCTAGTTTTGTCTTCCACTCCATTGACATCCTATAAGACATGCCATTGCTAGGCACTGGACGCCAAACATCAGATGGGCAAACCCTGAGCCCATACATGCGCACACTTCCAGTTTCTCCACTTTTTCGAAATTGATTTCAAGATCCATCTTTTGTGACCAGGACATATATCAAACTTTTGCTACAAATCCACAATATTCTATATTAAGATACATGTTTAGCAAGCTAAAAAGTCTAAAATTCTGAAAATGTAATGTACTCTTACCAATACCAATGCTAACATGTCATCCTTGCAAATTCCTGGCATCTTGTGCCACGTCTTACAGTGGAGAGGTGCATACTTCCCATTTCTTGCTATAGTTCCTAAAAAGTGGCTCAAACTGCTGTTATTTGAAATAGGTTGTCCTTCGTCGTTGAATAAAACTTCTATGCGCTCATCATCATACTGGCCCCAAACTTTACACATGAAAGTGGGACCTCTCACTCTCGTAGATTTTTTCTTGCTACCTGCATTTTGCTCTATTCCAATTTCTAATTGATAGTAAGATAGCATGAGTGAGTCAGTACACTTAGAGCAGAAAAAAGGGAGACAAAAAGAATTGCACTTGTGAGATTATCATTAACCTGATTCAGCAATAAGTTGAACAATGGTCGAATCACCCAAGTTTCCTTCGTGTGACGGATTGGAATTCGGTTGAACATTTGCTCGTCCAGTATTACGAGTGGTTGGGGCCATGACCTAAAAATGTATTAATGAATAAAGCATAACACAATGTTGAGGTGTGAGACTATTAAGACAAAACTTCAGATCAACAATTTTAACACTTAACAAAGCTAGAGGAGTTACACATGGTCACATGCATTAGGCCAAAAGATAATGAAATGGAACTTAATGGGAGGAAGAACAAGTTGCTGAAAGATAATCAAATGAGTCATAACTCTAAGAAAAACACTAAGTACATGAGATAACCCCATAGCTTAGATCTGACTAACTAACAAAGTTATAGTTCAGTACAAATTCCGAAGTGTTCAGTTTTTAACATTTTTATTATGTGATAACCCCGTAGATGTCACGACATCAATGTTTTCAAAGACTAAGTTGAGCTCGCCTCAAGGCAAGGCTACTACAAAACGCCTCAAGGCTTAACCCTCCAAAGGCTTTACGCCTTGTCCACGAGGCATTTGCACAAGGTGCGAGGCATCTCATATTACACAAATCATGCGGAATAGTAGCTGCACATACATGAGTTCCAGCACCTAACAAATTGAACTTGTAATTTACAAACACTCATTTAACTAACAATACTCAACAAGCAGCTCAACTAAAACACAAAGGGCAAACAAACATCTAAGCTACCAGATCAAGAATGCGGTTTCCAGAAAACATTTTATCTTATTTGGATGACAAGACAAAACAAACATAACAAAATGTTAAATACCCTGTTTATAAAACAAACATGACATAAATTGTTTTCTTCAATCGGTAGACTTTTAGTTTGGCAATTGAAGACAAAGTTGTAGCATAAACAAAAAATCGAACAGTTGGTGGGCACAAAGAATAAGCATGACAAAACTGAAACAAGATTGAATACATTTGATTCAATTTAGATAGAAATCTAGTAGAATCTCTAATCCACAAAGTTACTCCTCTCAGAGATCCCAAATTCAGCTAAACAAAAAAGAAAAATTGATCATACAAACCAGAATTTAAAGCTTCAAACCAAACCATGAAACGCCAATATTGCTAAACATGATTCGAAAAAGGTAAAATCTTCAAAATTGCATCACGGCAAACCAAATCGCCTCGGAACTAGAATCGCAGAAGAGTATTATCAAAGAAATTGTCTGTAGAAATGGGACTATAAAAATAGAGGTATATATATAAATCAATGCATATATAGGCAGAATCTAGGGAAGCACAACATAAATGTGAGTGATAGAAATATGGATTGAACACATGCATACAACTGACAAGAGAGAAAATATAGCTTCGTTGAACATACCGATGGGAATGACGTGGTAGTATCAAGGGCGTGGTGTTCGACAGGCGTCTTGTGGGGCTACTTTTCTCCGCTTAGCAGCTGCTACTTCCTCCGCCCTCGGCAGCAGAAAATGTTAGGGCAGAAAGAAACGGCATAAGAGGATAAGAGAGAGAGAGAGAGAGAGAGAGAGAAGCTGGATTTTGGGGGCAATGAAACTGGGGCAAAAAAAACTTGAATAACCCTCCAAAAATTGAAAAGGACAATTAGAATTTTCACTCCCCCGCGAATCCTTGGGGAACTACTCTGTTTTAGCGCTAAAAATGGTCTTCTTTTTTATTTTTTTTAATATGTTGGGTACTTTTGCAGTCCAACTGTAAAATTGCTGTAAAATTGTATTACTGTCGGGTTGTCAGAGTATTTTTCTTCGAATCGGAACCGTCTACATTTTACGTGGGAGTGATTATATCCTCCATGCAAAAAATGAAGTAAATTAATTATTATTATGTACTTGATCGAAGGAGACAAGTTTTTGTTTTATAATGAATCAACGTCCCGATGAAAGGACTTTCAATAACCGGTAGACTTCAAATTTGGCGAGAGTGATTAAAACAGCAAGACAAACAAAGTGAACAGTTTGGATCGTCATAATTGTGTTGTGATCCTGTGGCTAGTGTACATTATCCTATAGCATAATAGTTTGGTTCAGAACCAAGTAAGCTTGATGTATAGGATTGAAAGACAAGTGCAGACTCGATTTCTCGAATGTTCGATCTAAACCGTTACGATTTCATATCTTATCAATTCTATCATTTTCCCTGAAAACGGTGGAGATCAAATGTCGGCAACCACCTGATCGGATCACATTCGGTGCATCTAAGAGCAATAATGTCTTATAATGCATGACTCGATCGCCATCAGAGCAGTTTTTTCGAATCGGAACCGTCTAGATTTTAAGTGGGAGTGATTATATCCTTCATGCAAAAAATGAAGTGATTTAATTATCGTTACGTACTTGATCCAAGGAGACAAATTGTCGGTTGATAATGAATCAACGTTCAGATGAAAGGGCTTTCAATACCCGGTAAACTTCAAATTTGGCGAGAGTGATTAAAACAACAAGACAAACAAAGTGAACGGTTTGGATCGTCATAATTGTGTTGTGATCCTGTGGCTAGTGTACATTATCCTATAGCATAATAATTTGGTTCAGAACCAAGTAAACTTGATGTATAGGATTGAAAGACAAGTGCAAACTCGATTTCTCGAATGTTCGATCTAAACCGTTACGATTTCATATCTTATCAATTCTATCATTTCCCCTGAAAACGGTGGAGATCAAATGTCGGGAACCACCTGATCGGATCACATTCGGTGCATCTAAGAGCAATAATGTCTTATAATGCATAACTCGATCGCCATCAGAGCAGTTTTTTTCGAATCGGAACCGTCTAGATTTTAAGTGGGAGTGATTATATCCTTCATGCAAAAAATGAAGTGATTTAATTATCGTTACGTACTTGATCCAAGGAGACAAATTGTCGGTTGATAATGAATCAATGTTCAGATGAAAGGGCTTTCAATACCTGATAGATTTCAAATTTGGCGAGAGTGATTAAAATAGCAAGGCAAACAAAGTGAACGGTGTGGATTGTCATTTTTTTTCTCCTTATTATGGCATTTGGCAACTCAATTTATTTAATAAAAATGTATTTTTGATAATAAACTGAGTCTTGTGCTGTAGTTGAATGTATAGTAGCCACATGACCATGACACAGTCATGACAATCGAGATCGCTAATTTTGTTGTGCTTGTTGATTAAATCATTCATGTAAATTTTAAGCTTGATCGGGTTTAAAAAAAACCCTTGATCAAAGTATATTTGAAGAACAACGTCGTGTATTGGTTATTTAACAAATCTATAAGCTTTTGAGGCATAGAGGCACAAATGCCCTAATAGCTTTGGGAGGATGTCTTTTGAGGCAATTAAAAGTGCCTTGACAGATTGCCAAAAACATAATTAAGTATTTTAAATTGATAATTAAATCAGGTCCAGTCAAGTGCTGCTAAAGAAAAAAGGAAGTGAAAAAAATAGATAGAAAACGACGTAGTATTATGCCTCTAAGAAACTGCCCCATTAGACCCAGTTTTTAGAGGCACCAACAACTGCCCCATCAAAATTACCACAAATAAATTAAATATGTAAAATTTGGATTGAGATCAAGTGCCGCATTAGGTACAATCAAATGGGGCACTTAAGAAGGTGGTGCCTCATTAGTAACTTGATAGGGCAATTTAATAGAAGTGCCCTTTAAAAAATGCCCCTAAATCCCCATTTTGTTGTAGTGCAAGCATCCAAATTCTTAAGTTTTTTTTTTTTTTTTTATCCTTAAATAAGACAAGTGACAAAGTATCCCTCCCCCCAACTTGAATAAAGCAATGTCCTCATTGATTGCATAAACACTGAAAGATAAGGACATAAATAAAGAGAGAGGAAAGAGATCACCTCGAACTAGCGAACAACACAAGATAGAAGTAAGAGGGGAAGCGACCCCCCAACTTGGACAAATCAACCTGCATGTGTTGGTCCGTAAGACACTAAACAAAAGAAAAAAGAAAAGAAGGAAAAGAAACGCTACTCAAGACTCTGCAAAACATTGAAATCCACCACTTTCTTCACGTGAAAGGCACGGGTACTACTTTTCTCCCTAATTTTCTCACTTAAATTTGTGTAGAGAAGGTCATCATAACAATCCCGGGTAAGTCATGACTCAACAGGTTAAATCACTCAAGGTTTTTCCTTAAAGAGATCAAAGTCAATCGTCTTTTATGACTATCCGAGACACGGCAATAAGATTGTTAGAAACCCAGATACACAAATTTAAGGTTAGAAATTAGGTGGCTATACCGGACCCTTTTTTTTCTTTTTTTAAAAAAAAAAAATTAAAAACAGACACGACAAAACACAAATCGCCCTTACTAACCGGAGCTAGGCACACGATCCTTATTTTAATAGCGGCGTGCGAAGCTATAAATACCCAAATCAATGATGGGTACCCCTATTGCTAGGGGTCGGGTCCTTGCTCAATTTGCCTAGGTCCCACATCCCACCACATGCACCCCCAATATCATCAACATTTAACCTCGCCACTAGACTCCCAACCTTTGGGGGGTCCAAAAATGACGCCTTCTCGGCGGTCAACGCAATCCCTAAAGGATTTTGGTACAACACACTTTCGACATGCTCTTGCACCAGCGTGTCGATCAGACTCACTTCATAGACCTCCTCATCATCCTTGACTCAACTGTCCACATTGAAAACATTCACCTCCATCTTCAAGTCCCCAAACGATAATTGCATTTGTCCAGTTTCGCAATTCATTACAGCCCTGGAAGTGGCTAAAAATGGACGGCCGAGGATAATGGGAGTCTTCTCAAATACGTCCGGAATTGGACACGTGTCCAAGACAATGAAATCTACGGGGAACAGAAACTCCCCAACTTGGATCAATACATCCTCCACTACCCCCTTAGGAATTCTCACACTCCGGTCAGCCAGCTGTAGCGTGACCGGTGTGGCTTTAAGATCACCTAAACCTAATCGCAAGTATACCGAATATGGGAGCAAATTGACACTTGCTCCCAAATCTAGCAAGGCCTTCTCAAAATTCTGGCCCGCAATAGCTTTAGGGATAGTGGGACAACCTGGGTCTTTCCGCTTAATCGGAATATCAGCTTGGAGAATGGAGCTCACTTGCTCCGTCAGTAGCACGTTGCACTGACTCTTAGTTCTCCGTTTCGACGTGCACAGCTCTTTCAGCACCTTAGCAAACTGAGGAATAGCGTCAATGGCTTCCATCAAAGAGATAGGAAACTGAACCTTCTTGAACAACTCAAGAATCTGAAAGTTCACATTGACGTTTGGCTTTGCCACCAAGCGATAGGGATATGGTGCAACGGGTGGCAAAGGAGTCGTGGGGGCCGTAGGTGCGGGCACCACCACCTCAGGTGACTCTGACTCTCTCTCTTCCTCAGTACACTTCCCCACAGCAGGGACAACTACTGGTGCAGCGACCAGCTCCGGAGGAGGAACCGGTTTTTGCTTCAAAGGAATAGTCTTATCGATCACCTTCCCACTTCTGAGAGTGGTGATCGCGTTAGCTTCCTCCAGACTGGGGTTCAAATTACTTGTGCCTGAACCGTCTCCCAGATAATTAGTACCGACAGCATTGGTGTGAGGTTGAGAGGGAAATTTTCCCCTCTCCTGTTGGTTTTGCCCAACTACTGCCGTCAACTGGGTTAATTGAGACCTAATGTCTCCAATTGCTTGCTTAGTCTGCTCAGTAAAGCTCAATTGAGACTGCATGAGAGCCTTCAACATATCATCAGTCTGTTTATCCCTCGGTGGATGATTTATGCCTGGGGGTGGTCCAGAAAATGAAGGACTAAACCCCTGCTGATTCTGTGAGGGATAACGATATTGGGACATTTGGCCTTGCGGAGGCCGGTACGGTTGCATCTGTTGCTGAGGTGGTGCCTGGGGTGGCACTGGTGCTTTAGGATCTCCCCAACTCAGGGCTGGGTGATGAGCCCAGCCCGGATTATAGGTGTTGGAGAACGGATCCCAACGTTGGTTCACCGCATTCACCTCAGCCTGGTTACTTTGGTATGCCTTCTTAACCATCTGGAAAGCGGGGCAAACAGTCACTGAATGCCCCGGACACTCACAAAGCGCACATACCTCCTCAACTCTCACATCATTCACCTGTTGGACTTGCTTCAACCGCAAGTCCTCCATTTGCTTGGTCAATTTGTCCAGCTGAGATTGGAAAGTGTGTTCTCTCACACTAAGGGGAAAAATACCGGACTCACTGGGTCCCTGTGCAGCTATGGCCCTGTCAGCTAAGTCGGAAGGTTCCCAACTACGATGTTTTTCGGCCAACTCCTCTAGGAAATCCCATGCCTCATCTGGGGCCTTATCTAGGAAATCTCCCTCTCTACAGAGGTACTCAATCTGCTGGGCCGTCGCAATATTTAGGCCCAGCTGGAAGAATGTCACCAACTGATGTTTCTCAAACCCATGGTGGGGTAAAGATAACAACAAGTCCTTGAACCTCTCCCAACACCTCAAAAATGACTCACCTTCTTTTTGTCTGAAAGATTGGATTTGGCGAGTCAGGCGCTGTGACTTACTCTCAGAGAAATACTTCCTATAAAATAGCTCCCTAACAGCTGCCCATGTTGTGAGAGACCGCTCCTTCTGCATTCTGAGCCACTTATCCGCCCCATCTTTTAGAGAAGCAGGGAAAAGCTTAAGGCAAGCGTTTTCCCATTGGGTAGTGGTGGCTAGGGTGCGCACCAATTCCTCAAAGTGGCGGATATGCTCATATGGGTCCTCATTCTCCCTCCCATAAAAGAGAGGGAGGGCATTGTGGGTTCCTGGTTTAACAGTGAAAGCATTGCGTGTCTCCACAGTCTCAGTCGGCAGAACTATCGGACCGAGAGGAGTAGTCCTCTCGGGATGCATGTAATCCCGCATAGTTTTCTATTCCGCCATCGGTGGCTCACTCTCTAAGTCAAACAATGGATTGGAAAATTCTAAGAACAGGTTGGGAATGGACTCAGGTTGACTCTCGGAAGACTCGGACTGAGTGGACGGCCACTCAAGCTGGAATGCTACTGGTTGGACTGCTACTAGCTCAAACTGACTAGAAGCACCTGCTAGTGGAACTTCCACCAACGACTCTCTATCTATCTTAACTAGACGCTTAGACGGGTCTCGGAAGAAGAGCGGGTCCTCCTTTGGTGAACCCTTCCTACCGTTACCTATCTTGACTCGATTTTAAGAAAAATAACTAAAGATTTACCTAACTGTTTTTTTTTTTTTAAAGTTAAGAAAGCTAAAATTAAAACTAAAATTAACTAAACACTAACTACCCGAATTCTTAACACCTCTTGCCTTCCCCGGCAACGGCGCCAAAAATGCTTGACCGAAATCCTATACCTAAATTACTGGGTTGCCCCAAGCGTAGGGCGGAGACCGGTGTAGCACAATACCCGGTAAGACCGTAATCGAATCCACAGAGAAGGTGGAAAGTGCTTACTAAGTACTCGGGTTGCTAAGTTTGAACACGGCTCTTAGGTAGCCACCCTTGTGATTTGATTGGTGAAATTACCTAAACTAAGAGAATTTGATTTTACTTAAATTAATTAAAAGGAAGTACGGTCGTAGGGTTCATAACACGGTGACCAGGTCCGGATATTTCATGCTCCATTCGTTGTTTCCAACAAAACGTTTGATTTTAGAGAGAAAAGGTTACCCCGAAGGATGCGAATCCTCGCGGTCGCCATTGCCCATGTACAGCAAAGAACAAGTTTTGGTCCCCCGTTCCTCGCGTTACATGGGTTCCAACGAAGCTCGGATTCGTCCGACGGAAGCTCTTTAATAACCTAAAATTGCTTTTTTCCATCATTGATTGTAAAAATCGGAGCAAAAATAAATCCATTCCTGGCCACGGCGTGTTAATCACCCCGCGACCATACTTATGAATCTACTCACCCATATTGGACAGAACAGATAACATAATTCTTAAATAACACATGCGATGATATTGAATATGAATAAAAACAAAGATTCGAATCTCAGAACGCGGACAAACTCCCGCGAACTGAGATTAATGTAAAGAAAATAGAAAGTTACCGAAACAAAGCGAGAATCTACGAACAACACTTCAAAACTTCAATGGAAAAATCCCCGGAAAGTAAAATCTCCAAAGGAAAATAAACGGTTGCTCAATGGAAGAAAAATCAACAAAGTTCGAACCCTAATTCAGAACAAGAACGAGGTATTTATCCCCTCCCGAAGTCAACACACGTGGTAAGTCAAACGGGCAATTTAAGACCCTCGGTATCGATACAGGATAAGTCCTGTATCGATACCCAGACGTTCTGTTCGCGTATGGGTGCTTGGGTATCGATACAGGAAAACCCTTGTATCGATACCGAGACCTCTAAAAATGATATTCCAGCTGTTTGGTCGTCCTTGCTTGGGTCCCACCATGCCCCACATGCCCGATGTCCAATTGTCACTTTACGTGCTCCTTTTCGACCTGTTCCCTACAGAATAAACACAAACACCAAAAACAAAAGACAACACCGCATCAAGTGGAAAATGAAATAAATCGCGTCTCTAATGCGTTATATCGCCCTACTTAGACGCTCATATCTATGACATTGCGCGCCTATCAGGTTCTACCGACAAATTTAAAGCACAACTGAAGAAAATTTATCCAAGTGTAAGTTGTGACTATCAAAAATGGATCACTAAAGGCACCATCATTGCAAGAGCATTGTGTGACCGAAAAGATAGAATAGATGAGCCAAGAATATTTCGTAGGCCGTTTTTTACTAGTGTTAAGAGATACAACTTTATATTAAAATTTCGGATATAATTATCGCAACCGCTTACTTTTTAAAATTGCTGAGAACTTAAATTAATTATGTCAAAATTATGTTAATACATGATTTGAAGTTCAACTAAGAATTGGTCATCAAGACCGTTTAATTATGAACCTTAAGGGTGGACAAAGTGATTTCACCTTAGGATTTAGGAATTTGCTCATATCTAAGATCTCATATTCGATTCTCTTTGTCAGCAAGCTCTTAGGGACACTGGGGTTATATCCAATCGTAACCTCCAGGGCCCCAAAACTAATCGAGTTGCGCGCTAGTTAACTCGGATATCCGGTTATAAAAAAAAGAAAAAAGAAAGAGAGACTGTTTAATTATGAATATCTTGTATAATACTTCTATTTAATTGGAGACATGTTTGAAGATTGTCGTAGATGTCAAAAGATGCATGCATATGCCTTCACCACATACTTCTTGAACAAAAGTCTTTTTATATCGATCGTCAAATTAAATTTCACTGATACATGTCGACAATGGGCGCATTAAGACGAGCAAACAAATAAGAACATCAAAATTAAGGGACATGCATGTCACATGTGTGAGTAAAATATAGGAAATGCCACATTGTGTAGTGCGTAACAAGACTAAATGGAAGTGTTAGGCTAGCATCGCTGGCAATTTCATCTCCCTCCCTAAGTGGAGCCGGGGTTTCGAGCCCCACGACGGGCGCAGTCTAATTTCATACATTCAATAGCTCCGAATACGGTGATGTCCGAAGTTGTGTTTTTAAATTGTACTCCAAACCTTTTTGTTTTATATCCACGTGCAGTGCACATGATACAACTACAAGGATAAGACTGAAATGATAAAGTGGTATTGCACATTATACAAAGTCATTAATTGTTTCTTTTTTTCCCCTATAATCTTTAGTGGTCAGCTGTCTCTAAAATGGAGTTGTAATAATCTCTTCATGGACCCATACATAGAAATATTTATTCTATTGTCGGCACCCCCACAATTATTCAAACTCTCCACAATGGATAAAAGTTGAGATTCATGCAATTTTTATGCCCCCCAGAACATACCTAATTCTACATAATTCTAGGTCCGCCCATGGTGATGAGTCATGTGAAATATTGCAAACAAAAATGACACAAATATTTATTGATAGTCAAGTGCCCGGCCAGTTGGTCATCAATCTGATCCATAGTTTTAAATACTGGTCGTTATGTAACGGTCTGTATAAGATTTACGAACCGGTTCATAACTGATACTCGACCGTTACAGATTACTTAAGCAATTTTAAAAAAATGCCGAAAAATGATCTACACCCAATTATACCGAAACACTTACACTCAAACCGTTATTTAAAACCTTGATCCGACCGGAAAACACAGTTAAAATATTTTGCTGCTTTCTTCAGTAGGGACAAATCATTAATCAACACATGAGCTGAAAAACACCACTCGCCAAATTCATTATAAATATTTGTAATAAGGTGACGTGAAATGAAAATCATTACAAGTTTTATTGAAACACAACCAACTTATTTCATGCAATAGACAAAACGAACAAAGCCATTCTGGCCAAACAGATTCCCGTAAACCGCGCCGAATATCCTAGCAAGCCGGCAATGGGGCCCCACACAAGCACTTGTTATGAAAATACGACGTCGCAGCGAAGCTCTGCAGCTTCCCGCCGGTCGGAATCTTCCCGCACAGCCGATTATAGCTCACGTTCAAGTACTGGAAATTCAGTGTGGTCAGCTCCTCCGGAAGACTTCCGAATATCTTGTTGTGATTCAAATCCAACGACGTCAAGCTCGCAGGGAAAACCACGTTGCTGAGATTGAACTCGAACTTGTTACGGGAAAAATCAACGATTTGCACAGTTTTGTTTGACCCGAACATGAACGATAAATCGCCCGAAAGCATGTTTCGGGAGAAATCCAATGTCGTGTAGTTGTAGTAACCGAACGATTTTGGTATCGGCCCGGTTAATTGGTTGTGAGAGAGATAAATATCGGGGACATTTCCGGTAAATATCCATTCGGGGATTTTTCCGGTCAGCTTGTTCCGGTCCAGGTGAATGGCATCGAGATTCGTTAATTTTCCAAGCTCGGGCGGGATCGAACCGGATAAGTCGTTGAAGGACAAATCGAGGAACGTCAAGTTTTTCAGCTGGGCGAAAAACGCAGGAACCGGGCCTGTCAAATTGGTCCAGCTGAGTCGGACAAGCGTGAGGTGAGTAAGTTTCGCGATGGCCGAGGGGATGGTACCGGTGAGATTTGAGAGTTTTCGGAAAACAAGGGTCTGGAGGTAGGGAAGGTCACCGACGGCGGTGGGGATTTGGCCAGAGAGGTTTCCGCCGAAGATGGTGAGGGAGATGATGCGGTTGGTGGTGAGGTCGCATTCGACTTGGTACCAATCGCAGCAGTCGTTGGATGAGACCCACGAGGCTAAGAGATAGGGGTTGCCGAAGGATTTTTTGATTTCGAGGAGGACTTTTTTGTCATTTGGATTGCAGCGCTCGGCCGCGAGGGATGGGGTGGGTAGAGAGAGAAAGAGGAGGAGAGAGAGCCCGAGGAGGAGAAGAGGAGGAGGAGAGTTCATTTTTGTGTGGGAGTTTCTTTTTTGGCTGGTTTGTTAAGTTGGAATTGTGAAGGTTTCCATTTTATAGACTTCATGAATCATGAAGGTAAAGGAAATTTGAGTTTTGCTACAAGAAAAAAGAACAAAAAAAAAAATAAAGGAATTATTCTTCAGTAGTCCCGAAGCATGGATGGGTGGTGTTCCGAATTATTCTAACACCAAATATATTGTGATGCTTATACACATTAATTATTTTTGGACTTCCCGAGAATATTTGATGTTATGTATTGAGCCTTACGTGACAGTGTTCCATAGCATTGAATGATTAGACTTAAGAAAGAGAGAGGAGTGGAAAAGAAATGGGATTTGGGGAAGTGTGCTTGCGGCAATGTGCTGTATCCATTGCTCATTTGCTTGACCAATGACTAGGCCTAGATGATAAATTAATGTTAATTTGACTTGAAAATTTTGGGTAATAGTCACGTGTAGCGAGATTCATCCTTAACTTTGTGCGCACATTTTGGAAATTCTAGTAGAAGGTTTTAAAAAAAAAAAAATTTTCAGCGGGCTGCGCTTAAAACTCAAGGTGGCAAGGTCGATTTCCTTAGCTAGTGATTAGTTCTTTCAGCAAATTTAACCTCACACGAACGCATGAAAATAGCTATGGGGGAGCAAAACAGATTAGTACTGTTCATCAAGACGTTCTTCATTACCAAAAGAAATAGGATTAGTTTATGAAAAGTGATTGTGATTGTGTTAAAAAAAATCTTTTCAACAGACTTTAAGGTTCTATAAAAGTTTATGGAAACTGAAAAATGTTTTAAAATGCTATTTTAGAGAAATTAAATTTGGAATGCTTTTCAAATTAGATACAAGATTTCCATTTATTTTTTATACAATTTAATTAATCATGATTTCACAGAAATAGTAGACCAGTTTATCGACTTCCACGTACAAGCTTCCAAAAGGAATGATACGAAGTAGAATGAGAATCTAACAAATATCATATTCCAGCCAGAAAAAAATATACAGTAAATTTTATTATTGTGGACTTCTCAAAAATATATAAGTTTATAATGCATTATATTAACAATGTGGATGTTATTTTATCGATCTGAACAAGTTTTATTAGACAGTCTTAAAAATCATAAATAACAACATAGAATATTGGGAAGTATAGAAACTTTTGAGAGGCACGAACGTCGAAATGTATTGACATAGAATATTGGGAAGTATAGAAACTTTTTTTTGCATTTGTTAGTTTTGCGTCAAGTTTTCGTGGTTTATGAATTCGTCTCGACGAGACGAATCCAACAAGTATAAAATTATGGTCGAAACTAATATTTTTTTGAATAAAACAAAAAATAAATCAGTTTATTGGTTTAATTTGTCTTTATTAAAAAAAATTAATCCAACTTATCCAAACCCAAAGGACCTAAGAATATCTACCTTGATAGCAACTTCTTGTCCCAAAAAAACAAAACCCAATGGCAGAGAGAGTATGAAATATGTATCTAGATAGTATTACAAGAAGCTAAAGATGAAGATAACTATGATCATTTTCTCTCTCTATAAATTGTTTGAATTTCTTTTCCATTCCATTAAAAATGTCGGGTTTAAAATGATAACTTTCCAACGCACTTAGAAAAATACTTCAATAGAAACATTTCCAAAATTTCAATTCAAACTAATAAAACTACTCAATGAGCAATTTGATCAGATATGAATGAATTTGTAAGTTATACAAAAGAATACATGTTTTGAAGGTATAAAAAAACTCATATTCCCGTAGGAGAAATTTTAAAAAGAATAAAAGCAATAGTGTAATAATGCCAAAGAAATAATGTATTGCTATTAACTAATTCAAAATTATTATTTTTTTCCCGTGGATATGCCTTGATCTCTTATAAATTATGCTTACTTATATTTTCGACCGTCGGGAACTTTCTGCAATATTAGCCACTTGCATGATTTCCATCCCATGTATTGTATAGACTCATTCATTTTGTATTCTTTGCAATCTTCTTTCATGGATTGATTATGCTGTCCAGCTTGTGCCTATATGATTCCATCAATATTTCCATCTCAAGATAGCATTAACACATTGTACGTACTACTGCATTTTAGGCCTCGTTTGTTTGGCCGGAGATAAATGGATAGGATATGAAATCTCATGGAATATGGATGGGATATGAAATCCTTGGGATATTGCTCAGGATATCAATGGATGGGAAAAATTCATATCCGGTGTTTGTGTTCGACGGGATAGTGCTCAGGATATCCGGTTTTTTGCAATAAAAACTCCAAATCCCCACCCCCCCCATGGGATTTTATATCCCGTACGGATGGGGATATTAATTGGCTAGGAAACCAAATCCCATCCCAAATAATGTTACCAAACAATGGATTTTGGGACCCACGTCCAAATCCAAATCCCATCCCACCCCATATCCTCCCTAACAAACAAGGCCTTAGCGTGAACTTGACAAAATAGTAAATACGTACTTTAACATTTAGGTTTCACATCCCATCTTCTCTGTTCACAAGCATACACATTCAAGACAAATTCTTTTAGCCTAACTCTACGAAAAATCCTAAATAAAACACACGGGCATCATATTTGTGCAACGCACAAGGCCTTGAACCTACTATATAAGCATAAGAACTTCAAGATCTTGCAAATGTCTCAAACAGTCAATTACAAAATAATATAAAAAACAAAAACAAAAATTATATGACGACTTTCTTAGCTAAAACTCCATTATTAGAGTCTAATATAAAAAAAAATTCATAAATCATCATGTCATACTAATGGAAATGGGGAAGGATGTACTAGTGGAGTGCAGTGGTAGTTCTTTGCCTAAACAAAAACCCGCACGCATTATTTGTCAAAGTCAACACTTAATATTCAGAGTTTTACTAAACAAATCAATGGGAAATCTCAAAAAAAAAAAAAATGCTACGGCCTGCGGAGTTAGAGTCATAGACAAAAGAATATAGATAAAGGCACAAATGCACTTTGAGTCGTTTGAGGTGTGTATATTGTATACATCTCATATTCCGAACACGTTTGTTCTGAATTCGATCATCGCATCTCTATTAGTAGTATGTATGTCTTGCATTGCTCATATCTCATCAACTAACCCCCTTTTTTCCTCTGTACAAAGGAGTTTTAAAGATTATACGGGGAAAGAAAATGAACGTCAGAGCCAATTTGTGCCTACAGGTATAGGATCCTAATTTTTTTCATTCAATTAAGAATTGGTCAAATCATGACCAAGTTTTTGTGACAAGAGTGAAATGTAAGCACAATGATTTTAAATTTTTGCAAGAACAATATTTTATCGTAATGATTACGACAAGATAATAATACACAGATATATGTCGTTAGCATTATTGTCAAAGAATGCACATGCTCTTACCTATCCATGAATATATATCTTTCCACCGACAAGAAAGAATGGACACTGATTTTTGCAACGAGGTTTTAAAGGGCGAACACAAGTAGTTTTATTCGGGTATCTGTCCCTCCTCACAATAAGCCCTAAGTAAACACATATATCTCGTTTTTGTGAAATTAGAAATCTATAATTCAAAACAAAATCTAAAGTTATTATATAATGGGGCGGTTCCTAGGGGCAGATCCAGGATTTTAGATTAGCGGGGTCAAAAATTAAATATATATGCAAGATATTTTTTCTATTTGCTAAAAAAAAAAACTAAATTAAGAGATCAACTATAACGTTGATATACAGCGATATATGTATTTTTGCTTTTATAATTGGTCTCAATTACATATTATAGTATTTCGAAAATAATGAACGATAGCCTCATTTATAATACTATCAACTCTCAAAAAAAGAAATATGTTGAAAATTCTAGGGTCACTTAGCCAAAAATTCAAAACATTTGACATTTTTAAAGGGAAGGACAAGGAACTTTTGAAATCGAACATAAAAACAAAAAATATTTGACTTTTTTAAATAGAAGGACAAGGAACTTTTGCAATCGAACATAAAGACAAAAAAATTAGTAAAATGTTACTAATTTTTAAAAGTTCTAATTTCGAACATAAAATTAAAAAAATCACCACTCAATCTCCGGCCGACCACTTCCGGCAACCAAAAAAATTAGTGAGATGTCACTAATTTTTAAATAAATTAATTTCGAACATAAAATTAAAAAAATCACCACCCAACCTCTGGCCGACCACCACTCCACCTCTTGGCCGACCACTTCCGGTGACCAAAAAATTTAGTGAGATGTTACTAATTTTTAAAAATTCTTATTTAGAACATATAATTAAAAAAAATCACCACCCCACATCCGGCCGACCACCACCCCACCTCTGGCCAACCATTTCCGGCGACCAAAAAAATTAGTAAGATGCCACTAATTTTTAAAAATTTTAATTTCGAACATAAAATTCAGAAAAATCACTAACCAACTTCCGGCTGGCCACCACCCCACCTCTTGGCCGACCACTTCTGGCAACTAAAAAAATTAGTGAGATGTCACTAATTTTAAGAAATTCTTATTTCAAACATATAATTCAAAAAAATCACCACTTCACATCTGGCCGACCACCACCCCACCTCTAGTCGTCCATTTCCGGTGACAAAAAAAATTAGTGAGATCTCACTAATTTTTAAAAATTCTAATTTCGGAAATAAAATTCAAAAAAATCACCACCTCACAGCCGGCGGACCACCACCCCATCTCTTGGCCGACCACTTCTAGCAACCAAAAAAAATTAGTGAGATGTCACTAATTTTTAAAAATTCTATTCTCGAACATATAATTCAAAAAAATTAGTGAGACATAAAATTTAAATCGTAACTCTATCCCTGCCGACAAGCATATGCCATCTCTTCAAAACTTGAGTAAAGCAATTAATCCTCTAGAACATCACTCGGTACGCAACCGTCTTTTGGTCTCAGGTGGACCCATGTCCATTCATTTATGAGCATGCATTGGACGTGGGCAATGGAATTGTGGACTAAAAGAGATTGGGTTAAAGACAAGAGGATGGCGCAGAGACAATACGGATGGTTGGGATTCTCTATGAAATTGTGACCAGAGGAACAATTGTTCGTACCAGAAAATTAGTAGGGCCACTAAACGGGCGGTGTTCCTTTTGGTACTTTGGACAGACTTCGTAAGTTCATAATTTATAATGGCATAATTAATAGGGTCACTTATTGTGTCTTTGTGTTTGATTACAAATGTTTTTTGTCTTTATGTTTGATTGCAAATGTTCTTTGTCATTCCTTTTAAATAGGCAAAATATTGTGTCTTTAGGTTTGATTACAAATGTTCATTGTCTTTATGTTTGATTGCAAATGTTCATTGTCCTTCCCTTTAAATAGGCAAAATATTATGTATTTATGACTAATTATTCCAAAATTCTATTGTATTTAAGCAAGTTGGGGCAATTTATGAAGTTTTTATCTTGTCAAAATTGGAAAATTTAGCTCCAAAGTATCAAAAAAATTTGTGGGAAATTAAAGTGAGAGCCTCTTGTACCTTACTCCCTCCGCTCATGGCGGTTCCGCTCACAAAACTTTTGACACAAAAATAATTGGAGCTCCATGCTAATAATTGGAGTAGTTCAATTTGTCTAAAACATGTTTTCAAGAATGCCCGTAAAAAAAATACTCATTCAGATATCGACAAGGGTCTAATTGATTCATTGTTTTTATCCTGTCAAATTTAGGAACAAATTTCTATCAAACCCTTACCGGTCATTTGTATGAGACTCCAAATGAGTGTTTACTTTTTTTGTGTAAAAAATTGTATCAAATGTTTTGAGCGAAACCACCCCATAATGTATTTTTCCACAATTATTGTCGTAAACATATCAGAAACAAAATTGTCTTCTTAGCCTTGTGATACCGCATGTGCTGGATGTAATTTTTGGACCACAAGTTTGGACTGCAAGAATTTGAAGTGAAACCACAGAAAGAGGTTTGGTCATTTAAGGTTTTTATATTTGTGGGTTGATAAGTATAAACCGAACACATATGGTCAGCTCGGCCATACACAACAACACAATGAAGACGGTATAGTGAATAATCCTAACAAGGCTTTGAGTATAGTGAATAATGCTAACAAGGGTTTGAGTCCCGGAGGGACTCAACTCCCAATTAATAAAGATATGTCACGCCAGGATAATTCCAAGGGGCTTAAGAGGCTTATCCCTTAAAATCCCGACGACATTAGGAGATTGAATCCGATTAGGATTAAGAAACCTAGAGAAGCAAGGGACTAACGGGATTGGTCCGGCTAGTAAGGGGTTAAGACCCCTAGTCCCTAAAAGGACACAACCACCACGAATGCTTATGTAAGACATCGGCTTATTTACCTTTTTAGTCCCCAATGTATGAGCGAGTGGCCAATTTGGTCCCCAATGTATACAATTGTCTAATTTCATCCCCAATGTTTAAAATGTGGGTCAATTTAGTCCACAGCCCTAACTCCGTCCACTTCCTCCGTCAATATGGAGGGCCCCATGGGTATTTTACCCCAACCCCCCTAAAATCACTTCCTCCATTGATTTTTGAACTACCAACACCACCAGAACATTTCCTTTTTCCTGTTACTCTCTTCCCCAGTAAGCTTTCTCTCCCTCTCTCTCCATAAAAAAGCAAACCCACCATTACCCATTGCCCCCTTCGCCATTTCTCTCTTTTCCACCGATCAACAATACTTTTTCAGTCTCTCTCACTCTCCAATCTCACTTTCTGGGTCTTCTCCAATGGAACAAATTAAGTTCTATATCTTCCTGTAGAGGTGTTGTAGTACTGCGGTAGTTTAGAGGGATCTCGTCGGAGTAGAGGTCGGAGTGGCCATGTGTCACCCAAACAACGTTGGATCAGTAGTTTTATCCCGCACCAGGAGCGGTAACTCGCGGCTATGGACAGTGTTGTTTGGCACATCGCTCCACCGTTTGATCATTGTCGATGAGCCTAGGCCCGGGTGACTGCCCCATAGAGGTTACACTGACAAAGATTGCCTTTGTCGAGCTATCCACTCCTTCCTCGGCACACCGACGTTGCTAAACGCCGTGAACAAGTCCCGAGTCAGCTCGGTCTGCTCTGAGTTACCCTCACGAGTCTTACGAGATCTCTCCACCTTAGAGGCTCGATTCGACGTGTCTTGGACTCAAAAATCGACTTGGGGCTTGGTTCAGTTCGATTGAAAGTTTTGGGTTTGATTTGAACTCGATTTTGAGGGTGGCTGTGGATGACTCCGGTGATGTACCGCCCCCCACAGGTGCCGGAAAGGGGTGCTACAAGTTGAGATGGATAAAGCCCATTTTTTAGATCCGAGCTTGGTAATGGGTTGGCTCGTGGTGGTGGTGGTTGTTAGTGGTGGTGGTGGTGGTTTGGAGTGGGTATAGGGGGTTGGTGAGGGTAGTTCAAACAGGAAAAAAGAAATTTTCTAGTGGTGTTGGTAGTCAAAAATCAATGGAGGAAGTGATTTTAGGGGGTGGGGGTAAAATACCCATGGTGCCCTCCATATTGACGGAGGAAGTGGACGGAGTTAGGGCTGGGGACTAAATTGACCCATATTTTAAACATTGGGGATGAAATTGAACAATTTTATACATTGGGGACCAAATTGGCCACTCGCCCATACATTGGGGACTAAAGACTCCACACCTCATGTGAGTGGGGTTGTGGCACAAAGTTTGTGTATGTATCATTATTCGTGAGGATTACTAGACTTAGGCAATCTCTTTCAAGTCTTAAAGACTCCAATATGCCAAATTCGACAGTTTTTCTGGGTGTCCCATATTTTTTAAAGGGAAAGAGATTAGAGTTTGAAAGGATGATACTTTTAGTTGTTGCATTTCAGTAAATTGTGCTTGTGTCTGTGTAGTGCCGTGCTAAATGTATGGGTGGTGTTGAAGGACAAGTAAGGTACTATTCTGCTACTATTACTGAAAAGGGGGATGACTGAAATACAATATGGGCAGGTTGGGTTGGGTTTTAAGTGGGCGGATATGGACGGATTCATGGGTTGGGTTGAGTTGGGTTGGGTTGAGAATTGCCATCTTTAATTGTTAGTCATCCCCCACCCATGTATACATGGGTTGAGTTGGGTTTAAAATGGGTTGAAAATGGATTGGAATAGGAAATACTAAACAACCTCGATCTTCTCTGTAATCAAACATACGTTTAAATGGGAAACCAATTTCTCTCACGCCTCTAAAACAACCAACAGCATGGAGAAGAAATTCCTCCCACGTCAATCTTCTCTCTCTCTCTGACAGCATGGAGAAGAAATTCCACGAAGTGAAGTGGTAGGATTTTGTAATTTTGTTGTTAACTTTAATGGTGGCTTACATCAATAGAGATATCTTGTAATTTTGTAGAGAAAATTTTTGGTATCGAGTGGGTACCACTTGGTGCCCCCTCGGCCCAGTCCATTCCGGTTTTGGACGGTCCAGATTTGGAGAGGGAAAGAGGAGAGAGTGGGTGGATGAGAAGAGAGGAGGTGTTTTATTATGAGCCCTCCAACACACTTTTGAATGACTATTGACTAGGATGTACCGAAAGATACGCTCACCGTATGTCGATTTTTATTCGAACAGAATTTTGTCGATTTGATTCATGGTTTTTTTTTTAGTTTGTTGCTCTTGTGCATTTTTCATGAAAAAGAAAATGTTTGAAACTTGATTTGAATTATTTAGCAGTGCCTGCCAATTATGGTAAAAATTGGATTGATTGAGTATATATTTTGTTTCATTGTACCAAAAAAGTTCTGATTTGGTTGAATTAGCAGTGCTACTGCCTCGTCCAAGTCAATCTGTATGTCCATGAGAGAGAGAAAGAGAGAATTGATTCATTGTTTTTACGGAAAATTGTTGTAAGATCCGGAATTAGAAGTGTTTGCCCCGTTTAGTCTAGGCTAGGATTTTATAAGGTCCAGAGTCCAATGATTTGTAAAGGTCATAGTCTGAGGTCCTTCATCTGACAAAAACACCCTCATAGCTAGAAGCAGAAGCGGGGCTGTACCAGAAGCCGAGTATACGAGTAATTTTTTTCCTATAACCAGAAGCAGCGTTGTACGTCCCTGGCCCCGTGACCGAATGACCCATGAATTTTGGGACTTTCTCTCTCATGCGTGGGACAAAATTAATTGGGTTCAATTTTCATAAGGTACCCTAGGATTTAGGTTTAGACACTTTCATAGGATACCCTAGGGTTTTGGCACTTAGGGTGCATTTTTCAATTATAGGGTTTTAGTGGTTTAGGCACTTTCATAGGGTACCCTAGGGTTTAGGTTTTAGGGTGCACTTTCCTATTATAGGGTTTTAGTGGTTTAGGCACTTTCATAAGGTACTCTAGGGTTTTAGGCACTTTTGTAGGGTACCCTAGGGTTTTAGGCACTTTCATAGGGTACAAACTTTTTTTTGGTAAGGTAAAAAAAAAAAAAAAAGTTAGGACTGGATAGGTTATAAACTTGTTTGGTGGATTAACGGAGTTACAAATTCTTTACCTAGGACTTTTGAACAAATTGCCCTTGTTTTTATCCTATCAAATTTAGAGACAAATACCGATCAAGCCTTTACCAGTCATTTGCGTGGGACTCCAAATGAGTGATTTATATTTTGTGTCAAATGTTGTGAGAACCACCCCATAATGTATGTTTCCACAATTGTCGTAAACACATCCGAAACAAAATTGTTTCTTATCGGCATATGCTATTGCTGGATGTAAATAGTAATTGACAGAGAAAGTTGGTTACAACATTTCTAAATATAATAGTAGTTATATATTGACAAACTCTTTTACTTTCTGAATCTAGATACGCAATATACATTCAAAAAGTAAAAACTAAACAAATAAATTGATAAAAAATAATTAAAGACAAAAAACCATAAATGAAGAAACAGTAAAAAAATTTACGAGATATTTGAACTACTGTAAATTGCAAATTAAACAAAGGGGTGATTTGGCAAAAAAGAAAAAAAAACGGTTTTTTGGTTTTTTCGTTTTGTCTTTATTCAAAAAAAAATTACATTTGTTAGTTTTGCGTAATTTTGGTTTATTTGTCTTTATTCAAAAAAATATTAGTTTTGACCATAATTTTATACTTTTTGGATTCGTCTCATCGAGACAATTCCATAAATCACGAAAACTTGATGCAAAACTAACAAATGCAAAAAAAAAAAAAAATTTGAATAAAGACAAAACCAAAAAACCAATTCTACGCTTTTTTGCCAAAGCCTATATCGTGCGTGGGGTCCCTTTGTTCTTGATATTTAAACTTTTTCTTTCATAGAAAGGCCTGATTCAAAATTATACTAGCAGTTAATCCCAAAGGCTGGTGTATTTTTTTTTTGAACGGCGAAAGAAATTTTATTAATCTTGGAAATGATTACAAGATTAAAGGGAGAGAAGAAAAAAAGGCATCACAACGAGAAGATGCATCCCAACTAGGTTGACACCCATCCACTCGACAATCATATGCCTCTCCAACCCCAAAGGCTGGTGTATTGATGAAGACTTGAGGCTCAAAAGTTTACTTTCTTTAATAGAAAGACCTGATTCGAAACTTTCAACAACTCGTTATCAATTCTTATGAGATCAATTTTTACTCGAGGACTTTGCTCTCACTTTATTCTTGGCCTTTCCACATAAACTTTAGATAAATTAGTAGTTATAAAATGACTACAAATGTTTTATTTTCTCTGCTCGGCGAAATTTCAATCATGTTAGTTGAAGTGAGTTTGAAACCACGGTCAAATGTGTAAACTTACATGGTGCATAATACTGGGCTATCACTCTACTTACAAATGTCGACCACTACAAGAAAAAATGTCTACTGTGAGGATTGAGTTTCCTCGCCAAAGAACCAAATGTCCTCGCTAAAGGAATTGGCGAGGAAAAATTTTCTCGCCAGGTTTCCTCGCCAAAAGGTCGTCGCAAAAGGTATTCTAGCGAGGAAAAATAAATTTCCTCGCCTAATCTGCCAATTGGCGAGGAAATTTTTTGTCGCCTATTCGGAACAATTGGCGAGGAAATTTTGTTTTCCTCGCCTATTCGGAACAATTGGTGAGGAAATTTTTCCTCGCCTATTCTAATCAATTGGTGAGGAAATATTGTTTTCCTCGCCTATTTAGAACAATTGGCGAGGAAATTTTTCCTCGCCAAAACTCCTGCAACAAAAACAAGAAGAAATCCAATTCTAGCTTCTCCGCCTCCGCTGGGAATCGAACCCACGACCTCCTCTCAAGCAACGCGCGCCCCATCCACCACACCAACTTCCATTTCAATGCAAAGTTCAACAACTTTTAATATATAACCTTTTGTAGATCTTTTTACCTCACTATTTTTTTTAAATCTTTTTGTCTAAATTTAGTCTCTTTGTAGTGTTTCTTTAAACTTCTTTCTTAAATCTTTTAATGTTATTTGTTTTTACTGAAGTTCTTATTTTTTATAATTTGATATTTTCCTATACCCTTTTATAAGTCTATACTTGCTAGAATTACTTACCTTTGCATTTATATATTTGTTTATTTTTAAATTGGATTTTGTTAATATGTGCCCCCAAGGCACATGATAAGAACACATTAATTGCTCTACCTTACTCCACTTCCACAAGGAATTAAAGTAGAGTAATCAATTGTGTTTTGGAAAGATAAATCTTTTTTTGATTACACGAAAATGCCACCAACTACCCATACCCATGGAACAAAAACCTAAGATGCAATACTTGACCAAATAAAAAAGAAAATTATTTGAGAATTAGTTGGCCATTGTTCTCCCATAAATTTTTGGAACATAATTTTAGAAAATTAATTATCAAACATAAACCCAAAAATGAAGAAATGTTGTCGGTGAGACCTAACCACCTTCTTCGTTCCAATCGATAACATAAATTCTTCTTAACATCATGTTTTTAAACATTATTAGTCTGCTAAAGAGTAATTTGGAATTTATTGACAAATAATTGATCTACTCTTTGGCTTTCTTGAATTTTTTAAACTTCTTATCAGGAGAATTTACTTCACTAATTTGTTTTGAAGAGAAAATGTAAAAGTAAAAGAGGACTAAATATAAAAAGATTGAAAACAAGACAACATTAGCCCAAATAATAAGTCGAAAGTATAAATTTTCTGGCTTGGGGATTTTTTTTTTAATATAAATTCTAGTTGAAGGGAAAAATCAATTGCTTTGTGTTTGTAGACCATTTTGGTGAGTGATGCCTGTAGGATTTTTTTTTTTCTTTAGCGGGTTTAAACCGAGTTGAAACACTTATTAGAAAACTAAAGGGCAGTTGAAAAGATAGCATTGAAAGAGAAGTTAAAGGGTAATTTTTTTTTAATGACCGTTAAAGGGTAATTTAGTCTCATTAGAAACACGTTTTCCTCCTAGATAGTATGATACCCACCTTTGTTTCAAAATGGATGATCGTTTTAGGAGACCAAATCATTTTTCTACTAGAGTAATAATAATAATAGATTTATATGCAAATGACATGATCAATATGATATGTATACATTTAGTCTCACTAATTAGTATGTGCATACGACAAATAAGTTCTTTTATTATAATTTTATGGTATCATAAATAGGATAAATATCTTACCATTGGGATAATACAACATATCTATATCAAAATCTAAATAGTCGTAGAAAAGGTGTGGAAATATTTCGTCATCTAACATTAACATTTGGCGACGAAACAAAATTTCCTCGCCAATTCTTAGCTTTTTTGCGAGGAAAGATATTATTATTATTACTCTAGTAGAAATGTTGTTGGGTGAGACCTAACCATATCTATACCCAAAAATGAAGAAATGTAGTTGGGTGAGACCTAACCACCTTCTTCGTTCCAATCGATAACATAAATTCTTCTTAACATCATGTTTTTAAACATTATTAGTATGCTAAAGAGTAATTTGGAATTTATTGACAAATAATTGATCTACTCTTTGGCTTTCTTGAATTTTTTAAACTTCTTATCCGGAGAATTTACTTCACTAATTTGTTTTGAATGGAAAATGTAAAAGTAAAAGAGGACTAAATATAAAAAGATTAAAAACAAGACAACATTAGCCCAAATAATAAGTCGAAAGTATAAATTTTCTGGCTTGGGGATTTTTTTTTTAATATAAATTCTAGTTGAAGGGAAAAATCAATTGCTTTGTGTTTGTAGACCATTTTGGTGAGTGATGCCCGTAGGATTTTTTTCTCTTTAGCGGGTTTAAACCAAGTTGAAACACTTATTAGAAAACTAAAGGGCAGTTGAAAAGATAGCATTGAAAGAGAAGTTAAAGGGTAATTTTTTTTTAATGACCGTTAAAGGGTAATTTAGTCTCATTAGAAACACGTTTTCCTCCTAGACAGTATGATACCCACCTTTGTTTCAAAATGGATGATCGTTTTAGGAGACCAAATCATTTTTCTACTAGAGTAATAATAATAATAGATTTATATGCAAATGACATGATCAATATGATATGTATACATTTAGTCTCACTAATTTGTATGTGCATATGACAAATAAGTTCGTTTATTATAATTTTATGGTATCATAAATAGGATAAATATCTTACCATTGGGATAATACAACACATCTATATCAAAATCTAAATAGTCCTAGAAAAGGTGTGGAAATATTTCGTCACCTAACATTAACATTTGGTGACGAAACAAAATTTCCTCGCCTATTCTGAACAATTGGCGAGGAAACTAGCATTTCCTCGCCAATTCTTAGTTTTTTTGCGAGGAAAGATAATTTCGTCGCCAAATGGGTACCCTTTAGCGAGGAAATATAATTTTGTCGCCAATGTTAGCTTTTTTGCCGAGGAAAGATAATTTCGTCGCCAATCTTTGATGTTTAGCGAGGAAATTCAAATTTCGTCGCCAAATGGTAGCCTTTTAGAGCAAAGCCAATGCAAATGCTAAAATAGCTATAGCTATTGCTATATTTTCCAAAAAGTGATTTTTGGTGCTAAAATAGCACCCAGTCTCCAATGCTTGGTTCTATTTTAGAACTAAACAGTTCCAAATTTAACTAACTTTCCCACCACCTCATTTTTAATTACGCTTTCGACCCCCAATTCAACTATGTACGTTATTTTCAACCCCGTTTTTTAACCTCTTTCCGAATTATTTTTTAATTACGTTTTTTTTTTTTTTTTTTTTTTTGTTCTCCACTGTTTCA
This sequence comes from Vaccinium myrtillus, assembly GCA_016920895.1. Classification (NCBI taxonomy): domain Eukaryota; kingdom Viridiplantae; phylum Streptophyta; class Magnoliopsida; order Ericales; family Ericaceae; genus Vaccinium; species Vaccinium myrtillus. The sequence goes on from CM029280.1 coordinate 1,408,521, forward strand.
ACCACCATTCTACCCAGATATTTTCCCACCTAACTTTCTCATCTAACTTTCTAACCTAATTTTCACACCTAATTTTCTCACCTAACTTTTTCATCTAACATTCTATCCAAATTTTTCTATAAATACACAATTAAAATTCTATATTTGCCACACCATTCTCATCTGTAATATATTTCCTATATTTCCTTTCCAAACTAATATCATGAGCAACTTAAGCAAAAGGATACTGAGGGGAGATTTCATCTAACATGATAATTGAGCACCAACGTGGTGAAGAAGATGTTGAAGCTGCTGAACTACTTCGTGAGAGGCCACTTCGAGTCTCACGAGAGCAAACATCCACATTCGCTGAGTTCCTCGCTAAAAACAGGAAGATACGATCTACTGAGACATATCACCAGCTTCGCAATGATCTTATTGAACACCTCTGGGCCCGTCGAGGAGAGGAAGCATGAGTTTAGGTTAATTGCGCTTTTAGTGTTGTAAAACGTTTCCCGTGTTGTGGAAATTAGCTAAATAATTTTAGTTTGAGTGTTGTAATACGTTTCCCGTGTTGTGGAAATTAGCTAAATAAAATGCATTTCATTACATTAATAGATTAAAAAAAATTACATTAATGGATTAAAAAAAAAAATACAATAATCAATATTCGGGTAGATCAAGATAATCGGTTGTGGAAGTTGAGTTGGCCCATTTGGCCAAGATTGCAGCCTTGCGATGCTCATAATAAGCCTTCATTTGCGGGTCTTGCATGACAGACAAGTCCATCTGCATAATCCTTTCCTCCATCTCTCTATCCTTCATCTCCATCTCTCTCTCCCTCCTCGCCGTCTCCCTCTCCTCACATACTGTCTGCCTTTCTAGAGATGCAACTCTCCTTTCTTCCAATTGAATCCTCCTAGCTTGGTTATCTGATACAGTTTTGTTGAGTGTCTCCAACAAATTAATATGTCTTGCATTCTCAACTTCTTGAACCTTGCTCTTGGATTTCTTTTCCTTTGCTAGCTTCTTTCCACCTGGCCTCTTCCTTGGCGAGGACACACTACCAGTACCTCCACTTGAAGGAGTGGTTTCTGCATCTAGAGACTCATAAGTGCTTGGAATTTGACTTTCTTCAGGGGAAAAAGGGAATGGCATCCCGTCTGGAATTTGAGGTGCTTCGGGATTTTTTCCTTTCCTCCCACTAGGAGTGATATCCTGCCACTTAATAGCATGTTCTAAGATGGCCCAACAACCATCCATACCACTGAAATATTTTCCAGTATCTTCATAGTACGATTGCTTTGCCATATCATACTGTATATTGGATAAGACGAATGTATTATTAAATAAAAAATACGAATGTATTATTAAATAAAAAATTATTAGTATAAGTTCAATAAAAAAAAGACGTATTTATTACCTCATTTTGATGGGTCATTCCACTTTGATGTAGAGCTTCAACACTTCTCAAACACCCACGAAATTTGTTGCAACACTTCTGGATTATTTGCCAACGAGATTTGATACTTGATTCAGATCGTTGATCGTCATTTGTTTTTCCTTCATACTCTTGTAGCACCCGGTGCCAGAATTGACTTCGTGGCTGGGAGTTACCAATAATCGGGTCTTCAGTAATGCACAAATAAGCTCGACAAATTGCTTCGTCTTGCTCGGGAGTGAAAGATTTTCCTCTTGACGATGCCATAATGAGTGGAATAATTTTGGTACCAAAATTAGTGCAAATTGTTGTAAGAATTTGGTGCACCTTGCATTCATATTTATAGTTGGTGGGACAAAAAAACTGATTTTGGAACAAAATTACCGTTGGGTTGAAAAAAAAAATCAAAAAAGAGCCGTTGGTGCTAATTTAGCCGTTGATATAGCCGTTTGGAACATTGATGGGGTCGTGGGTTAATTGCACTGGATAATTTCCCCATCACATGACTTACTTTACCCTTTCTTCTTCCAAATCTCGTCTCTCCAGGCTATCTTCTCCAATTCTCTGTAAATCCAAAATGGGGAACTTAGGGCCGGCCAACCCAGCCGATTCACCCACGAACTCTCTCTCTCTCTCTCTCACACACACAAACACTCTCTCTCTCTCTCTCACACACACATAAACACTCTCTTTCACCATCATCAACAACCGATCTCACCCAAGGAAAAGAACGATGAAACCCAACCTCTGATCGGCATGTTTTTCTTTTTCCGGCGTGTTTTCTTTTCCGACGGTTGATGGAAAAGATCAAAACCACCACCGGCGGCTTCGTCTTCGTCGGTAATGGCAACAGTTCCAGCGTATTTAATTTTCCGGCGACTTTCTGATTATTTTCCGGCAATAATCTGGTAATTTCCGATGTCCATTTCCCTCCCTTTTTCAGTTGGATGATGAGTTGTCAAGGATGGCTACAGCCATCTTTGGTTCTATATTTAGCACCAACTATCCATCTGTGCCATTTTGCATCTGTATTTGACTATGGGCTGGATTGCTTAGTTCTAAAATTGGTTTCATATTATGACTATAGCACCATGGATAGCACTGCATTGGCTTTGCTCTTAGTGAGGAAATGTTCATTTCCTCGCCAAATCTTAGTTTTTGGGCGAGGAAATATAATTTCGTCGACATAGTGTACTCTTTGCCGACGAAATCGATTTCCTCGCCATAAAGACCCATTTGGCGAGGAAATTTGAATTTCCTCGCCAGCTTTCGTCGCCATAGTTACTTTTTGTTGTAGTGGACAATTTTATTAAACTGAAAATTTATACTATAAATTTTAGATAAATTTATTTTTTATTAAGCACAAATCTCGTGATTATGGAATATTGTCCCGAAATCTCTTTGCCAAGCAAAAATTTAAGCTATCGCAACCAAAATGTTTGATCCATAAAACCCTTATATATGTTGTGGTGGAGTATTTTGCATTCTCCTTAGCTTGTCCACCACCCTTTGAACAATCAGGATTAGAAATGTACCGTGACAATTTCAGGATACTGGAAATTGGCAATCGAAGCTAGTATTTGAAACTATATGCTTAAAGCAAATTCGTCTTGCTCAGGGGTTACTCAAACGATTGCTTCCGATAATACAACGATTATCGATGAGTGGAAGAAGCACTCCAAAAAATGCGAAGTATGTGTGTGTTATTGCTAGAAAAAACGAATGCAAGTATAGGGGGTTTTAACCTATAGGCATGAACACGCCTAAATAAAAAAGGTGGGATGTTTTTTTTTTTTTTTGTACTTATTCAATTTTTTTCTTATTTTTTATTTGTCATTAATTTTTGTGAGAGTAATCTAAAAAGTAAAAAATTATAACAAAATTAAATTTTCTTGAATAAAAACAAAATAATTTCAAAAGTTAGCATGATTTGAATTATTTTCGTCTTTCGGTGAGCTTTTTTAGTATTTTGATCCTGTTTCTTAATACCTAATTTTTTTCCATCAAGCTAAATTAAAAATAATCCACAATAAATCCACGAAAAAACTAACAAATACGGAATATAATCCAAATTGCTTATTTAGGCCAAAATGGGCCTTACCGATAAACGGGCCTTACCAATCCCGCATTCTGGCATTCATAGGAATATAGGATCCACCCCACAACAGTTGCCAATAATGGCGAGAAACAAACCCTAGGAAGGAAGGAAGAGCTGGTGTGGCAATGGCGACGACAAAAGCTGTTGGAAAGCGGATGCGTAAGACTGTAAGCACCAAAGGGGATCTAAAATGGTTCGTCTCTCTTCTCCCTGAACAGCACGAGAGAAGTATCTGCTTTCGGACTGCTCATTCTCCTACACGTTCGATTGATTTCTACTGTATTCCAGTTGATGATGATTTTTGATGATGCTGCGGACGACTTCCGGCCTCCTGAACTGTACGGTTCTCCACCAAAACATATTTTTCCGTTCCATATTAGCACTGCTATATCCAAATCGTCCAGCTTTGCTGCAGTGGGTAAATCTATGTTTTGTGTTGGTGGTCATAAGGTGAATGGCAAGGGGAAGAAAGCTCCGCCATCTACCGTTTCGATACCACCGGTGACAATACAGGTTTTTGGATTCGTAATTCCTTCGACTTGTGTTGCCCCAGAGTGTACCCGACCACTATAGCCATGGACGGGGAGCTCTTCGTCATTGGTTCTCAGGGGGACAATGCTCCATTGGCCGAAGTTTTTGATCCTTCCTCTAAGTGCTCTCTCGTTGTAGAACAAACGCCAAAAGCCTTGGATAAAAGCTTGTTCTTTGAGACTGCAGCCCTTCGTGATAGAAACCAGATTTTGGTGTCTTGCGCGTATCTGAATGATGCTTATCTTCTTGATGTCAAGACCAGAGTTTGGGTAAAGATCGATCCCAGTGTTGACTTTTCTACTGCCAATCGTGAAGCAGCCGCTGTTCTGAAAACTACTCTGTGTTGGTATAATGATAGGCTTCACAAGGTCGTTGCCTACGATTTGAATCTCAAAAAGTGGTTTAAAACGTCTATAAAGGACTTGAAGAAGGTCGGGAGGCAATTGAAGGATGGACGCCTAACCGATTTCTCGTTGTTCCCTTTGGATGAAAACTATCTCTGCTTCCTTTGGGCCGATCAAGTTACTCCATTCCTCCTATATTGTACCAAAGTTAGAGTCTCCTTATCCGACGGCAGATTTTTTGCTGATGTTGCCTCCTCCCGATCTTATATGCTAAGAGATGGATCATCCTTCATCGATGGCCTGCTCCTGTGAGTACTTACTTTTCTCCGCTGGGCTTCCCATGTTCTCTAACCTTCATCATTGTAGTATTTTTATGACCATCATTTCTTTGGGGCTGTATGTCAGCTGTCATTCATTTCTACAAAAAAATACACATCTCTTGGGCAAAATGATCTTCCAACTGCTCTTGTATTTTTTTGTTTGTTTGTTTTTTCTGCTCTCTTAACCTCTTTGATAACATCAGTTTTTTTCCTTAATGGTGGGTTGGATATGAAAAATCCTTTTTCCTTCAGGCCGTGGATTTTTTAAGACTGTTGTGCTGGATTTTTAGTTTTCATTTGTTCAAATTGTTCTGCAAATTCGCGTATACATATCTTTTGATGCCTTGGAGAAAATCTCAATAGTATGCTGGTTGGATATTTAAATAACAGTATTCTTTGTTGAAAAAAGTTTTACTGAGGTACGTAATAGATGGCATCAAACTGATCAATGATGCTTGAGAGTATCTTTTGTTGCGGTCCTTGAATGTCATCTGTGATGGTTCTAGACTCTTAATTTTCCTTTTCCAATGTGGCATATTAGACTTAGGTGTGAGGATTACTGGAATTAGGCCAATCTCTTTGAAGTATTTAAGGCTCCAATATGCCAAATTTGACAGTCTTTCAGGGTGTCCCATATATTTGAAAGGGAAAGAGATTAGGGTACTATTCTACTACTATTACTGAAAAGGGGGATGACTGACAATAGTCTGTCTTTTATTGGGTCAGATGTAGAATTCTGTTGGAACAATGATACATACACTCCCTCCCAATCACTCCCCCTCTCAAATGTGGTGGGATCCACCACATGTGGAACCCACGGTGGGACCCACCACATGTGAGAGGGGGAGTGGTAGGGAGTGGTTGTGAAGGGAGTGTATCTATCATTTTTTATTCTGTTAAGATATGAAGTTGGGCAGACAGAATAGCCGTCTCTTCACTTTTTCGTTACGTAGCTGAAAGATAATTAGCTATTGAAACCCTTTGAGTCCTGAGAATGCGTTGCAATGAGTCCGACGACCTTCTTCTTCTCATGGCAGCTTTATTTTCTAGCTATATGATGATTGATGTCATTTTGATGATGATTGGAAGGCTCTTTTGTATCATCGATCGGTGATAAGCTTTTGGAAAGAGAAAGCACCTGTTTTAGAGCTCTTATGTGGCAACTCTGACTTGCCATATTCAATTTGGGGAGTGCCAAATTCAATTTCCTAATTTTACTTATACAATTACCAACCTTTTTCCGTGGAACTTAGTGTTTTGGTCCCTCAAGCTTAGCCGCTGAACACAAGACTTTGCCTTGAAATGATTCTTCTGCCTTACCAAGATAAATGTACTTTTGCAGAGCCTGCTTCTCTTGATTTTGAATAGTAGGGCACTAGGGCTGCGCCCAACCTTAGAGCATTCTTAATTTGGGATTTGATTGTATCTTCGGTAGCTTTCAAAACTCTTTTACTAATGTAATTGTAATAATACTTATTTAATGCTTTTAAGCAACGTTTTTTTTCTAATCATATACTGAACATAATACACTTGGGGGTTGGGACCGAGCATTATCAAGAATACCATCAAAATTAGGATTGGCCATACAAACATTAAAAACTTTAACACAAGTCCTCTTCTTAGCAAATTAGGTAGAATAGAAATAATATGGCAGTGATCCGATACCAGGGGCAGCGAACACCACTTTAGATTCTGGAAAGTGATCTTGGCAGACATGATTGACTATAGCCCTTTCAGTCCTACACTTTTATGCACCCATACCGCCGGTACTTATGCAGGTAAACGAGAACCCCTTTAGATGTCTCAATATCCTCCAAACAAGCTTTAAGCTCTAAAGCCCTCTCATTAGGCCTTCTCACTACATTAAAATCTTTTGTACTATTATACAGGGACCTCAATCGAGGCCATAGAGCTTTTCCTGCAGAAACAGAATAAACCTTATACAACAGAAACCACCAAAACCTTGAAAGAGTAGGCATACAACAGTAATCTGCTGCAAGCTGGACGAAATCAAATTTATGTATCCCATGAGCCTATCTTGATCACTTCAGATAAGTTACTCCAAATTTATGTATTCCTTCACGATTCTGCAAGCATTGATCAGCTTGTAGAAGGCACTTATGAGTAAGAACTCTTAACATTTTTGCTTGCTCTCAATGTGAAGTAGAGCAGTCCTGGATCACCGAATAAGCAATGGCGAATCTGTTGATAATGAGACCGAGTTAGTATCTCCCAATTTATCACTTAATATGATTTAAGTGGGTAGTGGTGTATCACAAGTGGGCAGTGTTCTAAAAGTTGGTCTAGGCGGCCACCTAGGAGCTAATGGTAGTCGGCCCCCTTGACTAGGGTCCTAGGCATTAAATTAACTGGCAGGACATTTACTCGGCCGCTAGTCGAAAAAAATACTTCTGTCAGAAAAAAAATTGAAACTTTATTTTCACAAGTTAATAGTTAAGGGTTCTTTTGATTGCGGCAAAACTTTCAAATAGACCATGGGGTTAAATATGTAGTAATACAACTATAGGCCTCAAGGTGTCAAAGTGTATTATATGCTATTTTACCCAAAAAATATTGTTTTTTATTTATTTTTATGAATCAGCATATGCATTTAGATGAAGGATAGAAACGACCACATCAACTAGACCGAGGTCTAGCTAGTATAGCCGACGTGTAAGCCTCTCGTACAAGGCTCCTACTCACCGTACTAATCCTAACAAAAACATATACAACTACACAGTTGAAATATCTTTAGTTTTCCCACGTAGGGGCCACTCCTAAGCTTCCACTCTCTTTTTTTTTTTTGAACACCAAAAAAGGGTGCTCTTGTGGGGGACTTCACTGCACCCTGAGGCCCTGGCCCCGGGGTCACCGGTTGACGGCCAGATTTAACCCAACCCATAGGAAGGGACCCACCACCAGGGCACCAGTGGAGTGCATTACACTCCCCAGCAGAGCCCGGAACGTTTCTTTAACTCTTTCAGGAGTCGAACCTGGGACAAAGCTTCCACTCTCTTGATATCTTGAACCATAACCAAGCTATTCGTTAGGATATGAACCCGGTGAAAATTGTTGTGAAAACACCAAGATAACGCTTGCAAAAATAATGTTTTCATTTTGAATGTTATTTGATGTATTGTTCTACTTACTCAAATTTTGGGAAGATGAGGAAAAATATGTTTATTTGAAAACACAAACTTCAAGGCACCGACTAATCGACGACTAGTCTGTCTAGGTGTTTGGCATCCCTCCACTGTCCGATTAGCGCCTAGTAACGTTTAGAACCATGCAATTAGGATTAGGGGGTGTTTGGGAGCCTACTTTTTAGCTTTTGATTTTTGACTTTTTGATTTTTTGGTTTTTTGGCTTTTGGTCAGAATGAGTTTTGGATATGGGAGGAGTGTTTGGTAGAAATGTGCAGAATGTGTTTTGGAAGGGAAAATGAGAAGTAGAAATCAAAAAACACCTCCAAACCTATTTTTGATTTCTGGCTTCTAAATGGAAAAATGGAAAAACGATTTTTGGAGAAGTAGTTTCTGGGTGTTGCTCCCAAACACCCAGAATGCAAAAATGAGAAATCAATAAGTTGATAAATAGGGGGCCAAACGGCCTCTTAGTACTCTATCATTGTCAATTACTAGGGAGCCCAAAAATCAATGTCATGCATGCGTACATTTGGTTGAGTAGGCTTTAGGCGCTTTCTCCCTTATAACTTTTGGGCACCCTTGAGGCTACCCAAAAATTATCCCCCTGTAGAGGGACGCGAAAATGACGATTGTAACCCTCCTTATCCCCTCTACCAAGCCCCATCCTCCATCTCTACCCTAAAAAATTTCACAAACAAATACAAAAAACAAAATCAGAGACTGTCAACGGGCCAAAAAAAAAAGAAAAGAAGAGAAGAAGAGATAATGTCTCGTTGTTGTCTGGAAAAATGATAATATATGGGAGAAATTACATTGTACCCCCTCCAACTAATTAGTAATACCTACACCAATTAAACATATTTATTTCATACTTAAGTTTTTTTAAAAAAATACAATTAAAAACAAAATTTAGATAACAACAACATTTAAAAAAACGTTTTTTAAAATAAAAAAAATTAAATTTTCAATTTAATAAATTTATATAGCTTCAAACTGTCCAAAATTAATTAAATAGATTAAAGTTTTGCAATTATATAATTAATTTAATGTATAACCAAGTTTGGGACATCACAAGGGCAAAAGAGTTATAATTAATTGAATGTTATTTGATGTATTGTTCTACTTTACTCAAATTTTGGGAAGATGAGGAAAAATATGTTTATTTGAAAAACAAACTTCAAGTTACCGACTAATCGACGACTAGTCCGTCTAGGTGTTTGGCATCCCTCCACTGTCCGATTAGCGCCTAGTAACGTTTAGAACCATGCAAGTAGGATTAGTACTCTACAATTATCAATTACTAGGGAGCCCAAAAATCAATGTCATGCATGCGTACATTTGGTTGAGTAGGCTTTAGGCGCTATATTTGATGGGATTTTTTGGCAGAAAGAGTGGGAAGAACATAAGAGTTTGATCCACCTTCCCGGGCGAGGAAGAAAACCAATTACAGGGATTTGGGAATGTTTGGTCGCTTGTCATGGTTTTGTGCTCTTTATACAAGTAGGGATGTAGGGTTGAAACATAGTTGTTTAAAACCTAGGATTTAGGATTCGTATCCTCTCCTTCGGAAAAAGATATGTATTCTACCTTATATTTTTTTGTATGGTAATCCTACGATATATATACGCTGTGGTTACTTATTGGGGAAAAGTCGGATCTTATTTTAAGAGGCAAAACCTTACACGCATTAATCTAAGCCATTTGATCTAATTGTGGCTACATTTAAACCATTTTATAGAAATTCAACCTTAACGTAGGGCTTGAATAGAAGAGAATTATTCTTCGATTGTGTTTTGCCTGCATCATACAAGGGCTCTTCTTTTCTTTACATAACTAAAGGTAACAGAAAGCTTTAATGTGATAGACCCAGTTGAGAGACTTGAAATTTGTATCTTAAAAACTTCTTTTTTTAAATGCAAGCATAGTTTGTTTGTGTTATTAGGTATAACTACTTTGTAATTATATATTAATTATGGTTAACTTTGTTAAAGCATAAACTAGATTTAATATTTTGTCACAAGAAAGTAAAGTCCAAACAACCTCAATTGACAAAGTCCAAAGACAAGAAATTATTTTAGGAGATAAATATCTAGTTTCTAGAAGCTCTAGAATATCTTACTTCTAGAAGTTCTAAAACATCCTTGTGAAACATCTAGATTTTTTTATGCGAGAATTAGTCGCATGTGTAATTCTAGAATCTATGTCAAAGTTTATATTATATGAAAATATCTTTGAACTAGAGACTTCCATGAAGCATTATAAATATGGATAGGTTCTGGCCAGGGTTTTAAATCGCGGTCGGCGTAACGGTCGCGGTCGCGTGTAACAGATATCGGGCATATCGGTCAATGTGTAACGGGAATCGGAAACCGCACCCGTGAATTTTTTCGAAGTACTAGCAAATGCTTAACAAACTATTGATACATATGTTCTAACCTTATTTATGACAAAATTGAATACTTTTAGCGATTTCTAACCAATATTTGAATTTCGATCTTTACATAATCTTTATAATACATAAAGTTGTCCAAACTAAGAATCTTTTTTATCTATTGAGCTGTTACATGTAATTGAAAGCTACTGAGTGAAAACATGGATGCAATTTGATTCATCGTTTTGAGGTGGACCCCATTGAAATATGTTGCGGAGTATCACGTAGCCCCATGTCACCCATAATTTTTCCATCACTGACTGCTGGCACCCCCACAAAGTTTTAAAACCTCTCCTCAAAGCTTGTTTTCTACTTTCGCCACCCCAATTAGACCATAATCCTACCCAGGTACGGATATACCCTACATGCCCCCATTCAAAACTTCAAAATTCTATTAATAGTCTTAGGTATTTGACATAATTATCAAATTAACCCCTGGTGATGAGTCATGTTGTAATACGTGGTGAAACTAAAATTGGACCAAATATTGTCTCAAAAACTAAAATATTTAGCTTCTTTCCTCTGTAGGGACAATATCAAGATTTTGTTTCCTACAAAATTTGAGTAACAATGACCTGACAAACTCCACTCGCCTACTTCATCAAGAATGGAGTATTTATTCAAAACCCATTATTCTATTGGGTCCAGATGTAAATATCTGTAATAAGGTGACTTGAAATACAAATCATTACAAGTTTATTTAAGCACAACAAACTTCAGAAATTCAAAACGTAGACTGCGCCAAATCTACTAGCAAGCGAGCAATGGTGCCCCACACAATCACAGGTTATGGAAATACGACGTCGCATCGAAACTCTGCAACTTCCCACCCGGTGTGTAATTTCGCCTATAGGTCCAACCTGATTATTTCATTGTTAGCTTGTAATTAGGGTAACACGTTTTCTGAGAAAAAAGAGACAGAGAGGCGAGAGAAAACGCAGATCTCAGAGAGATTGCGAGAAGACTTGCACTCTTAATTTCGATTTCATAGTGGACTGGTATGGCTCCCGTGGTTTTTCCTCGCGTTGAGGTTTTCCACGTATATCTGTGTCTCACTTTCTTTTCCATTTTTCATTACGCACGATTACTTGTTTTTCTGTTCTGTGATTCATTGTTTCCAAGATCCATAGGGGTGTTGTGGGGTTGCGAAAATCCTAAGAACTATTATATGCTTAATGAAGAATGTTTAAACATTTTTTCTTCTTGTTATATTGGATTGGATTGCGATTTTTTTTTTCTCAGTTATGCTTGAAAGATGACCCCCTTAGATGGAATTCCTAAATCCGCCACTGCTACAATCAACTCAACAAGCAAAGGAAAACTTGTGGTTCCACTCTTTGACAGAGAACCAAAATGCGAAGTATGCGTGTGTTATTGCCGGAAAAAAACGAATGCAAGGATAAGGGATTACAGCCTTGACACACAGGCATGAACACACCTATTCCAACAGGTGTTAGTCCAACGGCCAACTCTTAAAAGTTAAAACCCATTTGATGCCTTGGATCAAAGAGACACGTCCATTTGATAACTTAAACCAAATGGACACGCCCATTTGTTTTGGCAACTGCCAAGTTTCTACAATGGAAGATACCTTCGAAATTTTCCGAAAGAAAACTTTTTCTAAATGGCACAGGTCCGAACCCCTCAAGTAGCAACCATACAAGCTGCTCATATGCAGGCCCTAGGCCCTCCAAATCTTGAGCCTTTGAAAGTTGACATCGAATAGTCATGTCACACATAAGAACGGATGGATTATCCATGTTTTTTTTAATATACATATGTTGGATTATCCATGTTAGCCATTGAAAAAGAGACGGTGAATAAGTTTGAAATCCAAGCACCATTAGGATTTTTGAAATTAGAAAGCCGGGACAGCAAAGTTAAAGTGATAATCTTTGGATTCATGTTCATTAATATTCAGGTTTTTATCTTTGTGGACCTTCGTAGTATTTTAAATTTAATTTCATCCTATAGAGTTTTATTCGCGAGTGGAAATGGCTACAATATACACCCCTTATTGGGGTGTACCACATGCACCTATTGTATGGTCTAAATTGTGCCATCTCATCAGCAATCGTAACATTTTTTAATTTTTCATAACTTTTCAACAATATGATTTGTAACATTTTCTATGATTCGTAACATTTTGGTGTGTCTTGCAACTTTTATAAAAAAATTCATAACTTTTACAAAAAAAAAATCATAACTTTTATTGAGGAGTGTATCATACACACCCAATAACGGGTGTGTATTGTAGTCTTTTCCCTTTTCTTTTTTTTTTCTTTTCTGGTGAGAGGCACTCTTGGAGAATTGCTTTGGTCCCCAAAAATAAAACTTACTCGAATACACGCCTCCAGTCCACCCTCCGAGGCAACTAAAGAAAGAACTTGCTTCAATAGAGCCCCGAACTCTAATTCCACGAACTTCCATAGTAGATCAAGACTTGCTACCTCAAATCAAAGTCATTGTCAATGTAGAATATGCTAATGCATTAGATAGCCATTTGAAAAGATGGTGGCATAGCAAAGAACGACATTCTGGGTTTCTATTGGAGCCGAAATAATTGTCAAACTCTATTAGCCTTCGGCCAAATTGTAAAGAAAAGACACCATGAAAATTACTCATGCAAAACCATACATTCTTATGCACATGTACTCTTAGCTTTCCATGATATTTCAATCTTATGTGTACCTTATAAGTCGCATGCATAGAGCACGGTGCTGTATAGTAAGAAGGCACAACAAATATGAAAATTAAAACATACTCATGTTGTTTGAGGATCTCAAAATTCAAAACATCAGCCAAAAATCAGGATCCAACAGAGTACCACATGACACCTGATTAATGCACATGTATAATCTAACACTGCCATCACCAATTGAGGTATCAATCCAGGGAATCTGATTTCAAAGCTCGAAATGCATTCAGTTTCATCAAACTCACGTTTACCGTAGATAACCGAAGTATAAGCTAACCGAACAGTACGATTAGGGAAATCATTCATGTCCAAAGCATTTTGGGGAGAGGGAGAGGGATCAGTTTGATAGGTACAGAGTCATGAGAAATACACAAGTCATCGTACAAGATGTTCCAACTAATTCAGCCAAGACAGGAAAAAGGAGTTGCAGGTTCAGCAATGACCTAGATACAAAAACATCAAATTGAAGAATTTCTTGATGATCGATACTAGTAAGTAGTAACTGTTCAACTGCTGCATATTTAGCCATCACAGGCTTCGTTGGTGAGAGGAGAAACAGACCAAAATAATACCTGTTCCAATTCAAGACCCTCATGATGGATGGATAACTTGATGGATTTATGGTGACTCCAGAAGCAGAAATCAAATGGTTTAATGAACACTTTGAATCAAAGGGTAATAATTAGTTAGTTTAGTTATTATTTTTTTGTTGAGAAATAGAGAACTCCAATAACTAGTTAGATTGTATTTGTTTGTACACAAGACATGCTGTTGATTTAAGTTTTTGTTTTACAGATGGGTTTGAAACTATCATGCTCAATGATTTGGAGAGCTTTCGAGTCCTGGTTCAGAAAGCTATGGACATTGTTGAACAACAGCTCCTAGAGGTAGACAATATAAGCATAAATGCGGATCAACATCCGGCAGTCATAGCTTTTAAGGAGCTATACGGGGATTTACACAAGTTCTCAGGGAGCTCGGAAAGAATCAAGTATGTGCCTTTTCTAAATAGCTTAGCATGTTGCATGCATCTTGCAATTGTTTAATTGATTTGACATTTTCTTCTTGTAGGGAATTTGAATTTTACGTAAGGAACAATCCTCTCTTCATGAACACAAAAGAGTGTTACATGTTCATGCAAAAGTTTGTAGATATGAGTCAGTTTGATAGAAAAACTTGCGAAAGACGTGTACGTCTTGACGATCCTGATACTGACATCCAAGGGTGGGGGACATCGGTCACCAATCGTACACTAAGAAAAGTGTTTAAAGCAAAAGAAAGCGAATATCAAGACCCTAATGGTGCCACACTTTTTGTTCGCAACGCTTTTGTGCATGCGAAGGACGAGGGCAATGTATGCATTTAACAGGGTTTTTTTCTTAAACATAAAAAGCTTCCACATAATTTTGGGTATATTATTGAACTCTCTCCCATCCTCTTCAACAGGATAAGACGTTGGATAATGGCCTCATTACAAATATGATTCTAGAAGACATGCCATTTCTTCTTCCGAAGTGGTGGTTAGCGATGACACGGGGTCTTGGTCTAAATCACGGTTCTTTTAAACGTATGTCTCGGTAAGTAATAATCTTTGTAATCTTTCTTCAAAAATTGGATAGATGAATATTTGTTGAAGAAACTATTCTCTCTCCCTTTTTTAGGACCAACTTAGATTTGATTGGTTTTCTCAAAAAGCCTCCCTCCTGCATGGACTAGATGGCGGATGTAAGTAGCGCTTTCAACGTTACTAAATTGTCCTTTTGCTATTAATTTAATTAGAAAAATCATGTTTTTCCCACAATTGAGTTAGTTACGTGGGAGTTCATAATCTCTCTCTCTTTGACACTAAACCATCAAAGAGAGAGAGATTATGAACTCCCACGTAACTAACTCAATTGTGGGAAAAGCATGATTTTTCTAATTAAATTAATAGCAAAAGGACAATTTATTAACGTTGAAAGCGCTACTTACATCCGCCATCTAGTCCATGCAGGAGGGAGGCTTTTTGAGAAAACCAATCAAATCTAAGTTGGTCCTAAAAAAGGGAGAGAGAATAGTTTCTTCAACAAATATTCATCTATCCAATTTTTGAAGAAAGATTACAAAGATTATTACTTACCGAGACATACGTTTAAAAGAACCGTGATTTAGACCAAGACCCCGTGTCATCGCTAACCACCACTTCGGAAGAAGAAACGGCATGTCTTCTAGAATCATAATTGTAATGAGGCCATTATCCAACGTCTTATCCTGTTGAAGAGGATGGGAGAGAGTTCAATAATATACCCAAAATTGTGTGGAAGCTTTTTATGTTTAAGAAAAAAACCCTGTTAAATGCATACATTGCCCTCGTCCTTCGCATGCACAAAAGCGTTGCGAACAAAAAGTGTGGCACCATTAGGGTCTTGATATTCGCTTTCTTTTGCTTTAAACACTTTTCTTAGTGTACGATTGGTGACCGATGTCCCCCACCCTTGAATGTCAGTATCAGGATCGTCAAGACGTACACGTCTTTCGCAAGTTTTTCTATCAAACTGACTCTTATCTACAAACTTTTGCATGAACATGTAACTCTCTTTTGTGTTCATGAAGAAAGGATTATTCCTTACGTAAAATTCAAATTCCCTACAAGAAGAAAATGTCAAATCGATTAAACAATTGCAAGATGCATGCAACATTCTAAGCTATTTAGAAAAGACACATACTTGATTCTTTCCGAGCTCCCTGAGAACTTGTGTAAATCCCCGTATAGCTCCTTAAAAGCTATGACTGCCGGATGTTGATCCGCGTTTATGTTTATATTGTCTACCTCTAGGAGCTGTTGTTCAACAATGTCCATAGCTTTCTGAACCAGGACTCGAAAGCTCTCCAAATCATTGAGCATGATAGTTTCAAACCCATCAGTAAAACAAAAACTTAAATCAACAGCATGTCTTGTGTACAAACAAATACAATCTAACTAGTTATTGGAGTTCTCTATTTCTCAACAAAAAAATAGTAATAACTAAACTAACTAATTATTACCCTTTGATTCGAAGTGTTCATTAAACCATTTGATTTCTGCTTCTAGAGTCACCATAAATCCATCCATCAAGTTACCGTGCCCGGTATTTCCATCATGATACACTTTTAATCCTTGAGCCATGTTGCTGAAGATAAAACATAAAATCATGAATTTTATAAGTCTCGATCATTCCATAAGTTAATTGCATATCAGAATTGAAACCAAAAAGTCTACTCACCCAAACAACTTTTTCGCGTCTTCAGATAGAGAAATAATGTCGTAATTTCCATTGTTATCTTTAGACAACTTCCAAAAGTTGTCATAGTTCTTCTTACACCAGGAAATAAAAGAATCTCTCATTCCAGAGCTTCCTACGACATGATACCACCTATCTTGCTTCGCTGAAAATCTTGGTCTCACAAATGACGAGGAATCCAAGCTCTCAAGTCGTGAGAAAAGTTCATGTCCATCATCAGCATTGTCAAACTTGTAGGCAATAGCATCATCATTTCCACCCGAGAAAGATGAAAATGATGTTGCACATTCTAATGGTGATGATTCTTTACTCCCACCATGACTTGGCTCCATCTGTCTGCCAATTTTGTAAGGAATTTGAGCTTTAAGTTGTCGTGGTTTAGGTGCCATCTTATGATTTCCAACTTGGGGTTTATGACCTAAACATGTATAAAAACATGCAAAAATGAGTAATCAAAAGGTTCATTACTGTTCAATCCCTCCCTGAATATTGACTTTTTCTTCCTTATAAAAAACATCACACTTCCCCAACAAAAATATATAAAAAAATCACAAGAAATTAAAAGTCCATCACACTAGTATAAAAAAGTTACCAGAAACTATTATTTCAGAAACAAATTGCAATCACAATGGTGAAACAACAACTGGAATCAATTACAGAATATTCCATCATGTACTTAGGACACAAAAAACTGAAGAAACTTAATTTTCTTCAAAGTTAAGTCACCTAGAAGAAATTTTGTAATAAGAAATATGAGTTTACCGTGGACAAGCTATGACAATTATATATGAAGAGAGAGGGTCGGGAGTGCTGACCATGCCAGTTATTAAACACATTTCAAGCTAAAACCATTAGAGGTAAAAAAGAAATTGAGAACGAAGAACGAACACATGAAAATAAACATAAATAAAACCAAGAACTGTAATAACAAAAAATGACTCTCCAACGGACAAGCATGCTAACCTAGTAGTCGTAGTACTTCTAATGCTATTTCTCTAGATCCTAATGCCTAATCCGCCAATGCAAGTGTGGGTGCATCTGATAATTGAAGGGCCTGATGTGGTACCAATCCCACAGCGGAGGATAGCTCTCTGGGACAAGTACATCAACTAATTATCGACTCCATTTTATCTTTTCTTTGTGATTGTGATTCAATTTTTTTGAATGGGGAAATGGGCAGGCCGGCAGGGGTTTAAAACCCATTTGAGAGACAAGATCCACAATTTGGGGAGAAAGATGAGAATCAAACAGAGGCAGCAGAGCCATAGGCGCAGAGTAGCAGACCTACGTAAAAGACTGAAAGTACTCCTTGCCTTTCTCGTTCTTGACTGCAGAAACCAGAAACCAAACGCAGAGCACTCTTAGCACATTACGGGAAATCGAGTTTATTCTAATGCACTCATTTGAAAACAAATGCATTATATACAAATCAACACAATCAAACAATTTCACACGAGCAAATCAATATAACCACAGCCGTAGCAGAGAATTACAGTGTCAATCTATGTTGAGCAAAAATAGCAGAAATAACTTCCAGCAGGACGTAGATATGTGAATGAAAAAAATAACATGCCCAACATGCAGATGTTAAATTATTCCAACAAATTCACACAACCAAATCAATATACACACAGCCATAGAAAATAATTTCCGTGTCACACAATGTCGACCAAACTTCATGATTAATTGCTGTTCTGTTCAACTCCATTATGGGCTTCAGTTCAGTTCCATTATCTGTTAACCTTAACCAGACACGACTCTTTCAGACTTTCACTAGTGCAAGATGACAAGGTAAATATTGAATTTGAAACAGCTCAGCATAAGCAGCTCACCTAGCTAAACAACATTAAAACCGAAAATCGTACTTTTTTAGGTTAAGAAGGTACTAAATAAACCCACAAGAGATTAAAGACCTTATTTAGTTATGTATAGAGAAACAAGAGGTCATCTTACAAATTCCCCAAACTACTATGGATTTTTCTATTGTCAGCCAAAAAAAAAAACATACTCCAATATACTTTTTACTTTTTCATACATTTTTACACATTCTTATACAATTTTCACACATTTTAATACACTTTTTAAGCCTTATAATCAGCCCATTGGACTGATATTAGAATTTTCCAACTACTATATAGAAATAAGTTGATTATGTCAAATGCAGTACTTTTAAGTTTTCAAAAAAAAAAATGCAGGACAGAAAAGAAAAAAAGATTGTAATACAATAAAGCAAAAATAAGTTCATAGATATTTTATATAGAAATAAATTGCTTAGGAATAAAAGGTTACATTTAAGGTGGAACTATAGATAGCCACTTCCCTTATACTCACTTTTGAGTGAAAAAAGATGTAGCAAGAACCATTATTTTTTTTGCATTTTTACCATTCTTGTTGCTCAACAAGCACATTAAAAAATTAGCTTTTACTCTAAAGGTCTGGTGCTAGTATTTTCATGCCAATCAAACTCACCCTTTGGCTGCGTTTGGACCCGGCATTATGGACAGATACAAAATAGGGAAGGAAAACATAAAAGAAAAGGGAGAGGGAAAATGCGACATTCCAAAAACATGAACTTGTAATAACTCAACGTACTAGGACATAAAGTACTAGCAGATGTATTAGCTATGTGGAACTTTTTCCCCAATTAATCCATCGTGAATGGATTTTATCTGGCGGGGCCGTGCAATGAGAAGAATAAACTTTTCTTGAAGTCAAAGAAATTTAGGTCACTCTTGAATTTGGGATGGTAAAGTACCCTACTTGTCATACGACAAAAAGTTGGGATGTCATTCGGCATTAACAAGCAAGAAACAAAAGTAATGACAATTACCTCCTCTCTATATTTCTGACCAACAAGGCCCAACAATAGATGGTGGAAAGCTTGTATATAACTAGTATTAAGGGGAATTGGACGCATATTAACAAAAAATAACTGGTGTAACGTGTTTCTTTGTGTATTTTGTACTCCTAACTCGTATTCTTGTTCTTATCTATTTCCATCAATACATATCAGAAGGACAAATTGGAGAAAATAAGCAGTTGTCAATGTTCAATAAAGAGCATCCCAAAAGAAAATCATTCACCAACTCTAACATTTGATTCTGATCTTCTTTTCCTTTTCTATTTCCTTTTTCCTCCTTTTGTTTTAGGCAAGTAAAAGCAAGAACAAAGGTCAATAAAAAAAATAAAAAGCAAAAATAGAAAATGCAAGAGCAAAGGCATTGAGTCACTCAAAGTAGACAGAGTAACGGAACCGACTTCAACAACCCTAGTTTAGCACAAAAATATCCTAAAAAACAACTTGCTAATGTACAGAAACTTGAGTAGGCATAAAGAAGTCTCAGGGGGTGTACCACTAACAAAAAACGGTTTTTTCCAAACACCGAGACAGGTCATTCTCTCACAACACATCACGTAAAAAATCGTAAAAACCCAGTTTTTTCAAAAAACTGGGTTAGTGGAACACCCCCTCAATCACCATACAAGTAGACACTTTTCAATGATACTACAAGAACCAACCCAGTCTTCAAGAAATATATAATACTAGGAAACAGATCTACTAAAAAACAACAAGACGAAAGCAAAACGGGCCCACTACCAGAGTTAAAAATGGCGGAAAATGGCGGCTGAAAATGGTAGGTGGGGTCAGGGGCGGAGCTATGTAGGGGCCAGGGGTGGCCCTGGCCCCTACCGCAATTGCTTTTTTCAGAATATATTTTTCATATTTTTCATAGATATTTTTACAAAAATTATAAAACTTCAAAAATAATTAACAAGTAAGAACAATTTTTCATTTCAAAAACACTAAATTATAGTGCATGATACCGTGCAATAATAATATGATATAATAACAACAATTGTCAAAATTAATTTCTTAATTTACCAAAACTGACCCAATAATACTCGAATGACTAGATTTAGTCTTGAAAAAAATTACAGAACCTAGATTTCTTTCATAATTCGGCCCCCTCCAACTTCGATTCTTGACTCCGCCAGTGGGTGGGTGGAGGTGGAAGGAGATACAAATAGACACACTTTCAAATAATACTAGAAGAACAAACCCAATGTTCAAGAAATATGGTAGCAGGAAACAGATCTATTTAAAAAAAAAAAACAGAACCAGTCAGGTGTGTCTTTCCATCATACCACTTCGTTGCGTATATAAACAACCATTCTCCACACTTCGAGATTGCTTGCAATATTATTCATTCTTCTCTGCGTATACTCCGCATATTAATACTCTATTTCTTGAGAGAGAATTATTACAATACTCTGTTTAGAACAGGGTTTAACGGACTTGTAGGTTGCAGTGTTGCTCTACAAAGGTCTAATCATTGCATCTTTGGAGACTGGCACCATTTCAACTCGTAGGAACATAGGGATGGCAGATTTGCGTTGTAAAGAAATTGGGTCAAACAGAATCGTTGATCTATTCCGTTCTATTCTCGATTCCGTAGAACCTTTATTTGTGTGGGATTCTGCAATATGTGAGTTTAATTATTTTTATTCACGATACATATTAAAGATTGCGTAACAATCCCATAAAAGCAAATCTGAATGGTTAGGCACTCTGTAATATACTGCGAATAAAAATGATAACCAACAGGTTGCAGAAATCCACACAAATAAAGATTCTGCAGAATCGAAAATAAAACGGAATAGATCGAGGATTATGTTTGACACAATCTTTTTGGAGACGAAATTTACCCTGTGTCTACAGTAGCGTATTTGGTGGTGAAAAATGGCCGGCCGGCTTATAAAATGGCAAAGTCCTAGCTAGATCTCTTGTATTCCTAAATATGAAGTACTCTCGCCGACGTTAAATACTAGTAAAATTCTTCTCCCTATCTTTGGAAAGTGCGAACATGGTATCAAAGTGGAGCTCAAAAGCTCGTCGGAAACTTGTTCCGGTTACGCTTCAATTACCAAAAAGGAGGGGAAAAAAAGAAAAGAAGCAGAAGAAGAAGAGTAGTACGTACCTCCTGGTAGCTGCTCCTCTTGATCTAGTCATAGAACGCCGCCGTGTCGTGGCGGTGCAATGATTTGTTCCTCGCCGCGCTGTGGAGAAACGCTTCTCGTCCTCGTCGGTCATGTGCAGACATCGAAACGCTAGCAGCTTACTCTCCTCAACCGTCGCATCCATATCGTCCCCCAGCTGTCGCTCCGACCCCGAAAGAACCGGCGGCCGAGAAACAAGATAAAGAGGGAGCAAAGAATCTCTCTCTTTCCAAGGCCCTGTTTGGATGCCGGATTTGGCACCCGGATTCGTAATCCCGGTCCCACGTTAGTCCGGTGTTTGGGACGCCAAAACACCCCCGGATTTGGAAGAAATTTTTCACTGTTGGGAGTAGAAATCCGGGAGGACCCGGATTTGGTAACGACAGCTTCCCCCCTGTCGTTAGCAAATCAGGGGGGATATGTGGGGGTTTTGGTACGAAAATGCCCCTCCAAATCCGGGTGATTTTGGGGGGTTTTAAACCGAAAAATACCAGAGAAGGAGATATTACCATTGTCGGAGCAACCATCGTCGTCGTCGGAGCAACCATTGTCGTCGTCGGAGAGATTACACAGTCGTCAAAGCAAACATGGGTTTAGATCTAGAAATTTTTTTGGCCTCAGAGGGGCGAAACCATCGGCTGAAATTAAAGATGAGAGGGGTGAACCATAGGAGAAACCATGATTTGCCGTTTCGAGGTAGGCGGCGATGGTGGTTTGCTCGGTGGTGGTCTGCCTCTGTAGAAGAAAATGGTTGAGATGGGAATGAGGATGAAAGGAAGAGATGGGTTTTGTTTGTACACAGGGATATAACTTCTACTTCTAGTGGGCTCTAGAAAATGGTTGAAGGGTGAGTTTCCGAATGGTTGCAAAAATCTAAGATTTTATCAACTCTCCTTACGAATGGATAAAATCAAAAGCTTGATTTTATCAGATTTTGATAAAATCTCTAGATAAAATACATTCGGAAACTCACCCGAAATTGGGCCAAGATCTTATCCTTTGGGCTCTAGTAATTTTATTAAAAACCCAAGATAAAAATTATATTCTATAAAAAAATGTTATAAAAAATATATTTTTAAAAAAATTTCTTTTTCGGAAATATCATTTTTAATATATAATATAGTTTAGATAAGTTTATGTATTTATTATGTAATTATTTTAATTATTATGTATTTATTGTTATTATAATAAAATTAATCCATTTAGTTTATTAAAATAAAAAATTGGGGCAAATAGGTCATTTGCTCTCTTATCCTATCAAATCCACCTTCCAAATCCACCTTCTCAAAATACCATCCAAACACCTCACTAACAAATCCACCCTTCTTATGAGGTGGGGTCACCCTCATTACCAAATTCACCTTCATTACAAATCCACCTTCAAATCCACCATCGTTACAAATCCACCCAAATCATCTCCGACATCCAAACGGGGCGCAAGGGGGCTGCGTCAACGAACAGTAGACGCGTAGGTTTGGGTTCCTTTGCGGAATTAGTTGGTGGGGCGGGTGGCACCTGTCTTTTAAAAAAATATTTTACAATGGATAAATGGTCTTGCTAATAGGTGCACCAATGCATCGTTAATGGCACAAAAAATATATTTGTTTGGCTTTATTTGTACTTTTAAATATACTTTAAAAATGCTCTACAAACTACAAGTGTATTTTTTTTAATGGGTGTAATGTTACATCCGTTAGCATTTCCCTTAATAGATTATGGGTATTTATTGATATAGTGCTATCCAAAGAAGATTTTTTAAACAAATAATGCAAAAATAGCTTTTAAAAGTTGAATAGTCTGAATTATATATGGAAAAATATATCTGAATTTTTTTATTGAAAGAATACCTGAAAAGTGAATAAAGCTTTTATTTTGTTTATCTAAATTTTTTATTGAAAGAATACCTGAGAAGTGAATAAAGTTTTTATTTTGTTTTGACGTAAAATGAAGCTCAGGACAAACTTCCCTTTGTGCCTAATATTTCTCATATTTTTAGTTAAAATTGGACAATTCTAGTAGACTCTCGTTAAACGATTCGAGATCGAATAGGATAACTATGTAGTATTTTCCAAGGAATTTGATTTTGACAATGTTTAAATTACTAACCATACTCTAAAAATGGAAGTGCTGTGATTGATTTTGACGGTCCTCTTTCGAAGTCATCGATATCCGAAGATTAATTTTTACACCCCTATTAAAATTATCAATGCCCTTTCGAAATCTATAAGTAAAAGGTAAATATTTTTATGCTCCGTTTGATAGCCAGGAAAAGAAAGAAAAAAAAAAGGAAGAAAAAAAGAAGGAAAGAATAAGAAAAATTAAGAGAAATTTTTTTAGTTAAAGTAATTTAGGTTAGTTTTTTTTTCCCTTTCTTTTTCCTCTCAAACCAATCAAAAGAAGAGGAAAATGTTTTATTTTCTTTTTCCTTCTTTTCTTTTCCAAGATACCAAACAGAGCCTTAGTGGGGGTTGTTCTCGAATGGATTTTATTAAAATGCAAAAATATAAAATTTTATCAAATCTCTTCATCAATAGAAAATATTAGGGGCTTGATTTTATCAAATCCATTCGAGATTATTAGATAATGAAAGAAGGATGGGCCATAGTCTCCAATCAATTCATAGTCTATGCAAATAGGAGTAAAAAAGAAAAGGAAGTGGACAAAAAAATAGGAGTAAAAGCTTTTTCAGACACATATGTCCAATTGAGTGGAGCATCCCAATAACCAGCTTTCAAATCCTAGATGCGTACAGAAAATTCAAAACCAAAGGATAAATGAACCCAAAAAATATGTGGAGAATAACCTCTAGTCCTCCGTGATGATGTCGCTCTCGATAGTCGATACCAACTACTGCTCCCTCCGTCCCTTAATTTTGGTCTACTACTGTGGGATAACATGTATTTTCAAACTCAAATAAATTATATATTTATAATTAAGTTTGTATGAGCTTTTTAATTTGGTGCAAAAAAATCAAAAAATTATTTATGAAAATTTGATTTTTTATTGTAATAAAAATACACGTTTCTCAAGGCAGACCAAAATTAAAGGACTGAAGGAGTACTAAAATCTCCTTTTACCTCTACCTACTCGAGGGGGTTTGGGAGGTTCTTTTTTACATTTTCATTTTCAACTTTTTCACTTTTAGGTGTTTGGAAGAGTTAAGCCAAAACACACTCTACCAAAATGCATTTTCAATTTTGATGAAAGGAGGGCAAAAAGCCAAAATGAGCGCAAGAGGTCCTTTTTCTCATGAAGATTGATTTTCACACCCCCCATTTCTCCATCTGCACTCCTTTTTGTCTTTATTAGGGCCAAGTTACTGAACTACCATTACTCTTTATAATCCAAAATATTCATTTCTTCAAATACCTTAACTGCCCTCCAAAAGCTAATGAGGGAAAAAAATTCCAAAATCCTTCAACCCATATCTACCAGCTCCACCCCGCACCACCGAAATAAATTACACATTCCCAGGACTCCATCAATGCAACAGTCCAATAACATAATATAAGTCCATAAAATTATCACTTAGACTCAATCGTCCAATATAGAAGGTCATGCCATATTACAAAAAAAAGTGGTTTCATGAGTTCTACATACATAACTCCAAAATTCAAAAGTTCCATGTATCCAGATTCTGCACATTCCAGCCAATTCTTACAAAAAAAAAAAAAAGAAAGTGGAAGCATTTTTGTCTAATTCAAGCTCCGCATCAAAACAAAAAACATTGGATCCTCCACAAAAATAAACTCCGTCATTCTTACAACTCTAACGATGTACTGATCTCACATTGAACTGCATGAAAATAGTTGGATATGTAATCAGTAAATAAAAATACTTGCAAGCAGGTATTACTTTGGGAAAATATCATGAATTGAAATAAGAGAACAACTTATATCATGAATTGAAATAGGAGAATAACTTACGTGGTGTTTCGAGCATATTAAGAGTGATATCTTGGTTAGCCAAGACAAAATGAGGGTCCGAGCTATTGAATTCACCTTTGTGTGGGCAAGTGCGACTATTATGTCCAACACGGTGGCAAACACCACATTTTCGTCCTTTTTCAACAATCTCAAAAGCTGAAGGGTGACGAGTGGTAGAGCAATCTCCCTTTCTTTTCTTTGAACCCAACAGACGTCCTTTGTGGGGTTGAATGTTAGGCTCAAGAGTCAACGGAATTTCAGCATCAACAAGTTGAGCAATTTGCTTGTGGATATTTTCATTTTGGACAAGAGGCATGTGTTTGTATTTATCATGGACATTCTTCAAAAGACATTCAATTGCACTTCCATTTCTTTGTACTCCACCATCCATATTGATAAATGTCCTTATATCAATTCTCCATTGTGGATGTATATCAAGGTGCAAAGTTCCATCTTTCTTCTCTCTCATCATGTGTGCGCATGGTAGACCCATGGTTCTTGAAAAATTACCAGTGCATGGCCCCAAGACATAATCTGACTTGACCAACTCAGATTGTTTGAAAAGTTGTCCAAGTGCAAAGACGGAAACATGAGTAACAAGTTCCTTTAACATGGGAATCCGAAATTTATGCGTAGCTTGAAGCTTTTTACTAGAAATCTTCATCTTGATTTCATTGTATTGGTTGTCAATTGCAAGACAAATTTTTTCCCTCATCTCGCGAAAATTACCGGTCGAGACTATCAAATATTTCTTAAGCATCGCATGACTACAATCCAATTAATCTAAAACCAAATCAAGAAGCATCACCAATTAATCCACAAAAGAAGTGCCTAAAGCTTAGTACACCTTTTAAGAAGTTTCCGATACAGTAGATATAGTAATTACATAAAGAAATGACATAAAAAAATTGACTAAATGTGGACATCCCGCAAAAATTCACCGAGTTTCGAAAATGGTTTGAAAAATATGATTTAGAGTCGCCACCCGGGTTTAAACCATCATCACCATAACTATGGATCAAAATAAAGCATTTTAAGATAAAAAGGAGTGAAAATGAACTGAGCCTGAAGCTGCTGCTTCAAGTGTCGAGCAAAAAATGCTCTTTTGATATATTTGAGTCATTGTAAACCCATTATTGGTATTAAGGACCAACATGAGCCTACTGACTTCCCTCAATAAGAACTTTGACACACTAATTAGGTGGATTCACTACCTTTTGGAGCTTGAAATGGATGATTTGAATAATGGAAAAAGGTTTTGGATGGATGATGGAGGTTTAGATTAGACTTTACAGTGGTTTTTGGATGTTTTCTTGAGAGAGAAATGAGTGGTTTTGGCTAATTTTTTCAGAAAAATGGTGGAACCCCCTCAAATGAGGGGTGTGGGGGTTTATATAAGGCTTTCAAGGGTAGTTTTGGCCTCTAGGGGTCATTTTAGAGGTTCACTTAGGCCTAGACGCTCCTCCCTTGCAGAATCAGCCAAAATCGCACCATAATCATTACATCCACTCAAAATTTAAAAATTCTGGAAAAAAGCTTCAGGCGCCTGAAGGAGCCCTTTAGGCGCCTAAAGGGAAGGCTTTAGGTGCATGAAATGGGTTCAGGCGCCTGAAAGGAAGTGTTTCAGGTGCATGGGCAAGGTTCAAGCGCCTAAAGGTCATGCTTCAGGTGCATGAGAAAGGTTCAGGCGCCTGAAGGAAGGTGCTTCAGACATAGGTAGATGTGCTTCAGGTGTATGGAATGGATTCAATGGCTTCTTTTGGTTTTTGGTTTGGAAGTGTTTTGGATAAATTTCAATCATCCTTTCTAAGCTCTAAAATGTGTTTGAAAGTTCACTTTCATCATCGGGAATGCTACGGATTTTCTTAGGCCCAAATTGGGGTGTCTACACTAAATCTAGTCAATCCAAAACCAAATCAATATGTAGGTCTATAATGGCAGCAACACAATGTTAGATTTAAAAAAGAAATCACAGGAAAAAAATATTTAGAAAACAAAAAAGCCCTAAATTTAGAATCCCAAGCATAAATGGAGAGAAATTATCATTATCATTTGTGGTGTTGAATGACTTGTATAGCTCTAAAATTTCTTCAATGCTACTTGTGATAGTGAGATTTATTATATCATTCAGTTTAGAGAAATCTTCACTTGTAAATCCCATTGTTTGTTGCAAGTCATCATCTCCACCATCATCATCCATTGGTGTATTTTTAAATCAGAAAACAATGTAAGGATTGGTGCCTAGTAGAATAAGAACGGAGAGATTAAGGGCGAAGGAGATTAAGAATGAAGATTGTGAGAGAAGCAGATGAAAACCAAAGGGCTGATGACTTGTAGAAAACCAAATGACTCTCTCTCTCTCTCTCTCTCTCTGCCTCCTTACGAAAAGAAGGATCTGGAAGTTTTTTTTTTCCGGGCTAGAGAGATGAGGGTTAGTGTAGTCATTTCAAAAATAAGAGAAAAAGTGAAATTGTAAAATAGAGGGGTAGTTCAATAACTTGACCCTAATAAAGACAAAAATGGGGTGCAGATGGAGAAATGGGGGGTGTGAAAATCAATCTCCTTTCTCATTCTCATTTTTCCCTACAACCAAAAGACCTAAAATGTCCTTCCTTTTGAAACAAACCCATCAGATTATTCATTAATCTGAAGTCTATTTTTTAGGATTGTCTTGTTTCGGTCTTCTTCTTCTTCTTTTTAATCACAAAAAAAATTTGCCTTTATGGGATTTGAGTTAAGCAATTTTTATTGTAACTTAATCATTTTTGGGGGGCCTTTAGTTGGTTGCCAATATTAATTCTTCCTAATTACAGACAAGAAATTTGAATATACTGAAGACTTTTAAACAAGGGACACATCAATTTTATAATATATAATTGAAAAAAGTCTTATAACATTATTCACACACACTATAATATTATAATAATAAATAATTTTAAAAAAAGGCATATGTCCTGTTCGGAACTCGTTAAAGTGTGGTTTTGGTTATGTATGTTCTTAATTTGTATAATGTTTTTAATGTTCATCATTTTTTTGGACCAAATTTTTTTATTTTTTGCAATTACTTATAATTTTTTTGTTAAGTACAGGAGACTTTCAATTACCAAAAAAAAAAGGAATTTAAAAAAAAAATCAAAATTGGGCGGGATACATTTACAAAAATATTCCCCCTTATGACTCCAAAAAACTTGCTAAAAACAATATTCATGCATATTTTAATACCACAATAAAGAAACAAGGGCACAATGGTAACCAACCAATCCATAACTCATTTTCATAATTAGTCTCTCAAACACTACTCCTGTTGCAAAATGCATTCTACACATTTCTCTCAAATACTCCTTCTAGATTCAAAATACATTCTGACCATAATCTAAAAAGTCAAAAAGTGAAAAAGTGAAAAATGAAAAGATAAAAACTAGGCTCCGAAACACCATCGTACTCCTAAATCTTCACAATTTACGTTTGGCATTTACTACCTTGACAGTAAATCCACGGGTACCGACCCCCTGGTATAGATCATGCACCGACCGGTGCTGGGGACCCCCTTGTGGGTCACACACAATCGGATTCTGAGGGGGCCTAAGCGAGAATCGCCTCAATCGGACGTTCGTAAGTACTCGATCCAAAATCACCCCATTTCGTTCAAAAATCGAAATAGGGTGATTTCTGATTGAGCACTTAGGAATGTCCGTTTGAGGTGATTTCCACGTAAGGCCCATCGGAATTTGATTTTGGAATGAATGAACGGCTCAGATCGATCGTGTGGGACCCACAAGGAGGTCCTCAGCGCCAGTCGATGCACCATCGGTGCACCCGGTCTGTGCATATAGAACGGTTGCTAAAGCTTTAGACCAATTCAAACAGTCACGTGGCACCCATCAGGGGACTTCGGTCTGCAATCAACGTCTACCATGAATATGAGTTCCCAGAAATAAAACTAAGTGTTTTTGAGACATGGGCATGTGTCAAATTCCCAGGGCCTATTTCAGGGGACAGTTGGCAGCTTTTCAAGGTATTCAGGAGGGAATTTCCTTCGTTACTTAACATTTACAACAGCTAAAAGGGTGGTTTTGCTACATGGAAGTTAAATGAGCCGTGAATATAGCCAAAATGATTTGTGCACAGGGGAAAGTATGATTAGGCCATGGAAAATAGGAATTACGCCCGTTTTTTGCTGTTTTCAAAGGGACACGTGGCAGCAGTTAGGGTCTTTGCTGCAACTATCAACGGCTGGGCATATTTTCAAGTTTTTTGGAAGAAGTGGGAGCGGTTTCAGAAGAATTCAGAACATGGCCCACTTGGCACACTTTCAGGGTCTTGATGTGCTATTTTTCAGGGTATCCGCTGCTATAAAAATGAGAAAACAGGGCAGGCTAAGGGCTCCACGCTATAAGACTCACTGTCTTTCCATTTATAATAGTTTTTTTTTAACTTTATCTACGTTCCAAGCTTCTAATTACGACATTAACAAGCTTTTATCCCTTTTATTTTTGTTTTCTAAATTCTGCTACTCCGATGTTGTGATGATGATAATGGAAAATCCTGAGTATTTTCCATCTTTACAGCGTTCCAAGGTTCGGGTTGTGGCCAAGGTTCTGAATCCCGTACCGGCTAGGGTACCGGTTTTTCTACTGGTACGGTACGGTATGGTACCGGTCGGTACCAAGTGTCGTTTCAGATTTAACGGTACTACGTGTTTATATATATATAAATCTAAATTTTTTTCCATATCATCCAATTCAAAACCTTGCTAGCACCTGACGTGTGTAGTTCCCTTTCTTTAATCAACAAAAAGCACGATTTAGATAATTATCCAAGTAAATTTGAACAATTACTTTCATTTTTGGATTAATTTTCGGGGCATATTTTCAGGGTACTTAGTATTGCTTTACATCGAAATCCTTACTTATTCTGAAATTAAAAACATTTGTCTATTTATTTAAGACTTATTTAATTCAAAATATTTAAAAATTTTGATTCTTTGAGGTTTTCAAGGCCTTGCCTTTTAAAACACCATGGTACCGTTTAATAAGGCGGTGTTCCACTAACAAAAAACTGTTTTTTTCAAACACCGAGATTAGTCATTCTCTCACAACACATCACATAAAAAATCGTGAAAAACCAGTTTTTTCAAAAAATTGGGTTAGTGGAACACCCCCTAAGTAGTCTTTCATCATTGACAGTTATTCACTCCCCCCTTTGAATTCCATCACAATCTTTTGAGTGAAAATAGTACAATTCTCTCTCTCTCTCTCTCTCTCTCTCTCGAGCAAAGACAGAGTTGGATGGACGACGACGAGGATGATCGAAGACCAAATGATGACGACGACGATTGCAAATCTCAAAGGATGAGACTTGAGAGTAGAAGAAGAGAACATTTCTGTTAGTAAGTTTCCCCCCTCGTTTCTGGTTCCGATCTGAACAATCTGCTTTTGTAGAAAATAATACCGGATGAAATTGTTGCTACCGACATCTTGCCTGAGATTCTGCCGATATTTAAGCTGGGACGGTATTAGAGGGTGAGGTTACTAGTTTCTCTCAAATCCGGTACGTTCCGACCGGTACCAACCGATATGGAATGGGATTAACAACCATGGTTGTGAGTCTTGTGACGCAATCATTTGTTAAGAAGACAGAAGTAGGCTCCGTAGCCTTGTTCACGGTTAGACCACGTCATGGTCTTGGCATGCCCCACATCCAGATTCTTATCATTCTCTGTCTAGGGGAGTGACGGTACCCTGTGCTTCTTACAAAGAATCCCCTCCAACATTTTCTTGGGAACACATATATGGTTCTAAACAATGAAACGTTAGCATAAATGTGCTCAAATAAAATAATGGGAAATATCGTTCACGGCTCTTTACGAGCTCTAGGGGCACGGGGCATGGAACGGAGCTGAAGTCAGATTGGAATTTATGCCTTGTTGGAACGAGAGCCTCAAAACAAAGCAAATAATAATGCAAAACTGTTTTTTTTAATGTCAAAACAAGTACATAAGAGTTGAGGAGGTTTTGACTTCAACTCTTCTTAACTTTTTAGGGCTACCTGCAAGATTTCATGGTTCTCATGGAGTATTGGCTTTGCCCAGTCTACATATGTGTCGGGGCGTACATAAATCTTGGGATTAGTCGAGGTGCATGCAAGCTGACTCGGACAACCCAGCTATAGCAAAAAAACCTACCCCAGAGTCTTATAATCTTTACATGGTACAATTTTTTTATGTACTTGAATTTTGACATTAACACCAATAGTTTTGACTTAATCGCTACACTAAAATTAAAAGGAAGCAACATCAAATCACAATCTAGAGGCTGGGTCCTCTCTTCCAATGGTTCCTAGTTCCCTCCTTTGGGTTGCTAATTTAGGGGTGGGGCTGTCGCCTTTGCGCCCAACTCCTGCCTGACTCACCTGCCCACCACCCATTTTCACCCTCCCATGCAAAATTCGAGCTTTACCCACCGCTTTCCACCTCTACTTTCATCCACCACCATCCACCTCCACTTCCCCACCATCCATATCATCTTGTTCAGCCAAAAACCGTCACCAATTGGGGGGTTTTGGGCTGATCTGACTTTAGGGTGAACTTGGGTGGTTTTGGCCCCCTCAGGTGTAATAAAGTTTCAGATTCCGTACGCGGCTGGCCATGAAGCATTTACCGATATCCAATGGCGGAGCCATGTAGGGGTTGGGTGGGGCCAAGGCCCCCCCCCTGTTTTTTTTTTTTTTCACATGTGCAGTTTTTAAGAAAACAAATCCTATTCTACTACTACTAATTTAGGAGAAAGGGAAAAAGTTGATGGGGTTTGAACCTTCACCTAATGCAAGAGGTATAAGGCGTTCATTACTTGGTTTTCACTCAATTGGCCACATATTTTAAGCGGAATAACACTCTCATAGTCACTTTAAAATGTTCCTTTTTAAACAAAACAAAAAATATAACGTTTCATGAGTTGAATAGTTAGAACAATTTTTTAGGATACTTAATTAAATTCTGAACTCTATTTTTAATATACTTAATCAATATTCAAAATTTTATTTTTGTCGAATTTTTTTCTCCCCTTACTTCGGCCCCTCCCGAATAGAAATCCTGGCTCCGCCACTGCCGATATCTGGTTGAACTGATTTTTGATGGGTACTAGTAAACATTATTTTGAAAAACATAAACGGCTCTGATCATCCATATAGAACCTGGAGTGAACCCAAAACAACTGATTTGTACATGTAATTCTATACCCAGATATTTATCACGCGGGCACAAATTTGATACAGTAACATTCTTAATTGTGATGGGACCTAACTTGTGAGTAATAGTGGAAAGAGAAAATCAGAGTCTAAGAAACAGCCTCAAGCAAATTGTTTGCATAACAAATTCTACCACAACAAAGCAACCAAAATCCTGCGTTGTCTTGCATTAGTCGCAAACAAAAATGGAGTTAAATTTACAAGTTTACTATCTTGGCGGATGTCAAGTACTCAAATCAAACCCTCCTCAGCAGTTCATTCAATCATATCGAGCAGACCAACCTAATCAGAAATTTAATCCAACCATAACCGTCCAAGGACACCATATAAGCAAGTAGTAAAATGCAGCAATCAAACAGTAAAAATGTAAAATGCAGCTCTTCCGATTAAGTTTACATCCCGCAAAGCCCAGCAGATCCAATAGCGAAGAACACTCCATGCAAGTAACAATCTACATTGCAATGCTGAAGAAACAAAATTGCATATACAGCTTAAAATCAACAAAATTCCTCAAGTCACACAAAAGGATTCTTCATAAACCCAAGGAGCAAAAATCAACAAAATCATGACACAGAGACACCAAGGAGTTCATAAACATCATTTGGGATGAAAGCATATACCCGGAAGTGATACACAATAGTAGAATAGCACATGATGATACTCATATAAAATAGTAATATGTAGCTTTTCCGACTAAGTTTACATCCCAAAAAGTCCAGAATATCCAATATCGAATAACAGTCCAGGTATGTCACGTAAAAGTCGCTGAAGGAGAAAGCTTAACCACTTTCTTTAGCTTTAGATCTTAATTCATGTCAAACCACTACACAACTTCAATTCCTGTCTCCCTTATTAACACTCAGAATATCTGGTTCGCGTGAAGATTTTATTTCAGCTAAGAAACTCTTTGCACGCCCTGTAACAATATATGTTGCAAAGCTGAAGAAACGAAACTGCATATACAACTTAAAGTCAACAAAATTCCTAAAGGCACACATGAATTCTTCATAAAACCAAGGGAGTTAAAATTCAACAAAAAATCGTGTTATAGTTGGAGTCTTGGATACTCCAAGGAGTTCATAATATTCATTTGGGATGAAAACATAATATTGATAGAATTAATACTCATACCAACAGAAAAATAAAAAGAAAGAACAAATGGAAGAGAAGCTCGGAGCAGAAAAAATATAAGCACTCACAGGACCACAGCTTGAAGGTTGCCAAACTGCTGTTTTAGCACGTAAGACCGGAAGGAGATAACAGAAGCCTTAAATATGGGAGGTTTCCTGGCGTACTCGATAGAAACTAGAACTTTGATGCAATGGAGGACACGATACGAAGTTTCGGGATTATAGGGCCAATGATCGAACCAAAGTAAGCAGATGTGGTCGTAATCCAAAGGGAGCAACGAGAAATCATTGTCATATATATCTGGCCGTAGTTTTCCAACCTTCTTCAAACCTATTATGGGCTTTTCGAACCACATTTTGAGCTTCATATCGTATGCACGGAGCAGGTTACCACAAAAATCAAACCAACACAAAATGGTACCCCTGACAACGGCTGCTTCACCTTGTAGGTAAGAAAAAGGCATGGAGTTGCTACTACCAGCCTTGCCAAACACAAACTCATCAGATTGAACAAATTTATCCCACACCAGCGTCGTGACATCACAAACAAAGGCAGCATTCGATTTGGTCGAAGCCACCAAAATCTGATTGGAGGAACGAAGGGCTGCAGTTACTACTAGGGGCGAACATTGGAGTTCGATTGGCAGGCAAAATTCAGGACTGCAAAAATTCAAATAATGATCAAAAACTTCAGCCCATTGACCATCTTTTGGAATCTCCTTCATACCACCACCCATGACAAGAAGCTTTCCACCCTGCATGGCTATGATTTGAGGTTCATATCTGGCAACGATCATGTTGAAGCCACTATGAGTGTACCAACGACCCCTAATGTGACCAGTAGTATCATCATAGCGATAGATTGCGGATGACAGTGATCGCCTAGAACTGGAAGCCAACATTTCTTTACCTCCAAAACAAAATAGAGAAGAACCAGCCGCAGCAAATGTGGACATCCAGGGTATATCACCGCTTGTCTGGAACGGAAGGATACCTGTTGGCAGTTCTTCACCAACATCTGGGTTTTTCGGCTGTTTGTCGCCAAAATCAAATGGAATACAATAGAACTCAAACTCACTTCTTGTTCGAGCAACTCGAAAGCAAATAGATCTACTGTACTGCTGCCTCGCCTGGTCAGGGGTAAGGGATTCGCACCACTTCGGCTCTAGTTTTGCGCGACCAGACCGCGTCCGCTTTCCAACATTCGCCATTGCAGCACGCAGCTCTTACTTCCTAGTTCCTAGGGTTTTCACCATTGTTTACAACAGTTAGCAATGAAACGATTACAAAAAAAACGCTAATAAGGAGGACGATCGCAAACAACGCTACAGAAGGAGAACGAATACGAACAACGCAAATCACATCACATCAATCGATTCTGAGGAGCAATTAGCCACAGTGTTTATTACCTTCAATTCTGAATCCGCAAAGCGTTCTTTGAAACCTATTCCACTGTATACTTCCTTTCCTCCAATATCTTTTCAAGGGCTAGACCTCTCCGATCGAACGAACCCTTCGTTGTATCTCATTAAATACCTCATTGAAACTGGACCCTCCTCGAAAACCCAAGTGCGGGCCGGAGATAGCCCGAGAACCCAACGTCATCGGTACGAGATCCTCTGTGCTAAAAACTCTGTCAGTCTGTGCCGAGGGATTTTAGGCCGTTGGATTGTGAGTTTTTGTTTTAAAATTTTTATGTGATTCAATGGCCGAAAAAACCCTCACCACAACCTCACCACAGAGATTTTTCGATACAGAGGATCTACGGCCAACTTCATCTGCCCAAACTCAGAACCTGCTTTGTTTTTTTAAACCGAAACTCCTGTAGAGGAGGCTGATCGATGGTCTGCAAACAATTAATTCAAGCCATTTTGCGCAGGTTTATTTGATCATTTTGCATGAGAGTTTTGTAGCTAAATGCAGTGGGAAAATATAAACATTGACATCCAAGGACGAACAGAAATATAGTAAATAATTAAGGAGTGGCTGTTTGTGTACAGTTGCATTTATTTTCATCACTGCCGGTTAGAAAGGCAGTAACGCCGCTTAAACGTATTAATAGGATTCGCTTCCCACAATGGTTGTGGATCTGTTGTCCCGAAACCTCTGTCCCAACTCAGTGTCCCGTTCATCCGAGCAATCGACAGATCAGATTCGTAGATGGACATGTTTGGCTCAAATTTGTTTGGGGTGAGGTGAAATACAAGCCGTTGATTGCACAGGATTGACGGCTCGGATGGAGGGGACAAGTAGTTCAGGACAGCGAATCCGCTTCTGCGTGCGATAGCCTCACAAGCCGAATTTTGGGAACTATGGGATGGTCTCCAAATAGCCCACTTGGAATCGATGAGGAAACGGATGCAAGTGAGGTTGTTAAACCCCTCAGTGATGCAACACTTGGTGACCTCTTTCTCAGTACTATTATTTGTGATTGCAGGTCTATTCTACAGAAATTGAGAACAGATGTTGAGCATGTGTTTAGGGAAGCAAACCATTGTGCAAATACACTGACGATTAACGAAGTCTGGTTTTCATTGTAGTAATAATTCAGTTATTTTCATTCCCACTTTCTGGGTATTTTTTCCGTTGTTGTTATTGCTTCGTTCCATTAATTGCTTGAATCGATCACAAGGATAAAGTTTCACTACGAGCTATAGCACAAAAGAAGCAAGCAAGGGAGAGGGAGGAAAAAAATCTCTCTTTTAGGAAAATACGACTACTATAAAACTTTGGATCCAAGGAAATTGGACTTGACCAATTTAGCTGCGAACTCTGGCATGGGGTCGTATGTGGCCGCGAACTCTAAGTTTGTAACCTAGTGGCCGTGAACGTGAACAATGGGGCCGCAAACTGTACTCTTGTAGTCGCAAACTCTGACCCTGTGGCTGGATACTCTGAACCCTATGCCCACAAACTATGACCTTAAAACCACAAACTCTAACCTTGTGGCTGCAAGCTCAAACCTTATGGTCGTGAACTCCAATCTTGCGACCACAAACTTAGTCGCCAAGACCTCGAATTTGAGAACTTCGCATGTTGAGAATGCGAGGAAGTATTGGGTTGCAGCTGGGCCGGGGATTGTAGGTTAGCCCAATCATTACTTGCTAGGGCCAAATTGACTCAGTCACTCCCCTCTTTCTCAAAACTTCATCCACTTCATAAGTATCAACTTCGTCATCACGACACCGGAACATAATGTTGCATTGAAGATGATAAGCCCCAAATGTTGCATATAATCCGGGCTTATCTCTCTCATTTTGCACACACTTTCGCATTTAAAATACTTTGAATTGTTTCATATTGCGCGTTTGGTGTGTTTTCCAAGTTTTAGGTAAAATGGAGCAAAAGGTGTATCCTTAAGCTTCAAATAATCCCCGGTTGTATCCGGAAGTACCCAAGGTCCCGCAATGCCGTGGAGGACAATCGCCGAAGCTTAAAAGTCGATTCAAGGAGCTTTGGAAGGTTCAAGGAAGGCCTGGAACAAAGGACCAAGAAATTTGGAGGTATGAGCCTCGAGAAAATATGACCAACCGATAGAAAAAGGCTCATTTCTCTCAAGATACAAAGGCTATGAAGATGAGGTCAATTGGGTTTGAAAGTAGACTCATAGAGCTTTCCAACGGTTCAAGAATCACCTCATTCCGAGTTCGGACGAAGCCGGGAGGCCAAGGGATCAAGACAAAGAAAAATCTCAGAATTTTACTCTTTCAACCGGTAGAAACATTTTGCTCTACCGGTTGAAGCAGAACAGAAGGTTTTTCAACCGGTAGAAACATTTTGCTCGACCGGTTGAAGCGGAACAGAAAGCCTTTCAACCGGTAGAGCAAAATGTGTCTACCGGTTGAAACTTCATTTTTTCTGCAAATTTTGAGCCCGATCAGGAAATATATTATGACGATTTTTGACAGATTTTAGGTTGCTTTAATATCTTCCATTTATGGAAACTTTCCACTTCTAGTATGTTTTTGGGATAATTAGTCAATGTAAGTATAAATACCATCCTCTCTTCTCTCTCCTACTTCTTCCTCCTTAGTCTAGTTTTTACTCCTCCATTGGAGGATTTTTAAGCTCTCTCTCTCTAGTTTTTCTCAAGTAAGTTTTCATTTCCCGTTTATTTACCGTGTATTAAACTTGTTCCTCGTGGTTAGCTCTTTCCATATATGTAGTTTATTTTCAATTCCCTCAAGTATTTAGTGTTTATGTTTTTCTTGCTATTTCCTTAGTAAATTCTTGTTTTTAGAAGTTGTTTGATAATTTCTCAAGTACTAATATTGTAGGCTAACCTAGGATCTTCATTAAAAATCGATTTTTAAGTTTATTAAGCATGTTTTTAGTTTTATTCCAAATTCTAGACTTGTTTTCTAGCATGATGTGTGAGTAGTTAAGTAGGCTTGGTCGTGGGGTGATTAACATTCCATGACTCGGGCTAATCCGTTCCTCTCATCTCAAAAGCAAACACTTCATGTTGATCAAAGAGTTAGGATTAATTTTATGTATCAAAATTTGGATTTGTTAATCTCTTTGATCACACGTAGCCAAGGGCTTGACCACTTGGCACGTGTGATGCTTAGGGCGATGTCAATCAAAATGTTTGTCTAAATGGCACAAGAATCCTAATCTTTGTGAAACACATTTTCTAGTCAAATGGTTTTAATCTCCAAATCTTCCGTTCGGGAGCATCTAACGGTGTCCCGAGCCGGTTATCAAGAGTCGAACGGTTTAGCCTTAGTTGTGGTATATATGATCCCCTAGACTACGCCTTAGTTTTAATTAGTCTTTTTAAGTTTCTAAGTCATTCTCGAAGTTGAGAGAATTCCACCAAACAAAATCACAAAAGCCAAGTTTGCCGCTTTAAGGCCAAAAACCTACACTTGCAAGACAACTCTCACGCCGGGTTCGTTCGGTCCCTGTGGATTCGACCCGGACTTACCGGTATCATGCTGCCGTCGACTTGAACCCTACGCTTGGGGTAATAGTTTTGGAATACAATCCAAGGGCGCAAGCAGAAGAATTTACAAGAAATCCTAATCCAATAAAGAACTCTGAAAATGGTTTGCAATGCAACCAAAGGGTCAAACTTTTGGGAGATTGAAAACAATTTTACTCCGGTCTAAGACTTAAGCACTACGAAAAGAGTACGAAGCTTTGCTGGCATACCCTACCTTTTTTTTTTTAGCTCCCTATTATTGGTATGATAGGCCAAATAGCTGTGGACGGTCGACCTCCACGCCGGTTGTTTGGAAAATGATGTTTGTTAAATGGAGTCGCCACCCGGATTTTTGGAAAATGGTTTAGGACCCGAGAAACCAATTTGAAAATGATTGAGAAAATGATTTTTAAAACAATTTGAAAACCAAAGATTCGTTTTGGATTCGGAAGCCAGGTTACGAACGGGGAAGGGTTTTAATGCACCCCGCTCGCCCTATTAAAAATCGGTCATTACTAAACATTTGGGGGATTTTTAGAAAATATTTTGATGCCTAACTTTATTCAAATAAGCAATTAAGTCATGCAAAACAAATAATTTAAATATCGAAATAAACAACAACTGATATGAGCAATCAAGTAACAATGACTAATTAAAAGGAAAAATCATGTTCTCAAACTGTTTATAAAGGAATCTGATTTAAAATTCACATTTGAAAAAGTGTGTCGTGCGGCACACAAAGTGTACCGTGCGGTACAGAAAGTGTGTCGTGCGACACTGTTCAAGGATCCAACGATCAAATTTCAAAAGTGTGTCGTACAACACTCCAAATGTACCGTGCGGTACAGGAGGAGTACCGTGCGGCACTGTTTTCTTCACATACAGTTCAAAACTTTGATTTTCGATGGCAATGAAATGAGAGCAAATACAGAACATGAAACCTTGTTAAAAACATATTATTTTGAAATGGAAAATGGTATGCTTGAATAGGAAATGTTCATCCTCACTAAATTACCCCGTACGAGGCGATGTTTTCACTGTATGACGCAACCGGGAGGTTTATAAGCAAAATGGTTTTTACTATAATATGGGCGTACCGAATGCGGAGACAATATTGATGATCATTCCGCACTCGGTACCCCTCCCCTCAGAGTACCAAAGCTAGGAGTTTTGGCGAAACGGGATTATACCTCGGTTTGTAATTTTCGGATTGAAGTACTTCTGGAACTCCTTAAACACAGTTTGGACCTCCTTTGAGCTCCAACTCCAATCTGGTATGATAGCAAAGATGGTTGATGACTAGAACTTGAACAAATTTGGATTGGCTACCTCACGGGTTTGGAGCCGAAAACAGAGGGTTGGGTTTTTGATTGAATTTGCTTTGGAGAGGATTATAGGATTGATTTATGGAGGTTATGGATAGCAGTGGAGGTGATTTGCAGTAGATATGGTGTTTTGACAAGGGGTTTAGAGGTAGAGTTTCACGGTGTTCATCTTCATTTTTCTCCTCCTTTTCTTCATTGCAACCGATCGGGTTATATAGAGAATGGGTAGACTTGATTACCAAGTTTACTTCCTCCCCACACAAAGGAATGATGGCTCTAGGGTAGGCTTTCATCCTTACACGAAACCATGATGAGCAAGGGAGCCATTTCGTCAACATTTTGAGCTGCTGGAACTCTACAAAAGCTGTTTGACAAATGATAGTGCCGTACGGCACACAAACTGTGTCGTGCGGTACACCAACTGTGCCGTACGGCACACTTCCACCGCCAAAGTTCAAAAAGGTTTTTGTACGTGACTTGGGCTGTTCCGTGCGTGAGAGATGAGTACCGTACGGTACTGTTGACTGAGTTGACTTTGAAGAGTTTCAATCCGAGAGGCCTTCCGGGTGTTTCCTTTCATCATCGGGGATTAAAATGTATACCAATGTCTCATTTTGGGGTGTCTACAATAGCCCTCAATATTTTATACACCTCATTTATAATTGTTTTATTTATTATTGACTAACACTTTCGTTTTGTTGACAATGTTTTATTTGTGTATTTACACGAGAAAATGATGGGTGTGATTGGCTAAGAGTCTAATTTAGTCAACCCACTATTAGGTGTATCGTGTATCTCACTTAATAAGAGATATGCCTGTGAATGGTAGTGATAGGGTTATATCATGTAACAAGTTCCCCTAAATAAGAGAGAGGGTTAATAGAGATAATGGGCGAGTGAGATTACTCTATCTAAATAATAGGGAGTAGTTTTCTCCCTAACGTTATATAAGTATGCTTATATATATAAGAAAACCCAAGAGGGGGGAAATTCTATCACAACCCAAGCACAAAATCTGCTCATCTCTTGTTGTTTTCTACTTCTGCAAATACTCTATATTTACAGATTTCAATTTAGAAGGAAAGGTTCACGAGGCTGCTGCTGCTCGGAATTCAATGGAGGGAAGCCCAAGCCTCAACGGATTTAACACCAGTAGCTATTCCTTTTGTTGTACCCCTGCTTGCTTGTTTGTCCTTAACCCTTTTTTCCGCTTCGTACTCTTTTCGTGCTGTTTAATTCGTAGTCTGTACCAAAACTGGATTTAAAAATAGCAATCAGAAGCCAACGTCCAGATAAATCCAAATTCCAAAATCGAATATTTGCTACCCAAAATTTCCATATTGGAGAAAACTTTGGGGAAGGCGAAATCTAAATGAAAATTCTTGGGTAATTATAGGAATTGAAATATCCAATCACTCCAAATAAATAAAATAAAAGAAATATTTTCTTTTACGGACCAAAGAGAAACTGGCCTTTTTTTCCCATATGTCAACCTCTCTATTTTCATTGTGAGCCATGTTGGGAGTTCATTACTTTTTATGAAGTTCACATTGGTTTTAATTGAAATGCACTAAAAATTACATTTTTCTATTGATAAGCTAGAAAAATCGATTTTATGTAAGATCCCGTCGATCAATCAAAGTGAGCTTAACCGTGAGGCTACACGGCGGATTAGCCAGACCAACCCATGACAATCGGAGCTAATTCACAATCACCAGATAGTATAAGAGATGACCATCAGAGCTAATTCAACAATCATTTTTCTCCCACATTTAGAAGCTCATCTGCTAAAGCCAACCCTTTATTTCCGCCCCAAATTCCTGGTGCGATTGAAAGCATCAACGCACGTCTTCTCCTGGCTGCTGGGAAAAAGCGTCGCTTGATATACTTCCTTCCTCTGGGATCGAAGTTAAATCTCTGCAATAAGAACACGAATACACTATAGTTAGATGTAAGCAAGATACCTACTCAGGGTCAATCGACTTAAAAATGAATCGCATGCATAACTAGCGAAAGATTTTATTCCAGCTCATACAGAAAGGTTATAAAATTATTCCAAACGCCATAGACTTGAGTTCTTTCCAGATGAGAAAAACTGATGCAATAACAGTAACATGCTTAAAATAAAGC
Source organism: Vaccinium myrtillus (assembly GCA_016920895.1). Taxonomy (NCBI): domain Eukaryota; kingdom Viridiplantae; phylum Streptophyta; class Magnoliopsida; order Ericales; family Ericaceae; genus Vaccinium; species Vaccinium myrtillus. Next base: position 1,450,450 of record CM029280.1, read on the forward strand.
ATAATAAGCCATAGAAGCCTTTAGCAAAAGCTGCTGGACCTCATCAAGAAACCCTTTTTTTTTTTGGCCAAAGTTTATGCTGTACTTTTTAGAACAAAAAATACAAGAGTACTTGGAAGATCATTTCGCCTAAGAGATGTGTTGGTTTGTAGAAATGAATGACAGGGTTTGTAGAAATGAATGACAGCTGACATACAGTCCCCAAGAAACGATGGTCACAAAAATACTACAATGGAGAAGGTTAGAGAAGGCGGAACGCGAAAAGCAGAGAAAAGTAAGGACTCACAGGAGCAGGCCATCTATGAAGCGTGATCCATCTCTTAGCACATAAGATCGAGACCAGGCAACAGCGGCACGAAATCTGTTGTCAGATAAGGAAACACTAACTTTGGTACAATGGAGGAATCGATTAACATGATCGACCCAGAGCAAGCAGAGGTGGTTTTCATCCAAAGTGAACAACGAGAAATCGGGTAGCTCTTTATCCTTCAATCGCCTGCCAACTCTCTTCAAGTGCTTTATAGACGTTTTAAACCACCTTTTGAGATTCAAATCGTAGGCCAAGAGCATTTGAAGCCCATAATCGCACCAACACAGAGTAGTTTTCAGAACAACCGCTGCTTCACGACTGACAGCAGCAAAATCGATATTGTGATCGACCTGTACCCAAGCTCCGGTCTTGACATCAAGCAGATAAGCATCCTTGGCATACGGGTAACTGGGGCAAGCCACCAAAATCTGGTTTCTATCATGAAGGGCTGCAGTCACATGATCAAGGCTTTCATCAAGGGATGCCGGCGATGAATCTACAACGAGAGAGGATTTAGAGAAAGGATCAAAAACTTCGGCCAATAGAGCACCGTCGTCTGCCTGACCACCAATGACGAAGAGCTTCCCGTCCATGGCTATAGTGGTCGGGGCCACTCTAGTGCAACACATGTCGAAAGAATTAGGATACCAAATCCCCTTACAGACGCCGGTGGTATCAAAGCGGTAGATGGCAGAGCTCACACTCCCCTCGGCATCGTGACCACCAACACAATACATAGATTTACCCACCGCAGCAAAGCTAGACGTCCAGGACATATTAGTGCTACTCTGGAACGGAAAAATACGTTTTCGTGGCGTACCGTACCGTTCAGGAGGCTGGTAGTCGTCCGCAGCATGGTCAAAATCATCATCAACTGGAATACAGTAGAAATCAATCAACCTTGTAGAATAATGACTAGCCCGAAAACAGATAGTTCTCCCGTGATGTTCAGGGTTAAGGGAATAGAACAATTTTCGCTCCCCTTTTGTGCTTCCAGTCTTAGGTGTCCGCTCCCCTTTTGTGCTTCCAGTCTTAGGTGTCCGCTTTCCAACTACTTTTGTCGTCGCCATTGCCGCATCTCTTCCTGCCTACAGATGTTATTACTAGTTAGAAAAAATTACAAAGGCTATGGAGGGAGAACAATTACAAACAATCAAAATCGAATCTAATCAATTATATGTGGAGCAATTACGCCATGGTGTTGGTTACCTTGAGTTCTGAATCCTGTAAAGCCGTCGTTTCGAATGCATTCCTCTGTCTGTATATACGAAGATATATGTGTTAACTTTTCGCTTCTATTTCTCAAGGCACGCAAAAGGAATCTTTATAAACCCAGGGAGCTAAAAATCAACATAATCATGATTCTCAGACAGTGCAGAGAGTTCCATAACATGCATTTGGGATGAAAGCACAACATCCACAGAATTGATACTCAAAAAAAAACAAAAAAAAAAAGAACAAAATGGAATAAAAGGACCTATCAATGACACTCGGAATGCCTAGTTTGCGTCATGTATTTCAACAAAGGAATGTTAACCTGTTACAGTCTATGTTGCAATGCTGAAGAAAGAAAACTGCATATACAGTTTAAAATAACAAAATTCCTCAAGAGCACACAAAAACGATTCTTCATAAACCGAGGGAGTTAAAAATCAACAAAATTGTGATACTCAGATGCTCCATGGCATGAGTTCATAGTATTCATTTGGGATGGATGAAAGCAAGCATAAATCCACAGAATTGATACTCATACAAATAAATAAATAAAAGTAGAAAGAAAGAACAAATGGAGGAGAAGCTTCGAGCAGAAAAAATCAAGTACTCACAGGACCACAGCTTCAATGTAGCTAGAGCTCCTTTTTAGCACGTAAGACCGGTAGGAGATAACAGAAGCCCTAATTATGGGATGCTCCTTGGCGTGGTAGATAGAAACTAGAACTTTGATGCAATGGAGGACCTTATAAAAAGTTTCGGAGTCATAGTGCGAATGATCGAACCAAAGTAAGCCGATGTGTTCGTAATCCAAAGGGAGCAATGAGAAATCATTGCCGTATAGATCTGGCATTAGCTTTCCAACCTTCTTCAAACCTTTTATGGGCATTTCAAACCACATTTTGAGGTTCAAATCGTATGCAAGGAGCAGGTTACCACGCTTACCAAACCAACACAAAATGGTATCCCTGACGACTGCTGCTTTACCTGCCCTGACGACCGCTGCTTTACTTTCCTTGCCAGACACAAACTCAGATTGATCAAAAAATTTCCACACCAGCGTCGTGACATCAAAAACAAAGGCAGCATTCCCTAAGGCGGAAGCCACCAAAATCTGATTGCTGGAACGAAGGTCTGCAGTTAGTAACACGGGCGAACGTCAGAGTTCGATTGGCATGGAAGATTCAGGACTGCAAGATTTCGAATTAGGATCAAAGGCTTCGACCCATGAATCATAATCTTTCAAATTTTTGTCCGTACCACCACCACCACTGATAAGAAGCATTCTACCCTGAATGTTTATGATTTGAGGTTCAAATCTGGCGCGCATCATTTGGTAGCCACTATGAGTATACCAACGACCCACCTCAATGGACTCACTATTATGCTCATAGTCATAGCAATAGATCGCAGATGATGATGACTCCCTAGAACCGGAATCCGTACGTTGTGTACCTCCAAAACAATATAGAGAAGAACCTGCGGCAGTAAATGTGGACTTCCGTGGTATATCCCCGCTTGTCTCAAACGGAAGGATACCTGTTGGCAGTGTTGGCGGCGGCGGTGATTCTTCACCATCACAGAGGTTTTTCGGCTGGTTGTCGCCAAAATCAAATGGAACACAATAGAACTCAAACACATTTCGTCTTTCAAGATGAGCAACGCGAAAGCAAATACATCTACCGTACTTCTGCAGCGCCTGGTCAGGGGTAAGGGATTCTATCCACTTTGGCTCTGGTTTTTTGTGACGACCAGACCGCGTCCGGTTTCCACGATTCGCCATTGCTGCACGCAGCTCTTACTTCCTAGGGTTTTTTTCGCCACTAACAAGTAACAACACTCAGTTGCGAACGAAAACGATTACTCCACAAATAACGGTAACAAGAAGGAGAACGATTACAAGAAAAACAAATCAAACCGATAGTGTGGAGCAATTTAGCTATGGTGTTCGTTACCTTTGATTCTGAATCCGCTTCGAAACGAATTCCTCTGCCCTCCTCAAAAACACAGGTGCGTGATGATAAAAGGGCCTTCGCAAAAATTAGGGCTAGCGATCAGAATTCCAAATCCATGCAAATCAACCCTCACAGGGCGGCATGTTTCAGTTGGCTAAACAAAGGAGGGAAATTTTAAAAACACCCCCAAACTTTAACATTAATGATAAATACACGCTAAACTTTTAAACAAACTCAATTGTACTCCTAAAATTTACTTCCGTTAACCAAATCTTTCCCTACTGCCTAAATCGGTGAAACTTTGACAATCATGGTAAACAAAAAATGTTAGAGGAAAAAAAAAAAAAGGAATGCAATAGCGCACACTCTCTCTCTTGACTGTCCTCCTACCTTACCACCAGCTATCACTATCCCTATCTCTAGAATTTTATTCCTATGATCTCAAGTAGGCGTACACATACCTCTGGCCGTGCTTAACCTAAATATTAACGAGACTTGTGCATGTCCAAACCGAACTCATTAATAATCGGGCTTCATTTTTTTTTTTGAACAAAATAATCGGGCTTCATTTAATATTCTCATACGCAGTCCAATTAAAGTTTTAAACAGGTCAAGAGTTTAACTCTTCTATCACTACTAACCAAGGTAACCCTCTAAAATTTTCTTATTAATTTATTATTTTCCTTGACAAAATGAAAGATTGACGTATTGCTGCAGGTGATTTTGTACATATCTCCAGTTTTTTCATAGGAACTTATTTTGGGTCACAATCCCTCTAATTATAAGTCAAAAAACGTCAATAAGGATTCAAATGAGGTAGTAAAAAGTAGGAAGATAAATTCGGTAAATTTTTATAAGGTATCACCGATGAACAGATATATGGTACAACATCATACATTAACATGTGGTGCATAAATTTAAGTATCGATATCTTTTAGAGGACTTGTTGTCGTGCTAGTTGGGCTGGAAGACAATTTTGTTTCTCTTAATTGATAAGCGCTTTGGCATCTACTTTGAAGTAAAGCGACGTTATGCCCATAACTTCTAGGCAAGCCATTTAAAATAGGTTAAATTCCTAAAACACCCCCTCATCTTTTTCAATTTTCCTAAAACACCCCCTAACCTTTAAAAACGTCCATACGCACCCCCTCATCTATGCAAAATGCAAAACACCCCTTACTCCGTTAACGGAATGACAAAAATGACTATAATACCCTTTAAAAATCGTCCACACTCACCCCCTCATCTATGAAAATCATCCACAATCACCCCTCTCTCTCTGGAGAGGCCTAGTTCAAACGAACTCAAGCTAAAATGTGGTGTTCAATGCTTGCCGCTTAAAAATATGCAGAATTATTTGCTTAAATTAGGCAAAAATGTTGATGGAGAAACCTGTTTTTAGCCAACATCACTGCATGGTAATCCTTTGGTCCACAGAAATTATTTCCTCCATTGCTCAAAATAGCCTTTGTCAAATTACGTTCCACTCCAATTTCCCAAACATCAAGGAGTCAATCTAGCTCATCGATAAAATCGATTTAGAATTATTGCTTAGATGTATACAAAACGAAGAAGACGACGAAGCCAAATTTGAAAATTCTGTTGGAAGAAGAAGATGAAAAATTCGCAGGCGATTTTCGAGGCGACAAGATACTACCAGTGTATGTTGAGTCGACCGCCGCCGCGGACGACGGCGACGTGGTGGCGCCGCCGTTCTCGTGGAAGAAGTTGTGGCAGTTCACTGGGCCAGGCCTACTAATGAGCATGGCGTTTTTAGATCCGGGTAACATAGAGGGCGATTTGCAGGCCGGCGCGATCGGTGGATACTCGCTATTGTGGCTGATGATGTGGGCAACGGCGGTGGGCCTGTTGATCCAGTTACTGTCGGCGAGGTTGGGGGTGGCGACGGGGAAGCATTTGGCGGAGCTGTGTAGGGAGGAGCATCCGTATTGGGCTGGGATTTTGTTGTGGGTCATGACGGAGGTGGCCTTGATTGGGGCCGATATTCAGGAGGTGATTGGGAGTGCGATTGTGATTAGGATTCTGAGTCGAAGGAATGAGAGAAATGAGAGAGATGAAGTTTTAGAGGAGAGAAGGGTTACAACTGTTACAGTCCAGTTGAAGGGCATTTTGGTCTGAAAAATGTGCAAATCTCTCAAGTACAAACGGTTATGTAACGGAAGGGGTCAAGATGGGTAACGGTGAAAGATGAGGGGGTCTGTCTGGACGTTTTTAAAAGTTAGGGGGTGTTTTAGGAAAATTGGAAAAGATGAGGGGGTGTTTTAGGAATTTAACCTTTAAAATACTCCAGTTACTTAGGATTCGGTTTGACTTGTGGACATCCTACATTTCACTGCCTGGTTGTGTCTTGTCCGTACTTAACTGACTCTTTTTAATTGAAAAATAAAAATCGAAGAAATTGGTTATCTTTTCCTTGATCAAAACAATTCCAAATATTGACAATGTACTCAAATAAAGAAATTTTTCGAAAACTCTAAACTTATTTTATTTTATAGTAGTTGATATCATAATATAACGGAAATAATATGTCGAGTTGGAATTGAAGACTTCAGAGAAGCGTAGAAGGCATAAGGAGGATTAAATTATAGAGTCTTCATCTACCATTTTGGCAAGTAATTTGTGTTTCATCCATTATTATTAGACGTTTTTTCTGTGTTCTTAGGGTTGTGGTTTTGCACATGATTTTACTTAAGGTATAGGTTTAACTTTTAATGAATTCTTCTGAGAAAAAAATGCAAGAGTTGCATCCATAATTTTAATATTAAAAGTGGTAACGGACTATGTAGCAAAAGCCATTATAGCGTAGCGGCAGTGGACATATCAAACGATACGTAGTGCAAATCGGGTATAGCGATCGTGATTTTTTAAAATCATTAGCATTTAACCCATATATAATATAAGCTAGGGTTGTGCATTCATTGGTGTCATAGGAGAAGACTATAAATAGACAAGGCTCATTTACTATAAATAGAAAGACATGTGACATAGCCACATAGGTCAGGATTCAGGGATGCTGTTGGTTGCTTTTAAGAGATGGGCTATCAGTTCAGAGGTAACATAACATCCTTCAATAATTCACTCTCCATTAATGGCTACCTTGCTTGGCTCTGAAGCAGGAGTTTTTGTTGGAAATAAGCATCATTTCCCTACCCCACAAAAAAAAAAAAATTCATGTTGCAATATAGAAACTGGACCTTAGTCATTTTATTAATTTTCCAAAAAGTCTAGGAACATAACTTTGAACACAAATTCGGTCATAACTGTGTCCACAACCTTTGAATGTATGACTCATGGGCATCCAACAGTTTCGTACATAATTGTGTTTTAAAATTACAAAAATGATAGATATACTCCCTCCCCAGCCACTCCCCACCACTCCCTCTCTCACATGTGGTGGAACCCACAGTGGGTCCCACATGTGGTGGGTCACACCACACGTGAGAGAGGGAGTGGTAGGGAGTGGCTGGGAGGGAGTGTATGTATCATTGTTCTTAAAATTATGTTCGTGTCATTGCTAGTAATTTGGAACCATAACTAAACCTACCAAGATGCTGAACACCTTCTATAGCAGTGTTTGATTTACTGGGATTGAAGATTCGCATAAGCAAGGACGAATATGCATTATAAATTGAATTATTGTTCACCAAGTTTTTTATTACCAAGTGTCGGGCCAGTTTGCGGACAACTCAACTAATTCTGGAATCTTAAAATTAACGATTGGCAAACCTCAGTCCAGTGGTTTTCTTGGGATTAGGATTTGACCTTGCGATCCTTGAAGATAAGTCCTTTGATTATTGTCTCAAGCTAGTCAACCAAACCCCCTTATTCACCAAGTTAGCTGAATGATCGTTCCATTGGAATGAAAAGTCAAAGGAATTGCCATTTCATTCCTTTCCAAAACAATCCTAGAGAATCCGGATCCGGTCTCTAGTGAGCAAGCTCACTACAAACATGTAGTGAATAATCTTGAGCATACCATTAATCTTCACAATCGATGGTTCAAATTCGCTGAGCACCCTTAACAATAAGAGTATACAAAAATACTAAACCATTGATCGTCAAAATAGACGGCTCGGATGCTCACTACACACCTATAGCTAGAATCCAACTCTATGGTGTAAATTTCAATGACACAAGTAATACAATTCTTATTCAGCAAAAGAGCTGGTACATTTCAAGGTCGGATTAATACAACACCCTGTACACTTCATCTATTTTCCCCCACTAAATCATGTATCCGAATTCTATTAGATTACAAGATCTAATGTCTTGGCATTCTAAGAGCCATTCTACTCCTTATGCACTTAAGATAAAAGGGAAAAAAGAGAAAGTACTAGTATGGTTTCTCTCCACTTCTACATCCTCTATTTTATGTACAGAAGCAAATCAAGCAGATAAATTCGCGAATGGCTTCTGTATACTCGAACACTTGCAGTTTGCCCGATATTCGTTGAGTATCTGAAAACAAATAAAAAGTTCAGCAACAACAAAAATAAAAACATGAGTAATCAAACAGAAACAGAAGCTGGTCACAGAACTGGCCACAGAAAGTACGTAGATGATAGATGAACCAAATTTCATAAGATGCGTTGCTGGATACTACAGATAGAAAATCTTGTCCATTAGTGTACTTTTCGCGACCAGCTTTGTGGTTATATTCGCAGAAGTATTTGTGAAAATGAGATTGGACTTCTTTTCCTGGCTAATTCTTCTTCAATACCTTGAACTGTTTTTGTAGGTCTTTTATGTAGTCAACGGCCAAATCCAGCATGTCTGCAGTGTTAGTTTGCTGCCAACAATAAACAGAAATTAAGATCATTAACTTTTCAAGCTATAACAATAGGACGGATTTCACCCAAAAAGAAGGGTTTGTTTGGATCTTGAATTTTTAATGAAAGGCTAAAGAAAGAAACAAAAAAGAAAAGAAAAGAAAAAGTGCGAAAAGCCAAAAACTGATTTCCGTGTCATTTTCTCTTTCCTTTCACAAATCCCTCCATCCAAACATAACCCGAAGAGTAGATTGTGTAAGATTGTGAAAAAAAATAAAAAATTTACCTTGTCCATGTTTGGGACAAGATCTTGTAGCTTCCTCATTCTTTCACTGATTCGCGTTCTTCTCACCTACAAAAACAGGAGTCATATTGTGATCATCTTTATCCACTCTTGCCTCACTGTCTAACAGAACAAAACTTTCATTCTCTAACATGAACATTGTCTAAATTTTGTCAAATGAACTGTAAATTTTTCGAAACAGGGAAAAAAAAATTACCCTCTCTGCAATACTTCTTGGATGAGTGGCACAACCTCGCTTGGCTCTAACTTTACATGGAACGGTATCTTGGAACTGCAGAAACCGCTCCATGTCAGCTGCGGTCTTTGGCAAACTTAAATGGTGTGACAAAATATGTGCGCGATGTTCTAGCTCCCCATTCTGATTATGCCGAAAACAACTTAGATTGAATCCAATCACTAAGAATGTAAAAGGAACGAAAGATGCCCATAAAAAATTTCATTTTGATTTTCCAATCAACTAATAATGCTTGGATCTTGAATTTGTGGAAGGAGGGAAATGTCATGTTTTTTTTATTACCAAGGAAAATAGATCTCTTTCTCTAATCATCTTCTTCAATTTTCCAATACCCCAAGTTCCCAACACCAGAAAAGAAACTAAACCTTTTCTTTCTGATTTACAGTTTTGCGTAACAAGTGTCAAAAATGTTTCGCAAACAAAAACAACAATGTTGTCAGTGTCAATGGCAGAGCCAGGATTTTTGATACATTGAGTCATAAACTAGCTAGAGCAATAGCAGTCTACTGTAAATTAAGAGCTCTATTGTGGGGTCAAAAGAGCAAATATTGTGTGCAAAATATTCATGTAATTCCCATGGATTTTGATAACCATTTCTCAAACAAAGAACAAAGCTAATGTTTTTTACAACAAAATGAAAAAGAATACCAAACAGATCTCTTTCGCCGTTTTCTTATGGTATATGTTCCCTCTACAAATTCAAGATCCAAACATTTTTGTTAATGTGAACAAAAAGAAAACCCATGTCGAAATTTCTGGTCTAATTGATGAATGCGTCTGAGTTACGAAATTTACCATAGTACCAGAAAATAACTTTCCATCATAATCCAAGTCCCTTTTCAGCACAGAGAAATTATCTGGAAAATGTGAAGAGTCATTCCAAGAACCATATGGGTAAAACTGAGGCTCCCGGCTGCTATTCCCGAGCTTTATGTCGCTCCCAATGACACTTTCATCCTCAAGTTCAGTGATCTGGGACAACATTCCTAAGGAAGAAGACACCCCAGATGAGAAACTCATCGGACTTCTCAACCTGCTTGAAGATGGACTTACATCTCCATTATTAGTACCATTCCCCACCTTATAATTTCCGAAACTTCTCAGCGAAGCATAGCCTGCGAATTCGCTGTGATATTATCAGCATGTATATTTCCAGCAACTGAAAATCAATAGTCTATAAGCTGTAGTAAATTTTGGCATAGCTAAAGTTTATAATTGATCAGAAAAGCTTGGTCTGTATGATCATTTTAGTCGTCGTAAAACGATAATTTCGTTTTCCTTGTTCACACCCATAATTTTCACTTTCTGAAAACAGAATGTTTGTAGTATAATGAACTATGAAAGTAAATTTTGCCTTCATGCATTTCCAGAACTATGTAAGTGTCCAAATCCCCAAAAGCACAAGTGATATGACAAGGAATATGTGATGTACTTTTTCGTTCTTTGTAACTAACGTGTACAAGCTATCTTACGCTCACTTTGACTAATCTTATGGGACCAATCTCACCGCCCACTTATATGGGTCCCAATTAAAACCAGAGCAAAGCGGTATAAACCGGGCCCAAAAGAGTTTATACCACTTGAAAGATTTCGAACCTTAGACCTCATGAGAAAGCGAACACTTAAGTCTCAGACCAAATGTACTTTTTCTTCTCGGTCAAAAGACAAAGTTATGCGTCTATATGTTTCTGCCTTGAAGAATTTTCTGAACAACCAAAGTACCAGAAATTTGTCATAACAGAATATAGCATTGTAACTTAAACAATCTAGCATCCGTAGATGATTTTGGCAATAAAGGTTCCTACCAAAATTTTATTTCCACTTTTAATTGCTTCGGTAACAAGTGACTTAAGCTAAGCTTTCACTTGTTAAGTCAGGAACAAAAAGACAACTTGTTCCACTGGATTTTTGGACTTCATTGACTATTAATTTTCCAAAAGATTAATATTCCAAAAGATTTTAGCAACCCAGTTGCTAAAATCATGAGTTCAGCAGGTACTAAAATCATGATATTTCAAATCAAAAAATTAAGTGTTTCCGTGTATTATTTTTTGAATTTTTCACACCAAATTAAAGTACACGAGGAGTACTTTAATTTGGTACGAAAAAAATCGAAAAACGATACACGGATCCACTTCATTTTTTTAGTTCAAAACCATGATTTTAGCACCTGCTGAACTCATTTGTTAAAATCATGGTTGATTTTAGCAACTGGGTTGCTAAAATCTTTTGGAAAACTTGACATGTCAAAAGGTAAGCATGTTCCTCTGGCTTGAGAAAATGCATGTTTGCTTTAGGCATCTTTATAAACCAGTAAAGACATCCACAGGAAAAAGAGGAGATTTGAGAGTTAAATTTGAGTGAAAAAACACTCAAAATACAATTTTAGTAGGAACTCTAACTAAATCTTTTAGTTTATGCAAATTTTAGCTTATGGCCTAAAAGCTTAACAACATCATGGTATAAATTAAATGTGCTTTTCACAAGAGCGGTGTGGCAAATGAAACTAAAGTAATCAAGAATGTAAATGTTAATTATAATATCTACTCTACTTTTTAGATATACAATCTCAAGATTCTCAACAATCACAATCAAACATCAAACAAGAACGAACCAACGAGCAAAAACAAGAAACAGTACCATTTTGAGGAGAGAAAATCCCAGCAGCAGGGGAGCTACTCTGCCTCATGAGGTGATTATTCGAACCCACAACTCCTCCATAGGAGCTGTTGCTCTGTCTCGGGTACTGAGGCGGCAATTGGGAAGAAGAAGTCAAGCAATACCCATTTGCAAAAGGCTTGCTTTCTTCCAAATCATGAATCAGATTCTCAGGACTCGAACTCTTTTCGCCGTAATCCGTTCCGACATTGTTGAAGTTTGAAAGCAGAGAGCTTGGAGCAGAGCGAAACCTCAGTAACCCAGAATTGGAATTGGATTGGTTGTGGCTGAGATTATGATTATTTTGGTAATTTCTGTACTCTTCTTGATTATTCATTTTTCCGCGAAATTTCAATAGAGTGATGATTTAAAAAAAATTAGGAGCAAAGAAACAGAGCCAAGTCACAGCAAAACCTCTCTCTCCTTAGGAAATTTTTGAAGCCCACTTCGAAATTTGGATTGGAACTGTTGAGCCTTTGTGATCGGTACTGGATGGGCTTCGAATTGGAGGAAAATATAGCGGTCGGGTGAGGAATTAATGCTTGAGAATCACCATACATTCGTCGGACACTTTTTTCCGGGAAAATTCGAACAGTCTTTTTCTTAAAAAACTGCTTGATTTCTAAGCAGGTGGGATCCAAATCTTGTTGTTGAAGCTAATGAAGGATAATATTTGGAACCCAGATCTAATGGAGAGAGTGGTAGAGAGAGAGAGAGAGAGAGAGAGAGAGAGGAGTTTGAAATTTCACCTACGCAGGGTTTGTCTCTTTGCCATGAAAACAGGGCACAGAAGAGGGGAAATGAGGACTCTCTGGTAATTATATGGAATTTGGAGGGTTGTGAGGGGAAGAGATTCAGGGACCAAAATGAGAGGAAAAGAGGCGGTGGCAGTGGCGGGGATACTATATTATAGCAAGTTGCAACGGCGGACGTAAGGCAGATTAGCTGGGCCGACCACTCTACCCAAGTTTCAAAATATTATTAAAAATATTGGTAATAATTTTTTTTTAAAAAAAATAAAATTTAGAGGTTTGCCTACTCAACTAAATATTATTGTAGTGTTCGCTTAACTCATAGTCGACTCCTGCTTCTACTTATGAATTTCGACTAAATATTTATTTTTGAATTATGTATATTCTTTAAAAAAAAAAATCTAAGTTGCATGAAATTTGTAGAATTAAATATTCTCTTTGGTAAGAGAAATTAAAAACGTATAAAATAGAGATACGAAAGGTTAAAAAAGTATATTTAAAATGACAATACAATAGATGAATAAATTCATCGTTAGTGAACTTTTTTCGCTTTTATTATTGCAATAAAAAATGAGATTATGTAGTTTTGATTTTATACAACTGACCCCAAATAATTTATATAATTTAAGCCATTAACTCTCGTAAGCCCAAAAATAATAATAATCTGCCTTTAAATTAATATGCTTCACCATTTTCTCTTCAACATCACCCCTCTATTTTTGTATTTTTTAATTTTTTTTTGCAATTATTGTATAACACAATCTTTTAGGAGTATTACTTATGCATATTTTTTTAAAGCTTTTTATTGATTTTGATTTAAATCTATTGCTTGAATTGTGTTTTCAAAAAGTATGACTTTTGATTCCCAAACTAATCTTTAAGTTTTCAGTTTAAAAAAATATAACTAATATTTAAATTTGTTAAAGGCTTTCAAAATTTAAGCGTAAATTGGATGTCAAGAAATTTAAGGTCTTTCGGTTTGAATAATGAACCATCTTCCAAATACATGAAACACCACCAGAAAAATAAGATTGGACTTCTTTTTTTTGAACCATAAACGTAAACATTTCATCAACTAGAATCCGATATTACAAAGGCGACTCCGTGCAAGATTATGAGCCTCACTCACCTCTTGGCGGGTGGCCTTAGACACAACTACATGGACTTGATCGTGAAAAAATTTCGAAATAAGAATGCTGATAGTGACGGGTAGGGGTGGGATAGAGAGAATGAGAATAGTAGAGGAACCAAAATTGGAAATTTCTTTGTCTTTATTAGTTTTGCCAAACCTGTTTCTTTCCTTATTCCCAGAATACCCTTGTATGTGACAGAACATGTACGCATTGCCATCTTTGGCATCTTGCGAATCAAAATGAAACCTCTCCCTCTCACCAAGGATAGAGCCGGAGGTGCCAGTAGCGGCGGTCGTCTCTATAAGAAAAAAAAAAAGATCTAGTTTTATATAGGGAAAAAAATTCATAAATTTTTCTATGAATTATATAAACTCGCCCCTGTATAATGAAACTCTTGACTCCGTCCCTGACTACCACGATTCCATTTTGATAATTCATATAGTTCCATTTTGTACGTTCTAATTATAATTATAATGTAGTTTTTTCATGCCAAAAATAATGTCAAGTGACAGCAAATATTTGGTTAAATAGTATTTTATTGAATTACTTACCCAAGTCGTTTATTTAGATGATCTAAATCATTCATTTCACTTGTTATGAGTATAATTTAAGCAAAGATACGGATTTTCGATGCACCTGATTTTTTACGAAAAGAATAGCATGCGTACCGAAACTCATAAAATAAATTATGTAAATTTTGAAAATTCAACCATCACGAGTTCCATTTTGTTCGGATGAGAAATCATTAGAGATCATCGAGTGATCAAAATCTTGCATTTCTTGTGTGCAAATCATTTTTATAAAATGATTACCCTTTTTTTTTAGCTTAAACATAAAATTACGGAAAACTTCACATCCAGGCCTCCCGAAAATAAGAAAAAATTGGTTTTTTTTGTGTTGCAAATTTTTTTTGGAAAATCCGATCCGTCCAATGTGTTCAGAAAGTGTTTTCAAGGGTCCACGCGAAAAATCTTCAAAAAACAATACCGAGAAGGGCTTGATCCAAGCAGTTTTCGCAAAAATTGTATTTATATATTTTTGCGAAAATTGCTTGGATCAAGCCCTTCCCGGTATTTGTTTTTGAAGATTTTCCGCTAGGACCCTTGAAAACACCTTCTGAACACATTGGACGGATCGGATCGTCAAAAAAAATTTGAATCAAAAGTCCGGAAATCAAAAGTCCGGATAAGAAGTGGAACCCATAAAATTATACCCCTTTTCAACAGAAAACTCTAGACAATCCATGCACTGATGCAATTTTATAAGGAGTATTTTGACGTAGCGAAGAAAACATTGCTTGCATTGACAATCTCATAAAGGACACTCCAGTGACTCCACGTGCAAATGAGTGTAATTTTGAGCATCTTAAGACTTTTTCGAAGTTACTAGTAGTATTTATTTATTTTATTTTTGTGAACATAAGTTACCATACTAATAAGTACATTTGTTAACGGATCCATAACATAGGGATCACAACGAAAAAAGGTGGGATTATGGCACAAACAATGCGGCAAACAATCAAGAGAGTCTTGTCCAAAAGGCTAGCCCAAATACCATGTTGAAGCATTTAACTCAGAAACCAATTAACAATGAGTAGAGATGTAGAGAGGCCGTCTAAACTCATATTACTAATTTTAGAGGTTACAATTCACCAATGTAAAACAAACTCTAACAGCTCTCAAGGTTTTAACCATAATTTCCAATCTTTTTAGCCTCTTAAACCAGTGGTGGAGCCAGAAATCGAAGTCGAAAGGGGCCGGATTATGAAAGAAATCTTCGTACGATGATATTTCTGAAACTAAATCGAATTTTAACAAGATGATTTTGAGAAATTAAAAAATTAATCTCAAAGATTTTTGTTATCATATCACTCGACATAATTTAGTGTTCTCGAAATGCAAAATTATTTTTACTTTTATAATTTATGTAATTGTATAATCCGCCCCTCTCAAACATAGAAAAGTTATATCTATGGCAAGAATATTATCCACATATTCCAATTTTAATTTTCACTTATATTCATTATTTCTTATAAATAAAGTGAGTAGTTTTTTTTTTCTTTCCTTTTTTCGAATATTTGTAAGAAATTGTAAATAAAGTGCACTATTAAAGGGATTATTCTCCCCATAAAGGCATCAGATGCTATGATGGATAAGGGCACAAAGAGACGGCCCCCCGTGAGATGGGTTCGACGTCACCGTTAATTGAATGTTGACGGTGATGGAAAGCATCCGATTCAGCACAAGCATCTCAATCTAGATTACCCTCACGCGGCCGTCAAAAAGTGCCCCCACTTTACCCGTGAACGTCATCAACTCACATGCCCTGCCGTTTTCTCGACATCCAAGTCTCCCTAAACCCGAGTAATATTATTTTTTATTCTGAAGCACTATGTGGCGTTGGCGGTGCTCTAAGATTTTTTAGACCATCTATATAACAAAACATACATTTATATGGGAACGATATTAGTGGTAGAGCTTACACAAATTTGTGACGGAGAAGACCTTTGGATTAGGGGTGCACATCGGTCCAAAAACCCTCCCATCTCAGTCCATTTTTATAAGGTTCGAGATAAATATTTAGACCCATAGAACTATGCTGGGTTGTGATTTAAATTCCCTTTTTTTTTTTTGCTCATTAAGCCCGTTTACTAAATAACTGGTTCGGAAAAATCCTTTAAGACTTAGCTCGGCCTGATTAAAATAGTATTTTTATTTTAATAAGATATACTCCCTCCGTCCCAATTTAAATACTCCCTACGGTTATGCGTGCCTTTTTAAAACTCTTGTAGTTTTTATTCTATAATGTATTATATATGCAATATGGATCTTATTTGATAGATCTCAATTAGTTCTATTAGACAAATTTTTTAAACACTTTGAAAACATTACCAATAAAAAGATATAGACGTTTGAAAATGGCACGGATATTCGTAGGGAGCATTTAAAATGGGACGGAGGGAGTATGTAGTTACCACTATAAGTCCTAGTTGCTTAGGGGTGTTTTTTTTTATTGAAGTGGCTCATCTCCTCTTATTAAACAAATAGGTTTCATCTTTGTTTTCTTGCTCTTCAATTTCTTCTCTTTTCTTTTAACTGTTATTTACTTTGTGATAATTTAAAACCATAACTGTAGTTATTACTGTTGTGAATTCTAATTTGTGACCACTATGGTTTATTGACTTGTTTTTGTGATACGCTTTAAAAAAATTAAATAGGCTTGTTGAACGGGCTTAAGAAATTTAAAAATTAATTGGGTTGGGCTTGAACATATTAAATGAAATCCGATTATTAATGCGTGCACAAGTCTTATTATCAAATATAAGTCCAGTCCGAATCCGGTCCAATCGGATTGTGCACCCCTACTTTGGAGTGCTCTAAGAGCACCGAAATGACCTTTCCTATAGTGCCCTCATGCAAGCCAGTCCATTTATAACCAATTTTACAATTGGCTTAGTTTGGTTTATTTATTAGATAAGTAGAGTTCGAACAAAAACAGATTTCTGAATAGTTTAGAGGGTTATATACCTGGACACCTCTTGTAAATATACGTTTTTCACCAAACACTCCCTGCAAGAAAAAAACCTACGACGACACCCCCTCTATCTTCTATAACTTTATCCTAAGACCCCTTTCGTCACCCTTCCGTCTCGAATCTCAAAGTTTCAGGTCATGTTTTGATGATCCAACCCATTCAAGTTGTTTAAAACATGGTTTTAAGGGTACTCGCAAGAAATCGACTCAAAATATGATCGGGAAGTACTAGATCCAAACAATTTTTCGTACATGAAAAATTGTTTGGATCAAACACTTCCTGATCATATTTTGAGCCGATTTATCCACGAGTACACTTAAAAGCATGTTTTAAACAAATTGAACGGAAAAACTGATGGTTCTAGACAATTTTAGACGAAAGGGTGACGGAAGGGGTCTTGGGGTAAAGTTTGGAAGATAGAGGGGCTGTCGTTGTAGGTTTTTTTCTTGCAGGGGGTGTTTGGTGAAAAATGTATACTTACAGGGGGTGTCCAGGTATATAACCCTAGTTTAGATAATGAATCGAGCTATGACTTAGCTGTTTCGGATCATGTTGAAAAGTTCAGCTCGTATATAACAACTTGGCGCATTGGCTCAACTCGTTTACAAACTAGGGTCATTTAGTACGAATGGAGCTCGAGTTTGAATATATTTGAGTTTGAGCCAAGTTGCACACTCCAAACCTCGTCTCAGTTGCATCCTACTTGGCGCTAAATATTTTGGGAGATACGCCGAGCAAAAAAATACTAATAATTTGGGGAGATATAGGACGAGAGCGAATAATAATATAATATTCGACATCGCACTCACAAGTCTGTTTTAAGAGCGGTCGCAGGAAGTAACATTGTGTAACCAAATCCATGGGGGAACTCCGGGTCCAACAATCCCTCCCTCACGAGACGACGCTTTCGCGATTTGGACCCATGTTCTCCTAACTCTGATACCACTTGTCAGACCGTTTTCCCACCATCTCTCCTAAAACCAGGGCTTCAATTAAGTCTTTTATGGCATTCGACCTCGCACTCGTAAGTCTGTTTTTAGAGCGGCCACAGAGAATAGCACTATGTAACCAAAACCATGGGGGCACTCTGGGCACAACAGAGAGTTTATTATAGAGGGATTATTGACTAGACTGTACCAGATTTGTTTTGGATATTTTTGGGGAATATTTGGAGAGCATATTGTAGATCGAGAGAGAGAAATGAAACAACAAATTAAAAAAAGAATAAGAACCAGAATGAATATGAAAGGAGAATAATAGGTTGTACAAGATGATAATGTGATATGGTCATAGGATTCTGGAATGAGACAATTAAGCATAAACCTTTGGAGGAATTTTGTGAATCTGATCAACTCTCTTAACGAAAGGGCGAAGCTGTAGCCATTTAAAGAGTAGCATTATTAAAGTTTCTTATTCTGTTGGTGTATGTTCTTACAAACACCCATAATATTTTGCCGGTCCGCAAACACTCCAATTCAAAAAGAGGCATAAACGCGGCGTGTCCCAAAACTAGTGAATAATTGCTCGATTGTTTAACTAGCAGTAGGCATAAACGCGGCGTGTCCCAAAACTAGGCATAAACGAGAGTTTATGATGAAATTGCTACTAGTTTTTTCCTTTATACAGTTTAGTTTACGCTGACCTTGGCGAATCTTAAGGGGACCAACCTTGCCGTCTACTAGTGGAGGCGTCGGAGAGCACATTTCATATAGTTGATAGTATCTGAGAAATTTTAAACCTGAAACATTAAGAGGAAGGAAACCTCTAACTATGAGGCATCCACCATGCCAGGTTATGAAAGGTAGTTTTTGCTTTGTGAAATAAATACGCCTTTATTATTTAAATGTTGTGGAAAAAAAAAAACCTATACAAGTCTCCAACAAATGGAGACAATTGTTCGGATTGGTCCCCTCTTGTTTACAGTAATTTATTGAGGGGTGATGCAGAATAAAGTATAAAAAAATTGTCAATTCTTTATAGTTGCAGAGTGAAATGATACTGAAAGATACAAGTCAATCTGTCAATGTTGCCAATTAAAGTAAGGCAGTGTTTGTGTGGACAGAAACACGGACACGTGAGGCTGCATTCAGCTCCATGACGTTCGTGGCTGCTTTCTCGTGCCCGGAGCTCGCCGTGGCAACGGATGCTTGACTTGGAGTGGCATTGGATGTTCTTGGCTGCGCGAGGGCTGGCTGATTTTTGCCGGTGTACTCCCGCGCCACGTTTCAGGTAGCAAATCCATAGAGGAGGTTTCCATTAGTGCTTTGTGCAAACTCTTCGCGCCTCGAACTTTGTCTTATGTAAGAAGTAGGCCATGTCTTGTGTTTAGATTCAGGCATTAGTCCGCCTATTATGTGTTTCTTTTTTATTCTTATTGTTGAAAGGTTTGATTGTAATTTCTTTTTTATTGTAGTCGGATGGAAATTGTTTGTAAGTTTCGAAAAGCTTTTCTTGAAATACAATCATGAATTTCTAATAAATAAAACCAAGACTCCATGATTTAACAAAAAAAGAAGTCTAGATTATTAGCTCTGCTCGCCGCATGGTACGCTTGCATGAGCGCATAAGCAAAAGTGGGAATGAGAAGGCAAAAGCTTCTTTTGTGAGAGTACGGATCAAAATTCAAGATTGGAAACTCAGATACCTTCGGTTTGGGTCTCAACTCTCAAGACCCACCCCCACGGTCTCAAATAAAATTTTATTTCTATCTCTCTCTACTCATTACCTCCAAAACCCTCCCTCAAAACCCAAACCGAACAAAGAATAAAGAGTGAAAACAAAGCGGATAATTCTATATGTACATGAATGTGTTTAAGTTTGGAAATTGATATTGGTACTCCCAGAATTTTTAATGGCACTCTAAAAAGGAGTGTCAATATCAAGTTCATATAGGGATTGATATTAGCACTCCTCAAATTGTTAATGACATTTCAAATTGTTAATAGCAAAGGGGGATGTCATTAACAATTTGAGGAGTGCCAATAACAAAAAGGCTACCTTTGACTTTATTTGTTTGTGGCCCAAAAGCTTTCGGTGCTTGTGGCCCAAAAGCTTTCCGTATGTCTATTTCTCTTGGTTTGTTTATTACGAGCGTGAATGAAGAATGGACTTTGGACTGGGGACCGAAAACAAAGCCCAAATGATTAGGTGTTGGACCTCTGGATTGATACAACTTGACTTTGTTTAAGCCTTTAAGGTCACTTCTTTTTGTAGGGTTTCTTTTTTGGGTGGACTACAATAGAAAACAAACAAACTAGTCTCTCTCATAGGAAATATTTGGGTGTCGGGTGGGTACCACGTGGCAATACTCATCCGCGATTCGAGCCGTCCAAACGTGTTTTGGACGGACCAAATTGATTCCCTCTCTTCCGACCACTCTCTTTCTCTCTCTCTAAAATCCAACTCGTCGGATCGCGTTGTGGATGGCTGAGATCGCCAAGCGAGTACCACGTGTACTACACTCACCTGGCATTGAAAAATCTCTTCCCGTGAAATTTGTTGTCAGAAGATCGTTCACTTCATTCAGTGAGGTCATCATCAACACCATCTGATCTTCTTGGTTTAACTCCCATCTTAGCTAAATTATCTGCCACTTTGTTGCCCTCTCGGAGAATATGCTTCAAATTGTTGCCTATCATATCTCCATGAAAAAAGCATAAGGAAAGAAAAACAGAGAAGTTGTCACTTGACTCACTTGTTCGAATAATTGAAATTTAAAACAGGTGAGAAAATAAGATGACAAAATTAATTCTTTTTGTTTAAAGTTTATTTCTCACCAAATTTCACCATAATAACTACTACTAGATTTTATGAGAAACCACGGCTCTTTCTTTTAGTATTTTCCTTTCTCACAGTTCAAAAACTAGCATGTTAAAGTGAAAACAACAACGCTATAGGTACACAGTCCACACTCACATACCCCAAATGCACACTAATGCATCCCAACCGTCCATCTTAGAAATCGATGATCCGGACTTTATATAAACTATTCACGTGAATAGTTTGTTTAAAATCTGGAACGTCGAAAATACCTAAACGGTTAAGCTATGTTGATAGCTATGTTGATATGCATCTGGGTACGAGAGTGTGGGGTACCCAGATCATTTTTGAAGTGAAAAGATCATGGGTAGGAAAATAAAGTCAGTGCCGTGTTTGGCATATCACACAATGCATCTGGACCACGTTGATACAAATATTTCCAAAAAATAGTGCCAATTTTTTAGCTAGCACAAATGAAATTTGCGAATAATATTTCAGTCGAAAAGCCAAAAACACAAAAGAAGAGGGCGGTAGTGCACCACTGCATGATTATAGTACGCCTCGATAAGCTCAAGAAGATTTTTTCGTACTATTGTTATCTGAACCGTTTAACTTGCAAAATTCTTTGCAACAATATTAGGTGTGCAAAAAATCAAGTTGATCGCACATTAATAATCATATGATTAATATAGATTTTTCTTGCAATATAGAAATTTTAGAATTATACGAACTATCCATCTTTTGAAACTAGATTCAAATCCACTATTATCCATGTGTGCACCATCCATTATCCAGGAACTTCAATCAATCAGAGAGCAATTCAGCATGATAGAAGAAATTCAAGAAAATGACGATTGTAATTTTACTACATTCTCTAATTTAGAACACAAGTGCATCTTCATTCGGACCATTTCAAAGCCCCCAAGATTGGGGTAAAAATACAAATGAGGAAAATGAAGACTTTCCTTTTTACTTTATTCGTAACTCACCTTTCTTTTCCTTCTCGAAGTATAAAAAAATGCTACAATCTTGAAGCGGCACCCTTCTTCCCTGGAATCTGCAACGCGTCGTAATGGCCAAAGCCATGATACAGTACTTTGATGGGATTCTCCGTGCCATACTCTTGTCCATACTCAGCAATAATTATCAACCCGCCTGAATCCTTATCGTGCATGAACACTGTTATTGGCATCCTGCGGTTATGAGATCATCAGTTCAGATATGGTTAGTGTAATTTCCCAAGTGGTTTTCTTCAGTATTTTTTGCCTAAGGAAGCTTTTTCTTCTACATACATAACAGGGTAGCGTTTATCAGGGGGGCTTCACATATCATCTCAGGTGCTTTGATGCCTCGTACTTCATAAAAGAGATGCAGCCTAATTCCCCTTTCCTCATTATTCCTCGATATCCTCTCAACCGGTCGGTCAGTAAGGGAATACAGTAATGGATTATTAGTCTGATGACTTTCCCTACAAAATCATTGAAGAACAAAGCTCTGACTGGGGAGATTGCTGACCAACAAAAGTAGGCCAACCAAGAATTCCTTAAGGGCAACCACCCTGTAAAGTACAAGAACCTTGCCTCAGGGATAAGACCCCGAGATGAGAATAAGATCGAAAGTGCAACTTCTCATTGGAAGCATGGAAGTAGTCAGGTCCTTTAGAGCTGGAAGAGGGGTGACTTTTTGATAGTTGGGGGTGCTCGAAATCTGTCAAACACAGGCCCTTTTTCTGTATTGAATCGATGGCCTAGTTCAATTCACTGCCACAACGGCTGATCTTTTGAGTGAAGGAAGCCGGAGCATTGGTTTGAGAGAGAGAGAGAGAGAGAGAGAGAGAAGAGAAAGTAACCTTAGCCACACCAGATCATCTAATATGAATTCTTTTGGGGGTGGCTAATGAGCTGAAGGTTGAACTGGGACGAGAGCCAGTTTTTTTGCTCCTAATGAGGAAGGAGGGCTGGGTTTTGGAGAATTAAAGCGTGGAACAAAGCTGCAATGTTGAGGCACTTAAGGGCACTAAGAAAGAAGGCAGTCAATCTAAGGGTTGCACGGGTTAATTCCTACATCATTTGGATCAATGTCTTTGGAATATGGAGCTAGCTGCCAAAACACTCCTCTTGGGCTACGCAATTAGAAATACAGGGGACCTCTGATCAAATATAGAATTGGAGATGCGGAGTCCACATTCTAATTGTTAGAAGATTGGCACCCATTGGATCCTTACACAGAAGGTTTGGGGATAGTGTTGTGTACAATATTGGGAGATCCTTACAGGCCGAAGTCTATACAATAAGTCAGAATTGTGAGTCGAGATGGTCAAGGGCAAGGAATAGACTGACTCAGACCATTATGGCTCAAGCAAATCATCCATTTCCCTCACATGGTTGGTCTTTCTAAAGGAAAAGATCAACAGATTTCCTTGCGTTGGTCGTCTTGTTCGACAACTTTCTCAACACAGAGGTCGGATTGATATCTAGTTCACTGTTGATGTATTTTCCATCTCTAGCTTAGCTTCAAAATTCATACCAATCTAGAGACAAGGTCTCCCTAAGACTTACAAATTGACAACTGTTTGGCAGTTGGCACTTACATGGAGAAGAATGAAGTAAAAAAGTACGTAGACAAGACTTTGGACCTAAAGCAACGAGAAAACACGAGGCCCAATGAAAAAAGGAAAAAGGTTTCATACGTAATACCATCCCCAAACAGAAAGAGTATTAGGAGAACAACTCGCAGCCAAGAACATCTCCATTGTAAACTCTATTTGAGTGCACCACACTTCATTATTTAAGGTTGCAGCTGTTACTGAACTGGGAAAAGGAAAACTTTCAAGCTCAAGGGAGATAATTGAAGTGTGATGACCCCAAACTCAGACAATCCAATGTTGGTGACTGGATCAAGTCACCAAGCATCTGCTTTGGCTTTGAAGATAATCAGCGGATCTCGAGTTGATAGACTACTAATACATGTTAAACATGTTGCTGAAACAGGCACAATACATACTCAGAGAGAGAGAGAGAGAGAGAGAGAGACTTACTGGAGAACATGTGAAGCCATGAATAATTCAGGCTCGCCTCCCCATACTTGTGACTTTCGCATCTGTGATATGTATGTATCAAAATCTCCTTCTATGAACCTAATCACATTGGTAGCCATCGATAACTTGTCGCCATCAGAAATTCAGAAAAGCGTGGAAACAAAATCAGAAAGTTACAGCTCAGAAAACTTACCACTCCGTCTCTTCTCGTCTTTTAACAAATTCATCAGCCACCTGGGGAAAAAAAAAAATTAGCATCCCCAGCCTCAGTGTTCTAATGAAGGAAACAACACAAGCTGGATACCGCAAGGTGGGCTAGTTCAACATATATAGCAGACCTCATATAAAATAAAAGTGTATTCGCCTTCTATCGAAGAATGCTCTCTCTAAACATGTATAAGCAAAACATTTACAGTGTTACATAAACTCCAAAAAGAGGGTCCAATGTGGGTGCGTACCTAGGAGCCGGCTCATTAAATGAAAATTCATAGTCATAGGTATGCCAAGTCGGCAAAAAAATTGTGGAAGGCACTTAACTCAATGTGTTCAATTTTAATTGATGAATTGTGTTATCAAACATCACTGCTGATTAGCCCCCAAAACTAGTTGGAAGATGAACCTGTCCATCTTTTTACGGAGGGAACCTGAGAAAATATGGCATTAAGACTGTCGGAGGGAACCTGCCCATAGTCATAGGTAGCACTTGCTGCCTACCCCTTAAAATGGCCTAGAAAGTAGAAGGCCGTGTACGGAGCCAAAAAAGTTGTGGGATATCAGGTATGCCCGGCACCTTTGACCATGCGCCAAGCCTTCAACAGGGGTACTTAACATAGATCATTGGTGCCCACATAATAGTAGTATCAACAACGAGAAACCAACAACAGAAACAGGACAATTTCACAAACTTAACTATGGGTAAAAAAATCATGCCTATAGCCTATTTAGGTTAGTAACCCCACACTTCCTCCCAGCCTCCCACGAATGGGGACTGCATCCCATTTGTGAAGAAAGTGGTAACAATTATAATACTGAGACTTCCACTATAAGAACCAGCACATATGGTGATGGTTTAATGCTAAGATAAAGTTCTAATATTGTGTCGTAACTGAAAACTACAAGCATTTAGGACTTGGTCTAAAAATTACATGGAGTACTACATGATTAGAAAATTAAGCAAACAACCAACTGAATTGATAAAGATAAAGCAAAAGGCAAAAGGAACAAACAATGTTCAACATATATGTATGATCAGAGGTTTTGGAACACACTCTAGCCCGTAAATCATCTGCTAATTCTCTCTGAAGCCTCTCATTTGGAGCTGGTTTCCCTGATCGTAGACAAGCTCCATGAGCAACAGAGCGAAACAAACATCTTCCATCCCCCGGTATGCCTGCACACAACGGAGCAGCTATTAACGAACTCCAATTTCACGGAAAACATTTGAACGCATTCAGCAAACAAGAATACAAAAAAGGTAGTGTAAGTCTTGGTAATAAAATACTGCTCACCAGTTATAGAGTAGTCAGTGTAGACTTTCTTCCCATGAGAAAAAGTGACAGATGGGTCTTCTTTATTATCCTCTGAATGGGCACATTCAGCATGCACTGGTTCAGAAGTCGAATAACAAACCAATAGTCCACAAATTAAGCCTGTTGATGCACATCCTCGCGGCCAAGATAGCGGTCCCACACTACATTTTACTTTGGGAATAAACCCTTGATTTGGAACCGAAACCTTGAACTTCATGTTTTGGCACCCAGATGAAAATTCAAAGCATAAATCTTGGGGATGTGTAGATCTAACATCACTTTCAATAGTTAATGAATGCCAATTGCTCCTCTGCTTTAAACTGAAAGATCGAAAACAGCTCCCCCGTGATTCTGGAGAACCAGTAATAGATAAACAACATGATCTGGTTGGCGCTTGAGAAACGATTCCACTTATGTGGTTGCTCATCTGTCTTTGTGCACACCCTCTCGGGCGAACTACATTCTTCACGTAAGTACTGAAGCGAGAGCAAAACATTATGTTGGCATAACCTTGGGATAACCAGAGCCGCACGGGCACGGCACCTTACGTGGACAAATCAACCCAGCACTGCACAGCAGCAATGCCACTTTATTACCAATCTTATGGCAAAAAGAAATATAAGGGTATGCTGAATAGAGATTGAAGATCATTTGAATTCAAAGACTCTTCATCAGTAAAAGTCGCAACTTCTACCAATTTCAAGGCGAATGGACCTAGTGAGCGAAATTGAAATTGAAATATTCTAAGCAGGAAGGTCATTTTAGGGAGTAAGGATATTACCAGAGTTCAATAAAGTTAGGAATATCTCTAGGCACTTGTCAAGAAAAAGTGAGAATATGTCTAGATAAATATCTACAATTTGAATCATTTATGACTAATGATCAAAAAAAGCTTTTTTTTTTTTTTTGGGCAACGGGAGATAATTTAAACCTTGTTCAATCATTCAATACAATTTGCACACATGCCTCAGCTACTTGCCATTCTAGTTAATAATATTGTTGTTACAATTTGCACACATTCCATAGCTATAACCGGATATATTCATTTGACATATGCACTCGTGTATCGCCCATTACATTACTATGGAAACAATAAGTAATGTTCACGTGTCAGGATCACCCTAGATGTATTGCATATCAAGCGAAAATCAGGTAGGACAAAGTCAGAAACCAAATCTGACATCAAAACCCATGCCAAGCTTTGAAACATTCCAAATTCCCACCATTTGACCAGAATGAAGAGCAAGACCGCTTTTGTTAAAGTTGGTAGCTGATGAGACAATATGGAGCCCTGACCAAGCAGACACATAGAAACTATGGCAGCCATTTTGGGCCAAGAGGCGTCATAGGCCAGAATGTGACAAAATGTACTAGTTGAGTTCTTTGCATTTCAATCTATTCCAACACCTAAACTTACTACATCTCCTAATGGGGGAACCGGGGAAGTATTGAGGTTAATCAAATAGATGAAGATCGAGAATTGGTTCAATATAAGTACTCCCCTCGTGACCTCGTCCTTGAAGCAGATAGACCAAAAACATAAAAATTAGCATGAAATGATAGCTAATGGACACAAGCAAAGAAATCAATTGAGTAGAATAATTGAGTTTCTGTACATGTGGCACAAAATCAATAATATCGCATGCTCTGACCGTTAATCTGTGCATGGAAAAAAATCAAGGCATCTAGGTTATCAACAGCCATAAGGATTATTGTATGGCACCAGTTATGCCATTTTAAGACAGTTTCCACTTTAAAGATTAACACAACCAGAACAAAATTCTTTAAAATGTGATCCAATTTATGGGATTTGGTATGATAACTGCAAAATCTATGATAAATTGGTAACAATGAAACTGGAATTCAGATATGTCTTCTTTTTGGGGCGTAAATAGATATGTCCTCTTAAACTGGATATAAAGAAATGGTACTTGATTGGGGCAACTGAAATCGCAAATGAACCAGATCCACAAAAAAGTGTGTATATAAAGGGGGAGTAAGGGAAATAAAACCTGTTGAATCCTCAGTTAGCAAGAAAAATGCCAAGACCATAAGGGGAAAATATACAACAAACCCAGATAAAGAAAGTCTACAAAAGAATGAACTTAACAAACTTGATAATGAAACCAACAGGAAAGCAAAAGATTCCAGTAGAGGAAGAAAGGGTTTTCAAGTAAAGAATTTAAACCTTGGTGACGTTTGTAGAAGAAATGGGATACTCTTGTTACGCCCTTGTTTGGATGCTTAAACTCCGTGAAGGTGAAGTTCACTGTGTATCGACTCTCGAACTCTCCAGCACTTGGAGTTATTGATTTGGTCCCTCGTCTGGTTTTTTTGTTCTTTTTTGGCAATGCGTGGGGAAACAGAGACGCACAAAACTCACAAAGGAGATAATAATAGTAGAAATATGTTCGTATACTCATAAAAAGGGTTTGTTCTAATCCGGACTTTTAATTTCCGGACTTTTTATACAAATTATTTTTGGAAAATCCGATCCATCCAATGTGTTCAAAAGGTGTTTTCAAGGGTCCTCGCGGAAAATTTTCAAAAAAAAAAAACCGGGAAGGGCTTGATCCAAACAGTTTTCGCAAAAATATATAAATACAGTTTTTGCGAAAAACTGCTTGGATCAAGCCCTTCCCGGTATTTGTTTTTGAAGATTTCCCGCTAGGACCCTTGAAAACACCTTCTGAACACATTGGACGGATCGGATTTTCCAAAAATAATTTGCAACACAAAAAAAACCATGTTTTTCTCATTTCCGGGAGGGTGTGGATCAGTGGATGTGAACCGTGACCCTCATAAATATTCATGTACTTTTATAGTGCATGTTACAATTTTTTTTTGTTTATATGGTACTCGTAGTAAAAGTGTAAACGAGTCGAGCCGATTCGAGTTTTCTAAACCTTGAGCTCGGCTTGTTTATTGAACGAACCAAAAATTGAGTGTTTAACAAGCCGAGCCAATGTAATTTACTTAACAATCCTTCTTAAACGAGCCGAACCGAGTTTTACCAAGCCTGTTTACTAAATGAGCATAAAATTCGAGTTCGAGCTCAGTTCGATTTCTAAACGAGACGGGTCACGAGTTGCTCGCGAGCAGTTACAGCCCTACTCGTACTTTTAGAGGATAAGGCGCATAATTTAGCGTTGGGTAATGGCATGGATATTTTTTGGTGTATAGTCCACATATTTTTTGTTTATTGGTAAACGTTTTAATTTTTTATGGTATTAGTTCTTCTTTTTTTTTGGAGTCTAAACCACCGGTATCCGGGAGCCAACTGGACCCCGACTAAATCCGGTTCAAGTCTTATGAATGGAGAAAACTTACGCTGGGAGAGCTTACAGTACATATTTGAAGGCTGTTATTGAGAAGATAAAAAATCAAAGAATTTAGTTACCTTGGGCTTATTCTCAATGAGCTATAGATGTGATTGGGCTTACCTACTGTACTTGGGCTTTTGTCCAGGTCTAAAAGAAATTTGACCAAGTTGATATGGGCCATTAGTTCAAGTGGATATGGGCCATTAGTTAGTGGGACGGTCATTTGATTAGGCTGTTTCGGCCTGCTCATTGTTTGATATTGGTTAGAAACAAGAAAGTGATGGAGGGCTTACTCATGGGCCCACTTCATCACACATCTGATTTCTCCAAGTTATCATCATACCAATAGGGTAGTAGCTTGAAGACCTATTCAGTTGCATAGAGATGATGAAAAAAGATGGAAAAAAAACCCACAATTTTCGTGTAACATCCTCAAGCTTAATTGACCAAAAGAGAAAAACTTGGGTGTAAATAGGGTACGGTTGACGTAGTGCCCGAGAACATATTTCGACCGTTTCAAAGTGTATTAGGCAGTCCAGATTTTCTCCTTCCTCTCTCCTCTCTCCTCTCTCTCTTGTTTTTCTCTCTCTAAAATCCGGACCTTTTAAAATACTTTTGTACTGCTGAAATGTGCGCTGAATACCGCAACGTCGTACCAGCCGACACCCAAGTTTTTCTCCAAATGTAATCATCTAGACAACTGTTTTTTTAACCCAGTAAGGGTCCAGCCTACTTTTAGGTGGGTCCACGGATGGTTTCTTAACCACTCAATCTTTTAGGTTGGGTCTTTTTCATCGCCCAATCCCTACTGTGGATGTCTCTGTGTTCTCTTTTTGGGCCCAGTGGATACAAATACTGTTTGGGCTAAAGAAGTGGTGGGTCGCCATCTTGAGGGGCCCATCTGTTGGACAATACCTGACCTACTGGCTACTGCTGTCCACACTCCACCAGGTGTATCTTCTCTCTCCCCTAAGTCACGTAACAACATACGTGAACGTGAGCGAGAGCACGAAATCATCTTTCGAAAACATCCTAAATTACTAGAACTCGTGAGAGCGAGAATTGAAAGAGTGTAGAGCAAAAATTGAGAGGAGTGAAAAGTGCTTCGGGAGATTTATACGACATGAGGAATAGTGATGAAATACCGTAAATGATTACTAAATATTTTAATTTCCATGACCAATTTCCCTATCAAAGTTGTTAAAATGATCGAACAACCACAATTTTTTGCTTGCAAAAATGAGCAGATGCCGAATAAATCATGAAAGTGTAACTGCCCAGAAAGAGAAATGGACCTTATTGTTGGAGCCCAAAAAAAACAGAGACTTGTGGGTCCGCTTGACTTATGTCTGGGCCTGGTTTCCTTTCGACTAAATTTATATTACCGAAATCTTGAATAGGAATATAAATATCAATGTGATTACTAGAAATCAAATTCTTAGGTAATGGTAATTTTAAAACTGTTATTGTTTGTGCCGAAAATTTTGTGCATAGTAGTATTGTACCTAGTACATGGTACACGTGTTTTATGGACTAAAGTTTTGGCATTAACAAAAACAACTTTGAAATTATCATCACTTTTTTTCTTGAGTACGGATAGTGATATGACTACTAGGAATCAAATTCCTGAACTAATTTCATTTCGGTGTTTGAACTAACCGGGAAACAATTATTTTGAAAATTAATCAAAATCAACGTTTTCTTTTTTTAATGATTGAGTCAAGAAACTAAGATTCCATGGATTATATTGTTACTCAATCTGAGAATGTGATTTTTGGTTAAGTATGTCATATGAAATCACATCCATATTCATGTTTCTTCCAAACATCAGAATCGTGGAAGCATGTGATCACATCCAATTGTTGGCCCATAATGTGTTTTTTAAATATGTTATTTGCCTGAAATGCCAACCATGGTGTACAATCTCTTGTCTTGGTCATGATTTCGTATTGATTGTTAGGTGGTCCTATCACTAAACCAAACCCTTCCAATATAGAAATGCTACCCATGAATCCCAACTCCAAAATTTCCTAGTAGATAGTCTTAAAAGTTTCGTATAGTTTCTGTTAGTTTGACTACATTTAGGGGTGTTCCTCTAAGGACCAGAAATATGGTCAGCTTAGATGTGTAGACTAATTTGATACTTACTCGTTCGGAGAAGAAGACGAGATTGTGTATATACATGTAATCACATATAGTTTTATAACCACGACCGAAAAATGGTTGATAACTTAAAATTTTAAAGGGTTTTTTTTCATACATGTAGAAACTTATCAATTTTTTTCACTCAAGAGACTTGTAAGGCCCGATATCCTATATAGTAACTTTTCCAAATTAACCTGAAAATTGGAAGGTGTGCAGGGGTCCGGGACCCTTGCACCCCCTCCATCCGCCTCTGGCTACCCATGAACCCTAAGTTTGACTACATTCAGTATAGCACCTAAAATTTTTATGGAAAACTGGGAATATGGTCATCTTGAATGTATAAACTAATTCGGTACTTGTAACACGATCAAACAAAAACTGGGTATTTTGTAAAACTTAAAAGATTTGCTTATAACCTTTCTCAGCGGTGATCCACTAACAAAAATCAGTTTTTTTCAAAAACCAAAACAGGTCATTCTCTCACAATACATCACATAAAAAAAACCCGTGAAAAGCCAATTTATTCTAAAAACACCCTCAGTGGAACACCCCCTAAGTATGGAGTCTGTGGTGATGGGTATTTAGCAAAGGGGGCAAGTCTTTTAGCTTTTACTTATAAGATTAACATTTTTTGTAAATTACATGAAAGCCAACCCTATGGTGCATTTTTTTGGTGTAGTGTGTGTGTGTGTGTGTGTGTGTGTGTGTGAGAGAGAGAGAGAGAGAGAGAGAGAGAGAGAGTAAAGGTCAAGCAATTAGGGTGCAAGAATCGTGTACCTACCTTGATTGCATGGGAGGAGATTATTCAGGCACCATAAAGGTTGAGTCTTGTTAGAACGGGATTCACAAATCGAGCTAGGTGTATTGACAACGCTAGTGGCTTAGTCCAATAGCCTTAGCTTTTCTAATTTCTTTGGAATCTAGGAGTTTTCGTGGGACTTGGATTGTTTATAGTTATCCATGTGGCGATAAGAGACGATGTAGAGAGTTCTCACACGCCTAAATATCCTGTTTGGGGTGGTTATTCTTGTCATCTTGTGTGGCTTAGTCCATTAATAGCCTTAGCTTTTCTAATTTCCTTTGAATCTAGGAGTTCTCGTGGGACTTGGATCGCTTATAGTTATCTATGTGGCGATAAAAGGTGATGCAGAGAGTTTCAACACGCTTAAATACCCGTTTGGGGTAGTTATTCTTGTGTTCACAATGACTCCACATGCTTAGAGACGTATGGCCCGGGCAGACCATTCAATACTGAGCAATGCTTATCCGAGCCTGATCGGTGGTCGGTTTATATCTATCACATATCTTATTCGTGTTGAAATTAACTCTTAAGCTAATAGTGTTACTTTACTATAGTGTCAAGGCCTGCAGATTCAAACTGTGGCAGTGGAGCAACGAAAAACAGGAGACAAAATTGCAGGAGTTAAAGGTTGCCCTCAGAATTCAGGTTATCGTATTATATATGTGAATAGGTTTACATCTAAGTTATTGTTTGAGATGTTGCCAAAATCTTGTACCTTTTTTTTTTGGGTGGGAAAGCCCAATAATGGGTTGTCGTATTTTCATTTCATTGGACAATAAGTGCTTAAGCAATTATTAATCTGCCAACTTCCTGCCTTTCTGTTTTCTTGTTCCCTCCCTGCTCTTTCAGCACATAGATATCACATAGATATCGGAAATGATTTGGGTACACAAACAAGTGTACCCCAATTGCACCCCACTTCATCGGGGCCGTCCAATGCTTTTTTGGGCGGTCCAGATTTAAGGTGTTTTATGACCGGTCATAAAGGACTTTAAATCTGAACAGTCCAAAAAAGTGTTTGGACGGCCCCGATGAGGTGGGGTGCAATTGGGGTACCCATAGCACGATTCCATAGATATTGGTGAAGAACTAACCCGCGGGTCTGCCTTTGTCTGGACCGGAGAAAGAATTAATTGAGGTACATAAAAGTTGAATTGAGGGATCCTGCCGTCCCTTGGAGTCGGCAGGGGTGCCAATTCCATCCGGCCAGCCGTTTCGTGCATCAAAGGCTCAGATTTCACCTCGTCCAAGTGTATCCACACCATCCATTATTTGATGCGATCCGAGCCGTTGATGCGCGAAAAGAACGGCTTGGATGGAGGTTGGCATGGCTGCCGACCCTAAGGGACAGCAGGTCCCCTGGGTCCGTAAAAGTTGGCTCGAACCCCCCAGCCGTCGAACCAACAAGGAAGAAGAAGAAGAAGAAATAAGTCACTGAAATTTTTTATGAGCTCCTTATCGCCGCTGCAATATTACCAAACAGGACTAAAACAATCTTCTTCTTCTTTTTTGGAAATTCAGGGCTAAAACAATCAAAGCAGAGCTTAAAAGACTTGTACACCCATGAGAACCCGTGGTAACGTGATAACAGAGCTAAAACCGAAAGGGTTCGCATGGTGGTCTTGGCCTTAAACTTAATATTTAATCCCTCTTAAGGTTTCATTTTTTCGGTTTTAATCCCATTGTCAGCAACTCTTGGGGCCATTTCACCCCAAAAGGCTATGGGAGGTGTTGTAAAAATTAGTCTGGATTACGCGCAAACTAATCGGAGACACCCTGTGTTTAAAAATAAAAAAAAAATCGAAAAACTAAAAACCCACAACTACTTGATTTCAGAGTCGTTGAGGTGTCTAATTATTGGGTACTCTATAAAAGCATCGATGTTGACCATTGAGTTTTCCACCCACGAAATCTGTTGCCGCCTTGCCGGTGATTTATTAAGAGCACCACAGTGAATATCATACCAAGAAAACCTGACTAACTTAGGCCTCCTTTGGGTAAAAAAACCATTGTGGTTTATTTTTCGTCTTTATTCACAAAACTTTAAGTTTAACTAATAATTTTATACTTTTTAGATTTCTCTCGTAGAGAGGAGCCAAGAAACCACAACAAATCGACCGAAAACTAACAAATGCAAAAAAAAATTGAATAAGAACAAAACCAAAAAAACCAAAAAACCACCAAAAAACCAGTTTTTTCAATTCACCCAAAGGAGGCCTTAATGTGCAAATCAACTAAACTTTGAAGAATCAATCTCGTTGTACATTAGCGATAGTTCAATTGGACCTAGACCAAAGTCTCGTATGAACTGATCCTACAAGAATTGGAGTAACACATTGAAATTTTGAATATGAATAAACTCCTAAATCTGAGTCTTGACAACTAGCTAACCCCTTAGTGTTGAAATTCGGCTCGATTTGAGTTCTCTGGAAAAACCGCTCGGGCTGGATTCAAATTATTATTCAATAATCAATAATCACATCTGTCTGATTGATTGAGTGCGTTTGAGTCTATGTGAGCCCTACGCACAACGCTTAGGACCTCATATGTGACCCCATTCTAGCCTACATAAACAATGGAGTATTTGTGTAGCTCTTGGAAAATATTATGTTCTTTTTCATCCAACTGTAACTAATAAAAGCGGTAAATCAAAGGGACCCACTTGTGGGTCTCACACAAACGATTCGAGCCGTTCAATCATCTTAGAATAATTACGTTTTGAACGAAACGGGTGGTTTTTGGTTCAACCTCTTACACACGTCCGATGGAGTTGATTTCTCGCGGGACCCCTTGGAAAATTATTCTAAGATGATTGAACGGCTCGAATCGTTTGTGTGGGACCCAAAAGTGGGTCCCCGAGACCCATCTGTACCAGTAGCAAGGTTCAAATAAAAGTCGGAGGGCACTAGGGGTACAAAAGGTTTTTGCACAGAAAACATACAACGGCTTTTGGGGCCCACTTTTGGGTCCCACACTAATAATCCGAATCGTTAAATAATTTCAAAATAAATTTTTCTAGGGTCTTGCAAAAAATCAGCTCAATTGGATATGTGTAACTGGTCAATCCAAAACTCCAAGTTTTTATTGGATTATTCTTGTGGGACTCAAAAGTGGACCCCAAAAGCCGTTGTACGTTCTTTGTGCAAAAAACCTTCTGTACGCATAAGTTTACCGATAAAAGTCCAATTAAACCTTTCCTCACTACTTATCCTACGGTCCTACCTAGTAAAAAAAGAGCCCTAGCTATGCAATACTGTTGTAAAAACTCTGTTGACCTCAGGAAGTCAAACTTATCCCTCCTATGCCCCTAATGGCCTAATCTAATCTCCTACCCTATTCGATCTTACTAAGGGGTGTTCCATTAACCTAATTTTTTGAAAAAACTAGGTTTTCACGGTTTTTTATGTGATGTGTTGTGAAAGAATGACATGTCTCGGTGTTTGAAAAAAACAGTTTTTTGTTAATGAAACACCCCCTAAAAGACGAGAAAATAAACAGAAAGTAAAGGAGGTAAATTTGTACTAGTTGTTTCAGTTGTGTCGTGGGAAAAAATGAGAAGAAAATTGAAGTTAATAGTCAAACAAAGGCAAAATATTTTTACAAATACCGCTCTTGACAAAATAAGAGTGAGTTTTCGCTACAGTTCAGAATATTTAAAAAAATAAGAGTGAGTTTTCGCTATAGTTTAGATTATTTTAAAAGGCGCTTTTATTTTTACATTCATGCTCTGGCACGAGTAGAGTTTGAACTAGGATCTACGGTCTGACCTTATTTCCCATTTGATAAAATCAATGATTTTACCAATAATCTTTCCTCATTTGCTAAAATTCACCCCAATAATTTTACCGAACTCCTTAAATCTCTTACACACTCAAATGATTTTGTCTAATAAGAACACAAAGTGATTTTATTAATTATTTGATTTTATGAAAAATATAATACTCCCTCTATTTCCATAAAATCAAACAGAAAATATAATTCTCCCTCTGTCCCAAATTATGAGATGGAGGAGTAATTTTTAAATAAATTCAGATTCTATATGTGTGGTAGTTGATTGTTCTGAGCATAGGAGAGGCTGCCCTGCCAGTTTCTGAAACTGTGACCCAATTATTGTCCATTGCTATTTTTACCTGCGAGTACTACCTGTTTTCATGTCGTCAGGGCACTTTGAAATTGGGTCAGTGCCCTAAATTCCAGTCCCAATTGGTAGAGCAATTTTTCAGTGCCGAGAGGGGTACCCTCTCGGCACATCTAGGCAGTCTATTTTAGCTTTGGGTGGCCCAAATTTAGAGAAAGAAAGAGTAGAGAGAGTGAGGGGAGAGGGTGTTTTAATCTCGGTCATCTAATACACTTTTGGATGACCCAGATGTGATGTTTGGATACCACGTAGGCTTGGTCACATGGTACCTGGTAATACCAAAAAAATTTCCAATTGGGATCATAGCCTCATGCTTTGTGCCTGCCAATGTCAAATAAATGCCTATATTGAAGGTCAGGGGAAGGTCAGGGGACTCAGGAGTGCAGACTCTTTTAATTTAGGGCATTCAAGTTCACACAACCCTCACTTAACAAAAAAAGAAAATATATCCATAACTTTTTTCCTCATTAATAAAATGAGAGGAGAAAAAGTTCTTTCCTGATGAGGCAGAAATCATGGGGTTTTCACCACTCAATGTGGGCCTCATCACATATTCATTGCGGTAATCTGAACTGTTCATCTTGTAAGGCCGCAAAGTATTCTATAACTATGGTTTGATCAAATATCGATAGGTATGTTAAAAATTCATTTTTAGCTTACAAAATGAGCGGTCATAGACAGTGTAACTTAGAAAACTATAACTAGAATATGGCCGTCCATTTTATAAATTCGTTCTTTGACATACATATCTATGTTCGATCAAACCGATTTTTGCGTGGATATACCACTTTTACGAGCCCTACAAGATGAATTGTTCATATTATTTCAATAAATGCACAGTGGGACCCACAAAAGACAGAAGTAGAAACGCCATGTTTCTGTGATGGATAGAAAATAATCAATAACAATCAGTTTTTGCATTCGGGAAGATTTGACAAGTAATTAAGGTCCGTGAAGGAAAATTTTTATCAAAATTTGGTTAGGCCTGTCAATGGACCGGATTATAGACTCAGATCTGGATTTGGATCCGACTCTTATGTTTTGGAATCCGAATTAAACTCAGACCCGGATCCGATTCTATTAAGATCCGGATCCGGATTCGCAAAAACAAAACCTTTTCTTCTTAATATAAATGGACATAAATTCCTTTTATTCTCTTAAAATTCTGCACCCCTAAAAAAAAAAAAAATAGATCGTCCGGATCTGGATCTCCGTAATCGAATTTGTCAAATTGGATTCGGATTTGAACTAATCGAAACCGGATCTAATATGATCCATTGGCAGGTCTACCCCTTATGCCCTCTTGCCTACCATTGTCCTTCTACCGTCACATAACATTGTTAAACCGTTGCCTAGGGCTACAAACGAGCTGAGCTACTCATGAGCAGCTCGTTGCTTGGCTCGTTTAGTACTTGAGCTCGAGTTTTAGGCTCGTTTAGTCTACAAGCTTGGTAAAACTCGGCTCGTTTAAGGATGCTAGTTAAATAAATTACCTTGACTCGGCTCATTAATGGCTCAGGTCATTTACGAACGTGCCAAGCTCGAGCTCAGTTTTTGACTCGTTTACTAAACGATCGGCGCGGCTCATTTACACCCCTGTCGTTTCCTAGATACAAGAAACATGATTGGAACATGGATGAATTTGGCCTGCTTTTAGATTTCTACAGAGAAAATTATTCAAAGAATGGAAGATGGTAGATTAATTAAAGGGTAAATTTAGTTTCTTCACTCATATTGTTCCCTTCACACTTTTATTTTCCTTCATGAATCTCTCCACTAATTCATGATCTAAACAAAGTCTTAAGTAATACCCCTATTAAATTATAGCCTATGTCATAAATAATATGACGTTCTTGCATGTACTAATTTCGACATTTCGTGGTCCTTCCATTGTCGTGGTCCTTTCTCTGCAAAACAAAACACCCACACATATTACTTCACTGTTACGAAAAAATACCCAAGAAGATTTTAACAAATCTTTTGATTTTGACAAAACTTGGTTATTTATTTGATTGGTCGAGTGGAAGCAAGGCCGCTTGTGATGGAACCAGGATTTCATATTTGAGGAGGCCGCAATATAAGTAACAAATTTTTTAAAATTCAAGGTTCAAGAGTCTAAAACATTTAAATGTCA
Source organism: Vaccinium myrtillus (assembly GCA_016920895.1). NCBI lineage: Eukaryota > Viridiplantae > Streptophyta > Magnoliopsida > Ericales > Ericaceae > Vaccinium > Vaccinium myrtillus. Next base: position 1,488,200 of record CM029280.1, read on the forward strand.
TAACAATAACCAATGTAAAACACAATATCTAGGTGCTCTTATCAAATTAAAAGCAACTAGAGAGTAAAAAAATATATATAATTATTTCAATGCGTTACCTCAACCATATGAATCGTAATAGAATGTGACGCTCCTTTAGATATCGAAAGTCATCTATGATTGAGCCAGAACTGATTTTTGAAGGGCCGAAATTTTTTGTGATCATGTGGACACTGGAGTTTTAGTATTGGTTGGGGCCACAAGAAGTTCTATATAAAAATATAAAAAAAAATTGTTGTGAGGGTTTTTGATTGGGTTGGGGTCATGGCCACCAGTAGCCCACTGGTGGTTCCGTCCCTATGCTTATTTCTTAGAGCTCGTAGGTTCAATTTCAACGTCTCCATAAAAAACTCTTATACCCATAAGAACGTGTCAGACTATCAGAGGCTGGTGATCACAAACTGGTCAAGATACATGAAATGGCTACAATACACACCCCTTATTTGGGTGTACCATGTGCACTTATTGTATGGTTCAGATTGTGCCACCTCATCAACAATCGTGACATTTTTTAGTTTTTTGTAACTTTTCAGCAATATGATTCGTAACATTTTCTATGATTCGTAACATTTTGGTGTATCTCGTAACTTTTACAAAAAAAATTCGTAACCTTTACAAAAAATTCGTAACTTTTCCAAAAAATTCGTAACTTTTATAGTGGTGTGTATGATACACACCCAAATGAGGGGTGTGTATTGTAGCCTTTTCCCAAGATACATGGTTTAAAATTTCGTAATACTAACAAAAAAACATTACTGAGCAGGGAGTCATTCCCATCCAGTTTTTTTCCTCCAGTCCCATTAAGGTTTCGATTTTCTAGGGTTCATTCCAGATCCAAAGAAATGATCAAAATCGTTCATTTTTTACTCGATGAGAAGAGTAATTCCACCAAAGTTCAGTTTTATCGGAGTTCATTTGATATATGAATGAATCATGTTTGTGCGAGGAAAAAAAGAAGCAATATATCGTTTGAAACTTTAAATGTCTATTTTTTTTTGTTGGACAAACACGAATGGTTCATGTATCAAAAAAAGTCCGATCAAACTGTATTTTTGCGTGCATACTCTCTTCTCGAAAATTTCTACAAAATGAACGATTCTGATTATGTTTTTAATTTGGTGATGAACCCGAAAAAATAAAAAAACTAGAGGGGAATTGACTCCACTGAGCAGACATTAAGCTGGCCCTGTGTTCTGCTGTGTTGGGCCTGGTTTTATGCCTTGGGCCTTCAAGTTTACCTCCATCACGGAAACAGGGGAGGTGCTGCGCAGCCCCGTGCTGTGCGGGTCTATTTTGGCCCCGCGCTGGTACCGTTTCGACGATCAGAGACGTCCACCGCGTAGAGCTCGTCGAGTACTATATGTGTACCAAAAATCGACTCGATCGGATATCGTTAAGTGCCTCATCGGAACACAAATATGTTGGAAAAAATAGTTTCAACGGTTTTCATCCAATGTTTTAAGACATGTATGTTCCAAATTTTTTCAACTTATTTGTGTTCCAATGAGACACTTAACGATATCCGATCAATTTGATTTTTGGTACATTTGTAGTACTCGACGAGCTCTACACGGTGGACGTCTCCGATCGTCGCAACGGTACCGGCGCGACGCCGAAATGGGCCGCACAGCACGGGGCTGCGCAGCACCTCCGCCGGTTCCCTCGATCACACATAAGATGGGCTTGGTAATAATTGTCTTCTTCTGTAAAAAAATTAACTCAACTTGAGTCTTGTTTTCTGAAACTTTGTTTTCTGCAAAGTCCTTCCATCCAGTGAGAATGATAAATTTTTATTTACCATTTAAGTGAATTTTCTCAGGTCCATGGACGATCATTATGAATTATTTTTCATTTTTGGATGGAAGAAGATCAATTTATAGTATGTGAATCTTTCTTTTTTATGATTCTTCTACCTTTTTCTCTATTGACACTCTTTTTTTTTTTTTTCTCTTACATGTAAAGTGCAAGAGTAAATTTACCTAATAAAGACAAAAAAAAAAAAAAGTGCCGATAGAAAAAAGGAGAGTGCCAATAACACTTCCCTTTCTTCTTCTGTAAAATGCAAGATTTCACTGTGGTGGTTGTTGGGATTGAAGTTTCAAAAACTAGACCATCCAACGAGTTCTCTGTATCTTCATCCTTTACTTTTTTAATGGTGAATTTCCATCCCTTCTTTTTGTTGTCACGTTTTATTGGAATTTATACTGCTCAGTCTCTACCCAACCCTTCAACATAGGTCAACTTTCTCTTCATAAGATTTGAATCAACAATCCACAACACCTAAATGTAGCTTGCATGAGAATGATGTGACTTGGGAGAATTAATTTGAATCCTTTAGACCAGTTTAGGTCTATGTCCAATTCCTTTCCAATTTAAGATTGCGTGATGGAGCCAAGTTTTACCTTAAAATTCCACCAAATGTCTCTTGGATAGTTTAGATAATTCTAATAATTGATACTTTCTTGTGGCTTGATAATTGGCATCTGTTAGGCCCGATGTCAATGGTTGGCTTGTTTTTGGCGATTATCGACAAAAGATCGTCTTCTTTCTTGGGGTTTACAGGTTGATTCACATGTCCAGTGGCGAAGCCAGAACTTAAAGTAATAAGGGGCCACATTATCCAATGGTTGGTTGTCTTTTGGCGATTATCCACGAAAGATCATCTTCTTTGTTGGGTTTACAGGCTGATCCACTTATCCAGTGGCGGAGTTAGAATTTGAAGTTGGAGGGGGCTGCATTACAAAGAAATTTTGGTTTGAAATTTTTTTCATGACGATTAAATTCAATTATTCAAGTTTTTATGGGACTGTTTTGATAAATTGAAAAATTAATTTTGAGTATTGTTGTTATCATATAGTAGTTGTTATCATAAAAGTTGACAAAACACAATATCATTATCGCACGGTATAATTCACCATAATTTAGTGTATTCAGAATGAAAATCGTTCTACATTTTAATTATTGTCGAAAGTTTATAATTTTTTTTAAGAATATCTATAAAAAAAATATATGCAAAATATACACCAGAATATGAATTTGATAGAGGGAGGGGGTGGCGGGGACACCCCCAGCCCCTATGTAGCTCCGCACATGTCCTCTTTTGCGATGGGGAAAATAAGTCCCACTGTCAGCTTTGCCAAGAAGGTTTGGTCCTCTATTATGGAGGGAAATGCCCTACTGAATTACCTGGTGTTAATTCCGAGGCGGTAAGTACTCCTTAACTCATTCTGTGTTCAAGTTGTCTTTGGCTTCATCCATTTACTGGTTGTGGATGGGGCGAAATGGGAAGATCTTTCAGACCAACGCATGGATATATTGCACTCTTCTGCAAGGTTTTACTGTGAATGATGTTCGATGACGCAGCGTGATTCTGCTTCAGCCCGTCAAGTTTGGACTTATTCCGGACTCGTCGATAAATTGCAAAAATTGGCAATTTTCAATTAAAAGTTGTTTGGGCCTCCTAGGGTTCGACCGGTCCAACTAATCATAGAACTGGACGCTACTTGTTCTGCGTCATTCGAGCTTGTCTCTGCTCATGGAAGGGAGTCAAATCTACATCACAAAATTTGTCTCTGTTTTCTTTGTATTGTGTTGTCTTCCCTCCTACTATGGAGTAGCTTGTAAGGACTGGGTCCTCTTGTTTGTGGGTTTTTGGGCTTTATAAAGATCATAATTTTACTGGGACATAGTGGGCAACTCGGTAACTACAGCTGTGCTTTCCTTCTTGAATTCGGGTAAAATGCTGAAGGAAATTAACCACACCCACATCGCCCTTATTCCTAAAATTCCCAACCCTAAATTCCGGGAGATTTCAGGCCTATTAGTCTTTGCAATGTTATCTACAAGATTATCTCTAAGACTTTGGCTAATAGGGTTAAACATATTCTCCCTTACTACATTTCTCCCAATCAGAATGCTTTTGGTCCAGGGCACCTGATTTCGGATAGCTCTCTGTTAGCTTGTGAATTCTCTAACCTTATCCATCATTCCAAGTCTGACAAAAAATTCCAAGCTGCTCTCAAACTAGATATGAGTAAGGCTTTTGATAGAGTCAGTTGGGCTTTCTTAGCTGAGACTCTTCGTAGAATGGGTTTCACGAGTAGATGGGTCAATCTCCTCGAACAGTGTTATTCTACGGTCTCCTTCTCTATTCTCATCAATGGTTTTCCTTCATCAAAATGTATCCCTCAGCGTGGTCTGCGGCAAGGGGATCCTCTCTCCTCTTACCTTTTCATCATCTTTTTAGAGACCTTTTCATGTGTCCTCCATCATTTGGATGTATCAAGTTCTTGCAAAGGCCTTCAACTCTCTAAGAACGAAGTTTCTCTCTCCCATCTCTTTTTTGCAGACGATTGCCTGATTCTCTTAAGAGTTGTGGCTCTCTCAATCAAGCTCTGGAGGATTTCAACCGCTTCTCGGGACAATGTATTAATCATCAGAAGTCACAGATAATTTTCAGTCCTAACATCCCTCCAGCCTCTTCCAATCTTTTCAAGGATTTTTTTTCAGTGTCCCTGTTAGCTCTGATCCCGTTCCTTACTTGGCCCTCCTGCTGTCGATCACTGCTAATAAGAGGCAATGTTTTGACTTCATTGTGGATAGGGCAAAAAAATCGCAGGCGGGATGGAAATCTGATATCTCGCAGGCTGGTAGGTAAACTTTGATAAAATCTGTTTTATCTGGTGTGCCTTTATACCGATGTTTGTCTTTCAAAATCCCAACTTCCATTTGTGACAAATTCAATGCTTTATCAGCCAACTTCTGGTGGAAAGTAGGGGACCATAAACCTATACATTGGCTTTCCTGGAATAAAATCGTTGCCTACAAGAATGAGGGTGGTCTTGGGATCCGTGATATGAAACTTCTTAACCAAGCTCTCCTTGCTAAGCAGTGTTGAAGGCTCCTCACTAACCATGGTCTTCTTACTGCTAAAAGCCTCCTTCCTAGATACTGCTCTAAGGATAGTATCCTGAAGGCGAAACCTCACTCTAACTCCTCATGGGCTTGGAAAAGTATCCTTTACGGGAGAGACCTCATTTCGGGCCACATCTCTTGGAAAGTGGGTAATAGTGAGTCCATTAACCTTTTCCATTACCGTTGGATTCCTGAGTGGAGCACCCCTCTTAGTCATCTCATCCCTTATGTTGGCCCAAATTCGCTTACAATCTCTTTTCTTTTGAAGCCAACGCCATCAGGTCTAGCATGGGACTTAGATAAAGTCCTTGATATTATTCCTTCCTTTCTGATTCCTAAGGTGCTTGCTATCAACCTCCCGGCCTTCGACTGTCCGAATCAATATGTTTGGCCTTTTACAACCTCAGGATGTTACAACACTAAATCAGGTTATAAATCCTTATACGACAAGCACAAAAGGAATCTCCACCCTGCAGTCTCCTCCCCTTGGATCTTCAGTGGGCACAATGCTTGGGCACTCATATGGAACTTGGATTTTCCTGAAAGGATTAAAATTTTATATGGAAATGTCTAAAGGGTATTTTATCGGTTCGAAGTGGTCTTGCTGAACGTATGCAGCTCTTGTCTCCTATTTGCGCTCTGTGTGATGAGGCGGAGGCGACTCTTACACACCATTTTTGCCATTGCAATCGCACTGCGCAGGTTTGGAATGCTTCTGCCTTTCCCACTGCGGTGTCGGTGAGTGATTCATCTGTTCCCTTTAAAGACTGGATGATGGACTGGATTATTCGTCTCCACTGTGATAAACAGAAGATTTCTTTTTTTATAGCCACCCTATGGGCTATCTGGAAGCAGAGAAATCAACTCATCTTTTCGGAGGTTCCTTTTAGTGTTTCCGCTGTCCTTGCTCAAGTTAGTGACGACGCTTCTTGGTTTAATCGAGCTTCTAGATGGCAAAACCATATCCGTAGACTTACACCTCCGGCCACCAACAACCCTATCTTTATATTAAAACCCTTTCCCAATCTGGGCTCTTCTCACAAAACTTGTATTCTGCATGTTGATGGCGCTTAGAAGGCTAACTCATGGTGCGGTTTGGGTTTTACAGTATCTTTGCCAGATGGACCCCTGATAGCTCAAATTGCTTTGTCTTCCTACAACAACAGCCCTCTCCAAACAGAGATTTTGGCACTACAAGCAACAATTGCATGGTCTTTAAAGCATAATTATGATGTTGTATACATATTTACTGATTGTTTTAATGCTGTTATGCAGATAGGAGGGAGGTATGATTGTCACTATAGGGACCGCTTTTTTATCGAGAACCTCATCTTTGAGATATCCAGAATCTCTTTTTGCCAAATCTCAAAAGCTTCTCGTAAGGAGGTTCAGAGAGCTCATCTTCTTGCTAAAAAAGCTCTCATTTCGTTTATGGCTCATCTGGATACGGGAGATGGAGATCAGCGACATTCACAGAATGTCACCTGACTCTTGTGACTTTTGTTATAGCCTGTTTTCTCTTTTGGTTGCAGGTCTTTGTTGTATATATGGTCTGATACTCTTCCTGTATTCGGCTTGGTTGAATGAAATTTCTCTCATTGCAAAAAAAAAAAAAAAGATCATAATTTACCCAATTTAACCTTATTCGTAATAACAAATGACAGTTTTTATTTATTTATTATTATTGGTAATCTTAAAATTTATTAGTGGAACACAACAATAAAGAGAAAATCATTAAGACATACCTTTCAATCCAATCTAACATAAAAAAAACTCCTCTCTCTCTAAAATAGTTCCTCTGTTTTTTCTTCCTCTTCCCCTTCCAATAAGAGCCAGAGACCAACACATGTTAGCCACCAGATCCGTTTTGTGTTGTTGCTCCCTAATTCCGTCCAGCCCAGGGCTAGAGTGAGCCCTTCCTTCTGGGCGAAGCTTTGGGGTAGTGGAGTATCTCTCGACCTGCGTGGATCTCTTGATTCTGGGTCTTGCATGTTCGTTTTCAGCCTCGTTTCATGGTTCTTGTAATTTGTTCTTCACCGCTGTTGTTAATCTTGGGCGTCGGCTTGTTAACCCTCCGATCTTCCAAGAAAAATTTGTTCCTCTTTCACTCAACAGCATATCCTCCGGCCCTTATCTCTGCTTTCTCAAAGGTCTATGGATTTCGGACCTTCGACAATCACCACAAATCCTCCGGCCCGTACCCCTGCCGTACCATTGTTGTTGTTGTTAGCATCGAGCAAAGCGATCAGTGTTTTAAAAATGGGTTTTCAAAATTGTATTTTTCTGGGTTTTTTTAAAGGTTCTTCACTTTGTGTTTTCTTCTTTCTGATCGGTTCTCTTGGTTTGTTAGCTCGATGCTTGCGGCTTTTTTAGTTTTTTGCAGGTATTGAGCAGCGGATGGGAGTAAGGTTATTGTCGGGTTTGTTCGAGCATAGGAGGGGAGTAAGGTTAATGTTGTGCTTGTTGGATGTTTGCATGGTGATGGCGGTAGTGGACTTCCTTATTGGGCGGCTGTACATTGCTTGGTGACGGTGGTGGTGGTTTCTGTTGTTTTTAATTTGTTGTACTGGTTTAATTTGGTTAGCTTTTGCCTGTTATTTCGTTGGTGGTGTTTGGCTAGAATTTCTTGGTGCTTGGCTATAATTTCTCATTGTGTTTTGTTTGTGTAGACTAGATGTGATAGCGTTGCAGGTCTCCATGGGTTCTGATCAGTTGCATCATTTAGGTCTACTTGTACTACTACTTGTACCGGCATTGCTGATTTATAAAATTTTCTCTCTATTCTTATAAAAAAATAATAATAATCCAATCTAACATCTCAACGTAAAATGGTGGGGAAAACCTGGGGCACTGCTCAGGCACTATAGACAAATCGTCAAATAAGAAGTTGTAATATTTCCATGAGACATCATACGCTACATTGTCACACACAGGGATCGATCTTGATAAGATGGACTTTTCGACTTACAGTGGAATCTACGAGAATTGTATCGTGTTCCTTACAATGGACTCTACGAGCATTGCATCGCGTACCGATGTGCTGTACATGATCTAGAAAATATGCCTTGGATTTTTTTTCCCTCAACATGGAATAATTTTTCTTTATTTTCAGGGTTGTTCGCATATTTCAAAACTTTTTTTTCTCTCTCTCTATATTTCCAAATTTCTTGATCCCCACTCTATTTCGAAATACGTATATATATACGGTATATATACGTGGGGGAGTATACCTACGATCCCTAGAAAAATACAAGAAAATGACGTCTCATCCTCTATTTAACACTGTGTCGGGTCTCGGTCCACAACCGGTCCCCGCCCTACTACGCTATAAGCTATTACACCACCTCCCCTCCTCCCACGGTCCAGTCCAGAGTCCCCTCTCTCTCTCTCTCCAAACCCAACCCTACAATACAGAGAGAGAGAGAGAGAGTATAAGCAAGCACACAAGCAAACGTTGCTTTCGCTACACTTCATATGGCTGAGAACCCACAAGAAAAATCCTATATACAAAGCTTAATCCCCCATTGAAACAAACGCCAGATAAAAATTCTTCAGTCAAGTGAACCTCACTCCACCATTGTCGTCATTTCTCCGAGTTTTTCTGAACTGAGTTTTGTTTCTAAATTCGCTAATTAATGCCGTAGGCCTTGAAATTCACTGGTTCGATTAAGGTCTACTACAGCTTAGTTGTTTGCAATTTGTGCTGTTTTATGGAGGGAAATTCAGTTACTGACTCCAGATCCGCGAATTACGGAGCCAAACCGGAGCGAACCGGCGGCGGATCACTTCAACTCAGCGAGGAGATGCAGAGTCTGGTATTGGCGGCGGAAACTGGAAATTCCTTTACTGCCCTGTTAGAACTCCCGCCTAACCAAGCGAGGGAGCTGTTGCACGCGCAGGGGAATGTCGACGCCCCGGCGTACCGTCTTCTTCACCCTCTCAATTGTACTCCGACGTTCCCTTCCAACGCCGCGTTGCTCGAACGGGCGGCCGTGTTTTCGGTCTTTGCGGCCGAGAACTCGCAGGAGACGAGCTCGATTCGGGGGAACTCGGTTGGGAATTCGGGCGAGAAAGTGAAGCAAGAACCGGCGGATACGGATTCGAACCCTAATTCGTCTGATTTGAACGGCAATCAGAAATCAACCAAGCGGAAAGAGCGAGAGAAGAAGGTACTTTTTAGCACTCCTCTGCTCCCAATTGGGAATCTAGGGTTTCGTGCGCGGTAGTATTTTTTGTTTGATAAAAAAGAAAGAAAGAACCTCTGACGACGATTAGAATGAGCTAGCATAAGTCACACTAAAAGTCACATAATACACTTTCAATCCTTTATCCATGCTACGCTTTTCAATCCTCGGCGTCGCTAATTTTAGTAGTTTGAGATGTTTTCGGAGGTCATCTTAGACGTCTCTTAATCCGCTTGCGCGTAACCTAGCCCAAACACTTAATTTTTAAGAAAACATAATGTGCGTGCTGAAGTGTAAAAGTCTATTAAAAACAAATGTATCCCAAAATAGTAGTATTAGATTTTGCGAGATTGAGAGCGTGAGAGCAGAGCAGGGATTGAGAGCGGGAGGTTGTAGTGAAGCATTATGTGACTAGTTTCCTTTGTTCTTCATTAAGACTAATTCACTCACTTTGTTTTAAATCAGGGAAAAGGGTTGACGAAAAAGAGCAAAAGTGTGGCAAATGAGACCTCAGACGACGGTGAGAAGCTTCCATATGTCCACGTCCGAGCTCGCCGGGGCCAAGCTACTGATAGCCATAGCTTAGCTGAGAGGGTACCAATCTCATACTTGGACCAATTACATGACTTTTATCTACTGTTTTAGTTTCTAACAATTTGATAACTTCAGGCTAGGAGAGAGAAGATTAATGCTCGGATGAAGCTACTGCAGGAACTAGTTCCTGGATGCAACAAGGTTAGTCACTTTTTAGCTATTCTATTTGTAAATAATAACTTTATGGCTCAAGTCATTTGTTAAAGCATACTTTGCTAGATTAGACGTATGAAGAATGCCGTGGTAGTGATAGTTTTAAAATATAGTATGAACTAATGATGCTTATTTGGAAAGGAAGGATAACAAATCACATCATGCATATGCGAATTGTGTATAAACATTCTGTTTGTATAATATTATGCTTTATTCAACACCCATATATTGTGGATTATTTCGGTGTAAGTTAATGATTAGTGCTGTTGAATTGTGGATTATGTGATGATAATCTGTCTAGACTTGTCTTCAAAAAGTGGAATTATACCTTTAAAGTGCAGGTTAGGCTTTTTAATAAGGGTTATGTCATTGTCAACTTTGTAACAAAAGGATTTGACAAGTAACAAAAGGATTTGACAAGTAACATGTCCAAGGCAGTCTTTTAATTCCTCTTTTTTTCTCCTTCATCTTAGCAGATGTTTGTTACGAGTCCTTTTAAGGTTGTTTTTGTAATTTTGACTAGTCCTTCTCTTTTCCCCTCCACACGTTGGCCACTGTACGTTGTTGGCAATATCTAGACTTCTGGAACTTAATTCGGTTGGACCATATTACTTGTGCAATGATACAAATGCGGTCCATGGGTGGGCTTGGTATTTGGCTACTAGCCCTTGCAAAGTACGTGAAACGAGAAAGTTAAAATGAATATATACTTCAGGGAGTCCATTTTCTGGTGATTTATTGATTTGTTCAGTTAGGACTTAGGATACATCGTGTTATACAGGCACTTGAGAGGTGCATATGCTACATACGTTGGATCAAAGTTAGGCATCAATCACGTATGATTCAACAGAATAACACTTCCTCACGAAAGCACTTGCTGACAGCCCAGACCAAACTTGTAATGATATGATGTGATGGTTCAAAACCATGAGCGTCCTAGTTCAATTGGGAGCAGACAATAGAAAAAGACGAGTGTTTAGCCGTGTTTATCCGTCTTTGAAAGTAATTTAAAGCACCTGATTACTGTATTTCTTTCTGAAATCATTTTAAAAAGCCAATGACCCAAGACCACTGGATTGCTTATTAAGGCCAAGCCACAGCATTCCTCACGGGGACCACCTATGATGTGCTGAGGATTGGATAGCATGGTTGAGTTTTTTGTGATCAATTTATTGTGTAGCTTTTGTGTAGTGTACGATCTAGATGCAGGTTGATAGAGACTTAGAGTCGAATAGTTGAGTGTATGAAATGGCTAATTTGAGGCATCTAGAATTTTCTTCTCCTTTTTAACAGAAGTGCAACTTGGTCTCCACATGATTATTGCGCGATCTTCGGCCGTGTCTGCCCTATTCTGGGAGTCACCTGTGGTCACCCCTCTTATGCTTCGCCAAAATCATAATTCCCATGTTTACTTTCCTTTAGTGCCCAAACTTTTCAAAACTTTATCTTCCACAAAGTTAGTTTCTGAAATTTGTGCATAGTTATGGTACTATTGAGAGTGAACAGGTGGTTGAATTCATCTGCAGACCTCTGCAAATTTTTTTAGTTTGTACTGGTTCACGTTGGAGAAAACCAGAGGCTTATTGTTGGCCTTATGTTAGTATTTTGCCTTTTCAATGCAAGGTCTTTAAACTGCCCAACTAAGGGGAGTGCTGTCCTTTACCTATATAAGGATTTGGCAGTATAACAGAAAGCTTGTAGTGGGGCCACTTATGTTTCATTTATTTGGGTTAGAATAAGTTGGAAATCTTTGTTAGGTGCTTATGGGAAAAAGTTTCAACAAATTTTTAATTCACTCAAAAGTTGCAGTCTTTAAAAAGTTTCCATTTGTTTAAAGTATCTTCATGAATGTACTGAGAAAAAGATTGCTCTGCAGATTTCGGGTACAGCTATGGTGCTTGATGAAATTATTAACCACGTACAGTCGTTACAACGTCAAGTGGAGGTTAGGGCGACTCATCCTTCGCATCTGATATAGAACTGCTTAGTCTAGTTGTGTTTTTTGGACAATACAAGAGATCAGTTTTGGGGTGATGGAATTGTTGTTGAAGACTTTCTATAAAGCCAGAAATTATGCTAAATAGCAAAAGAGTAAGGAATTGATATTGGCACTCCCCTTTTCTCTATTGGCACTCCATTTTTTTTTGTCTTTATCATGTAAAATTACCTTTGCACTTTATGAATAGAGACAAAAAAGGGAGTGCCAATAGAGAAAATGGGAGTGCCAATATCACTTCCCGAGAGTAATAAGTAAGTTTTTTGTTGTTAGATTTGGCTTTTGTTACTTTTTTTTTATAATTTGGTTGACAATAACGTGATAATATTTTGTCTGAAATTTGTTTGATGCCAAGTGAACTATCAAATTCAGGAAACCTGGAATTGCTTCATGATCACATGACAATCTCCAAGATTACTTCAACCATATCTCCTCTTTGCCTTGATTTTTCCGATTGAATGTTTTTCTAATTGGATATTTGTTTGATCTCAGTTCTTATCGATGAGACTTGCTTCAACGATATCTCCTCTTTGCCTTGATTTTTCCGATTGAATGTTTTTCTAATTGGATATTTGTTTGATCTCAGCTCTTATCGATGAGACTTGCGGCTGTTAACCCAAGAATTGATTTCAACCTCGACAGTATATTGGCTGCAGAAGTAAGTATCACACACCTCCTCAATATTGTGCTAATACTAGACTTGAATACTTGATAGCCAATTTTGTGTTATTTCCAATTGCTTGTTCCATAATCACAGTAACACCAGCTATAATTAGTATGGTTTTTTTTTTTTTTTTTTCACCGCATAATTAGTGTATTTTTTTTTCACCGCATAATTAGTATAGTTCACCATCTAGATATTGAATTCATGAAATTCTAAGTAACAAATAGGGCTTTGATATCTATCTAGGTATGAAAGAGCTTTTTGTCTCTTAGAATTTCATGAAGTTGTACTAACATAATACCCCACATAAAACGTCAGTATAGAGTTGGAATGTGGGATATATCCGTATTTGAATTTGAAGTGTCATGTACCTCTATTTTGGAAGGTGCCTTGAAGATTCCAAAGGACAGTTGGACTAGGACCACCTAAGCTTATCTGCCAGCTGCACATTACCATGTTCAACTGTTAATTAAATGTGCTTGACTAGAATAGCTACCAGTACCATGTCTTAATGCTATTTGGTTGTGCTCTAGAATGGCTACCAGACCGTGTCTTAATGCTATTTGGTTACCCGTACCAAAGGGTTAACTATGGGACTCTTAGTCTGGTGGGTCCCCAATTTAAGGCCACTCAACACGCTATCATGTAGGAAAAAAAGTAAATGGTTTTTTTTGCATTTTTTTCCAATGATAAATAGCCCATAAACTGGCTGAAGTTTGAATTTTATAGGTAAAAAACACTATTAGAACTTCTTAAATTTCAGAAACTAAGATTTTATTTTTCCTACTTACCTTAGCCCTGGGAATTCATTTTTTGGCTTCCTCCCCACATGGATTTATTCGTAGAAGCTACACAAGTGGTGAAAGCAAAAACGAAATACAATGGGCAACATGTATCTTTTTCCTTTCTACAAACCAACATCAAGCCATGACACTTTCATCCTTAATTACCATTATATGTGGCTTTAAAATTGGCAATTAGATGGAGTCAAGAATGTCATAGCGGGACGTAAAGCCTTCTCCAATGTTAACCAAGCTTTGGATTTAAATAGTCCACAGACTCCACACCTAATAAGTTGGGACACTGTCCGATTTTATATTCCCTGTATTGTTAGTATGTCATTTAACCTTGTTAAATTTGCAGAGTGAATCTCCGGTGGACAATAATTTCCCAAGCATGGTAATGCCATTGATGTGGCCAGACGTCCAAGTCAACGGGAACAGACAACAGTATCAACAAATGTGGCATTTTGATGGACTTCATCAGCCAGTTTGGGAAAGAGAAAGCCACAATATCATTAATGCAGATCACTCGTTATTGAGCTATGACTCTCCAACAAATTCAGGTGAATTTCATTGTGCAAATGCAGTATACAGTTCCTTTTATTCTTATTTTTCCAGCTGTACCCAGATTATCTGATCAGTAGTTGTTAAACAAAAAAAAACCTTTCATACCGAATTTGATTATCCAAAGCCAAAACGACCACGGACATTGAACACGAAAGCACAACCCGACTCGAACTCCTCTTGTGTATGTAGCTTTCATGGATACAGATACAAGTTTTCCCAGGACAAATTTCAGGATTTAGCATACCGTTAACTGTAAACAGTAGAGGAAAACGTATTGAGAGTCGCCACTCAAATGATACAGTACACATCTTTCTCCAATACTTTTAATTGGTTCTATTTTTGACGTATCCACAGAAGGAAAGGGAAAAAAAATTGAAAGCTAGACTACTGCAGTGCTAGGAAATCAAGGGAAATAGAACATAACTAGTTAGTTAATTAATTGATTCCAGCCTTTCAGGTTTAATGATTTCTTTTCTTCTGTTTTCACATGATGTTCTCGGAATTGCCTCTTTTCTTCTTCTTTTTTCTGCATAATTGCCTTTCCATCATCAGCTGCCTTGTTCTTTCATTTTAGACCCGTTTCGGTTCTTTCTTTCTTTTTCTTTTTCCTTTGTTCCTATGTATTTCTTGTGAAAACAGCATGGCATAACCTATATCTTCTCCTGAAAGAAAATTACTGTGGAATTATAGAACTAATTTGGGATCTGTATCGTGGCACAGTATCTCTGCTCTCAAATCAGCTCAAAATGGAGCTCTGAAGATATGGACCGAAGCTCAACCGGTATCTCCTAATGTATATATCAGAAATATAGCAGCAGCAGTTAGCAGAGAAGAGAGGAGGCCTTAACCTTCCATTTTGGTTTCTATGCCTTCCTATTTACTAGTCAGTTAAAAATCCAGATTTATAATCTCAATTAGAGATGAGTAATTGATATATATTAGTATCCTTATTACTAACTTGAGAGGGTCACTCAATCTGATACCCCACGTTTATTGTTGGAAAACGTTGTTAAGTGATGCCTTCTAATTATATGATGAAATTTAGCCTACGCGTTCAATATCAGCATCAAATTCTTTTTCTTACCCTGTATTAGTTTTTTGGGTGTTTTTTTTTTTCCTTTCATTATTATACTGGTTAAAAAATCGTTTGTAATTTATACTTTTCTTTGATTATTTTTAAAAATTGAAAAAATTCAATTTTCCACAAAAGTGTGTTATCTATTTATCCGATTTCGGGGAATGACAGTGGAGCAAAGATCAAGAACATAAGATGAAGATATTCGTATTTTGTGTTAAAAAATTCAATGATAAAAAAAAGGTGCAACGGTTATATTTTATATCACCACTGTTATGGTCCATGATTAATGAATGGAATTGAAATCATGGGCTTTTCTTGGACAGTATGACTATAAAAAAATAAAAATGGTGCAAAATGCGAAAAATTGATTTTTCTTTTTTTAAGGATATAACCATTAGCTTTGGATTCTACACAACACAAAGTCTAATTGCAAGAAGGTCAACTCTTGATGAAACTATATTGTGAGGTTAAACTAGTAAATTTTGGGTGCAAAATATCTTGATTCTTATTGAAAAAACAAGAAAAAGTGAGGTCACTAAATAGCTCCACCTTCCACAACATCAAGAATTGAAGATCAGCCTTTAGACCTTATAGATATTATAGATTTGAAATCTCGCAAATGCTATTAATATTGTGGTCAATCAACACGGGCCTTTATAACATAAATGGGGATTAATTCTTTTAGAACTTATTCAAGTTGCAAGTAAAGTGGTTAGAAAGACTATCCACATTTTTTCTATTTCATTCATAAACTAAAAAATAAACTATTTCGTCCCCAATCCACATTTTGGACGGAAAATCGTTTCCTCGCATAGATCTATGCGCACATATTGTGACGTGGGACCCACTATGTTGTCTCACGTGAACAATCCAATTCATACATCAATTTTAAAATATGTTTTCGAGTAACTTCTCAAAAAATCCACTCAATCGGATGATTCTAAGTGCTTGATCTTACATTCTAGCTTTTATTAAGTTTTAAAAGTTATTCTAAATTAGAAGATTGGATTAAGCAATTAGAAATATTCGATTGAGCTGATTTATTACACATGCCACTTAAAAACATAGTTTTGGAGTAATAACTAATAAGTGTCTCCAGATTGTGTGAGACTCCGAAGTGAGCCCCACAGAGCGACATGTGTAAACGATTTTCCGTCTAAAAAAATTAGATGCCATTAAAGATTGGACAAATTGAGAAATGAGTTAAATCAAATAGTTTAGGGATTTTAGTTTAGTAGGAAACTAGAGAAAATATGAATAGTCAAGGGAATAGAAGAAATCTCATCAAAAAAAAAAAAAAAGGGAATAGAAGAAAGAAAAAAAAAACACTCTAGAAAAAAGAGAGGAGCTGCACACAATATCAAAGCTGATTCAAAGCTCAAAAGCATCCCAAAAATCTCTTTATCTTAACAAGAAAAACTGATTCAAAGCTCAAAAGCATCCCAAAAATCCACGAAATCAACAGCAGCAATTCCAGATGACAACCCAATTGTTGGGTTTTGTTTTACTCCTTTTCTCCACCATCATCGTCCAATCACACTCCTCCTCATCACCAACTACCTCACCAATCATTCAGCTCCCCACCCCCGCCGTCGCCACACTCTCCGTCTCGGACTACGGCGCCCACGGCGACGGCGTCCACTACGACACCCATCACATCCAATCCACAATCGACGCCTGCTCCGCCACCTCCGCCGCCGCCTGCCACGTTGTATTCCCGCCAGGCACTTACCTAACCGCAACGCTATTTCTCAAATCAGGTGTGATTTTGAACATCCAAAGAGGTGCAAAGCTGTTGGGCGGGACCAAATTGGAAGACTATCCGTCGGAACAGAGTAGGTGGTACGTGGTGGTGGCGGAGGACGCGACGGATGTGGGGATCACGGGCGGAGGGGAGATCGACGGGCAGGGGTTGGAGTTCGTGGAGAGGTTCGATGAGAGGAAGAACGTGATGGTGAGTTGGAATCGGACGGGGGCGTGTTTCGATGACGAGTGTAGGCCGAGACTCGTCGGGTTTTTGCGGTGCCGGAATGTTAGGGTTTGGAATATCAGCTTGACTCAGCCGGCCTACTGGTGGTGCGTGTTTTGGACTCTTCCGTTTCTTTATCTTTACTCATTTGTTATCGTACGCCTTTCTTTCAGAGATTGATTAGAGCAACCGAGCTTCATTTATTTATTTTGATCCTTCATATATTCATTGTGAAGAATCATCCTTATCCAACCATACTTGATTTCAGTTGAAAAATCATTCTTGATCCTCCATAAATGAAGAATCATCAAAAAAATGAAGAACCTCCTCATTTTATTTTCACAATTGAAAATGTTTGCAATTAGCACCGTTCCACTGAGCAGCTTTTTGGCTTTTCATGCTTCACGAGACAAGTCATTCTCTTTACATGCATCAGCCTAAAAAACCAAAACGCCGGAGTTATCAAACGCATTTATCATTAATTTAGTATAATAGGAAAGATTTTCATGATAGAAATGAAGAATGGTGATTGGAACTCATGTGAATAGTTTTATCCTTCAATAATTACTTTTTGAGTTAGGATTGAATGTCTAAACTTGGATGAGTTCAGCTCATCATTCTTGGCTAAAAAGTGATTGATTCTTGGGGGCACTATTTCATATGTCAAAATTGGGTCACATTCCTATTTAACCAGTCAAGCTAAATTGGATATGATCACGCACATATATACAGTATTCTTGCTGCCTGTTCCTGCTTTCCTAAAAGTCTATTGATCAAACAGGGTGCATGATTGAAGTTAGTTTATTACAGTATTTATATGTCGTTAAACTTCTTTCCCTGTTTCTTTCTTAAGTTATGTGCTTCTACTTCAAGAAAATAATATGACTGCAGCTTGCACATAGTGAAGTGTGAAAACACATCCATTCAAGATGTATCAATCTACGGAGATTTTAATACACCTAACAACGACGGGATAGATATAGAGGATTCAAATAACACAGTCATCACAAGATGCAACATCGACACGGGAGATGATGCGATATGCCCGAAGACTTCCACTGCCCCTCTGTATAACCTGACAGCAACAAATTGTTGGATCAGAACTAAATCTTCAGCGATCAAGCTTGGTAGCGCTAGTTGGTTTGAATTCAAGGGCTTGGTTTTTGATAACATCACCATTGTAGATTCTCATCGGGGGCTTGGACTACAGATTCGTGATGGAGGTAAGTTGAACAGCTTCCATGCATTCCTTAGCCAGTTCTTTTTTTTTCCTCTTCTTTTCTTTTCTGAGCTAATTCTCTGATTAGCTTTTACTGGTTCTAAAAGTAGATTGAAATAGACACAATGCTAGGAGCCAAAAACCTATGATAATTCCCCGACTGCATGCGTGTCAAGTAATAAAACCTTAATGCTAGTGACCGTGAAAAATACCAGAGAAGTGTCCCAAATGTAGTGCGACAGCACTTCATTGATCTGTGTCTGTACCCATCGTATTGATTCTGGGCTCTTTTCTGTAATATTTGTGGGTTCGGGAAACTTTTCTGCTGTACAAAGATTTTACAAATTTAGCATGTTGGATTCAAGATAAATATCCTGTTACAGTTAGGCTTCTTCATCCATGAAGTTGGTTCTTGATTTTGTCAACGGATCTTTCGTACTTCTATGCATCACGCATATGATAATGTCGTTTCAAAATCCGGAAATTATAAGAGCTTTATGACTAACTATTGTAGTTCAAAGATGGTGAACTTTGCAAATGTCACCCAATGTCGGCGTTTGCATGTTGCATTTCAACGATCTTCCATTGTTTTCTTCGCTCTTGGTTCTTCAAATCTTAGACAACTATGGCTTATTGATTTTGAAATGAAAATTTTCAAACAAAACAACTACTAAACCAAATTGTTGCGTAACTGGAAAAGGTATATGCACGTCTAGGCTTGATGAGAGCCACATCTGTGCTGAATTGTAAATCAAGAGTTTTGGTTTTCTAATTCCATCTTATTGTACAGGAAACGTAAGTGACGTTACCTTCTCAAACATTAATATCAGCACAAGATACTACGATCCCTCGTGGTGGGGCAGAGCGGAGCCTATTTACGTGACAACCTGCCCTAGACACAAACACTATACAGCAGGTTCAATCTCAAATGTGCAGTTCATAAACATCACAGCAAAATCGGAGAACGGTGTCTTTTTATCCGGATCAAGTGGGGGTCCTTTACGCAATTTGAAATTCTTGAACGTTGATCTCACTTACACAAGATGGACAAATTACAGCGATGGATTGGTAGATTATAGGCCCGGATGCCAAGAACTTGTTAATCATAGCGCTGCGGGGATGATACTGGAACATATCCAGGGTTTGGTGGTTGAAAATGTTAATATGAGATGGTCTGACGACAACTCGAGGCGCTGGAATAATCCTCTGGATTTCAGGCCTTCTACTGTAAATAACATTTCTTTGCTTAATTTCCACTCTGGCCTTACAGTAGAGGATTTCTCATACTTGGGAAATGAAATTGGTTTCATGGGAAATAAATTTTGAGTTCAGTTAGAGATTTACCCTGTATTGTGGAGATGAATGTAAGCAAGTTATTGTTAGTACAGAGGATGGAGCTTATGTTGAATCTACCTTCTTGCTTTATGGGGAAAGACAAAAGAATGTTGTGGCATAATTAGCAAAATTCGTTCTTCAAACAAACTCCCTCCTTCGACGATTTGTCTCGTCAGCAAAACGAGAACTTAAAAGTAAGACTAAATTCAAACTTTTTTTCATATATCAAAAGAACTCATTGATATTTTGGTAAATTGGTGAAAATCCTTAGATATTTTTTTTGAAAAAGTCGGATTTGTTTTAGGTCTTCGCTTTGCGGATTGAGCAGATATTTTGGGACGGAGGTTACATAAATACTTTTTCAGAATTGAAACCTGGAGAGTTACTTATAATTGTCATAATTACACCCTCTTTTTAATTTCTTGACATCAAATTAAATATCTCAATTAGTTTTTTAATTTGATGTTAACAAAATTTAACAAATTATGATACGGAAGTACTTATATTTTGTAATCCTAAAACCGTGGCGGAACGGTACGAGACAACTCTACTATAAAGAAGTTTTAAATCAAAAGTTGTTTGAAAAAGTTAGTTACCATTGTGAGATAGGACTCACAGGAGACATAACAATTAACATAGCTCCGTGGGGCTGAAAATGCTCCGGAAAATGACCAATTTTTTCTCTCCTTCCAAACACATTTTCCCTTCAACAGCCGTTGATTTTACCCGCCAACTAGCCCTCTCTTCCTTCCCGCCAAACTCACCAGATTTAAAAACTCTACTCTCCAACGGTCACCTAAAAGTGGCCCTTTTAGAAATGGCCATTCAAGGCCTCGAAATGAAGTTTGAAGGCTACGACGCAATCCTCAATGAGTGTGTAAACCGAAAGGCCATTCGAGAAGGCCAAAGAGTCCATTCCCACATGATTAAAACCCATTACTTCCCACCTGTTTACCTCAGAACAAGGTTAATTGTGTTCTATACAAAATGTGAGTGCTTGGGTGATGCGCAGAAAGTGTTTGATGAAATGCCCCAGAGGAATGTGGTTTCTTGGACGGCGATGATCTCGGGTTACTCTCAGAGGGGGTATGCCTCTGAAGCTTTGAATCTTTTTCTGAAGATGCTAAGATCAGGTACTTGGTTTTAATTTTAGGGTTCGATTTGTGCTTAGTTATGTGGAGTCAGAAACTGTAAATATTTGATCATGGGAAAGAAAACAACTTTTCTTATTCAAGCTTGATAGTTTGAGGTCCTTTTGCATTTGGATGCTTAAATTTTTTTTAAACCAAAGCAAGTCACCACCTTTGGTTGCTGCTTAAGCTTCACTACTAGCTTCGGTTCAGAAAAATTCTCCAATGTTGTAAAGAGCAGGAAGAGATATGCTTCTCCAAATGCATCATTGTCCATAAACTATAAAGTATTTAAGAACTTCAACTCCAATGTAAGGGATCCTTTTCATGTATACAGAAGCCAAACAGTTACAATTTTGATGATGCTATTTGAAGGGCACAGTGCTCTCTGGTGTCCCTTGGGAACAACTGCCTTCGATTGTGGATAAGAAAAGCGGTAAGGAAGGGAGTTTGTGCAAATAAATTTTCAATGGTACGAGTTGATGTTTCAAATATTGCGGAACAAGTATTTAAGAATGTCGGCATGTATACAGAAGCAAAACATTTACCATTTTTATGGCATGAAAAATTAGAAATTTTCCATTTCCATGACCTTTTGCAAATTGTAATACCCAGAGGCCATGTTTGAATTGTTGGGCTATTACGAGAGATCAGTAATCCCATAGGATGAATGATCTTTCAGGACATATAGTGAGGGGTTTGCAAATAGCATTTTCGTTGAGTCATAGTATGTCCCTTGTTTAGAGGCAATAGCATTTTCCTTAAGTTATAGTATGTCCTTTGTTTGATGGGATTGGTTGTCTAGCACGTACGTAATCCTTCACTATTTGTAACGGTCAAAGGCTTGAGATGCAGATTACATGGGATTTGTAGTCAATACCATATGTAATCTGGCCATTTCAAACGGGCCCTAAGTCCATATTCCATGCCTAAAGCCACTTTGACATACATTAAAAGACACCACAAGATTTTCGCATGTAGGAGCTCACTACTCTGTACTAAACATGGAAACCCTATTCTTCTGAACTGTTTTGTCATCTAACTTTTGTAGGTACAGAGCCAAATGAGTTCACTTTTGCAAGTGTCCTAACTTCTTGTAAGGGTGCTCTTGGAATTGAACAAGGCAGGCAAATCCATTCTCTCATAATCAAGAGTATGTTTGAATCCCACATCTATGTTGGGAGCTCACTTCTTGACATGTATTCCAAATCTGGCAAAATCCACGAGGCTCGAGGAGTTTTTGAAAGCTTGCCAGAACGGGATGTTGTTTCTTGTACTGCTATAATATCAGGTTACGCGCAAATGGGTCTTGATGAAGAAGCCCTGGAACTATTTCGAAGGTTACAAAGGGAAGGAATGACTTGCAACTATGTTACTTATGCAAGTGTTCTGACTGCATTGTCTGGGCTTGCTGCAGTAGATCATGGCAAGCAAGTTCACAATCATGTCCTCCGCTCTGAGCTTCCGTTCTATGTGGTTCTTCAAAATTCTCTTATTGACATGTACTCAAAATGTGGGAATCTCACTTACTCAAGAAGGATTTTTGATAACATGACCGAAAGAACTGTCATTTCTTGGAATGCAATGCTTGTGGGTTACAGTAAACATGGGAAGGGAGGAGAGGTGGTTGAACTTTTTAAACTTTTGAAAGAACAAAACAAGGTCAAACCTGACACTGTAACATTTTTGGCTGTTTTATCTGGTTGCAGCCATGGAGGTATGGAAGACAGAGGGCTTGAATTTTTTGATGATATGGTGAGTGGGAAAGATGGGGTTGAGCCAGAAATCGAGCATTACGGTTGTGTTGTAGATCTACTTGGTCGTTCTGGTGAAGTAGAAAAGGCTTTTGAATTTGTCAAACAAATGCCTTTTGAACCAACAGCCGCCATTTGGGGTTCACTTTTAGGTGCTTGTCGTGTTCACTCGAATGTCGACATTGGTGAATTAGTGGCTAAGTGGCTCATAGAAATAGAACCTGAAAATTCTGGGAATTATGTTATCCTTTCAAATCTTTATGCTTCTGTGGGAAGATGGGAAGATGCGAGAAATGTAAGGCAGTTGATGAATGAGAAAGCAGTTATAAAGGAGCCTGGGAGAAGTTGGATTGAGCTCAACCAAACTCTTCATACTTTTCATGCGAGTGAACGAACCCATCCAAGAAAAGAAGAGGTCTTTGCAAAGGTGAAGGAATTACTAGTAGAGATCAAGCAAGCTGGTTATATACCTGATTTGAGTTGCGTGTTACACGATGTGGATGAGGAACAGAAGGAGAAGATTCTCCTAGGCCACAGTGAAAAGCTGGCTTTGGCGTATGGGCTTATCAACACTCCTCCAGGAAAGCCGGTTCAGGTTATGAAAAACTTACGGATTTGTGTTGATTGTCATAATTTCGCCAAGTTTGTGTCAAAGGTTTACGGAAGAGAAGTGTCTCTGAGGGATAAAAATCGATTCCATCATATTGTTGAAGGACTCTGCTCTTGTGGAGACTACTGGTGAACTTCAAGCATTGTCAAGTGGCAATGCCTCAGTTTTGGGAATACCATTAGGATTTTGTGCATTGATTATGGAGGTAAACGTGTGGATGAGATGAGAAGGGAACATAAAATTTGAAACCTGAAATTAATCGACATGAAATATAGTGTTGTTAGCATGTGATGGTGTTCGATGTAACATATGTGAAGATTGAAGAATCTTGGGTTAGTTCAGATGAGTGGGAGAAAAGCCATGGAAGTGCGCAATGTTCTTGTTCTGGCCCTATGGTCTTAGGGAGTGATCCCCAAGCAAATGCTACATAGAACAGCTGACCGTCGTTTGCAAACAAAAGCTAACAGTGATGTGCAATAAGCATTTTTGGGTATACGTGATCCAATTATTGCTAGATCCCAGATGTGACTATTTGTTGGACTAAAGTTGTTAAACCAAGAATGAAGATGCTGGGGTGGGGAGAGTTGAGACCAGTTACAGTCACCAAACCAATAGAACCGGAAGGAGGATGGGTTATTCACATTTCTTGAGTAAGTCCTGCTGGTTGAATTTTCGATTGGAAGAAGACGAATCATCATTCTGCTTTTGCCGCATTTTCCAATTTCATCTTTAAGCTGAAAGTTTTAACGAGTTGGCTTTGCTTCGTCTTCAACCGGGATGTGATGGCATTGAGAGACGCGATAAAGTGGCACTTGAAGCTTGCTTCCCCATACCTGTGTAATGGAATATAAGCCTGATGATGCTTCTCTGCGTGACAACTTCCTCATATAGAAACTCTTGGTCGAGAGTATAGGGTAATAATGGTTAATTCTCTCATATTCTGTTGGATAGAGGCATAAAAAGGTTGCAAGCTATTCGGTTCTAGATCTTATATCACCATGTCAAACAGTTAGTTATGGGCCTACAATTTCAAAATTTGCATTGTGCAAAGACTGCAAAATCATAATGAGAAATTTCCAGCAACTATGTGATGAAGAACAAGGGTAAGAACAGTTCAAAATGGGATCCCCGTGCCGGCATTGGGGGTTGTGTCCTTACACTAACATTATCCAAACTTATGGGGCCTATTTTATGAGTGCAATTTTGTTCGCCCTCGGTGAGAGTATACGCATTCCGTGTCTTAATTCAATGATTGAAACCATCCATTCTTTCCAAATTCACTTATTAGGAGACCATGCAAAAATTTAACTCAATCAAATGTATGGGTAACTTTTTCATCTAAAGTTCAATCCATATTGGATTGAACTCAATTTTTCCATAGACTCCTAAGAAATGAATCTAGACAAAATTAATGGTTTTATTTCTCGATTTGAGACGTAGAATGAGTATATACCCTCGCGAGGGTAAAAAAAATTGCTACCGAAATACTTTGCAAACTATTGATAAAGCACAAGAAAATAGTACCAAGTAAAAGAAATGGAAGTCATGGACGATTCAGGAAATTTTAAGATCGAGTCAGGCATTAAAACAGTTGTTCTTTTTTCATGAATTTCCCTCTGTCGTTGTAGGGAAACGTCTTGATGATATTATGGGAAACGGGGCCTAGAGTCGTATTCGAACCTCAATTTCCTTTAATGCAAGTGTTGTATATCAGAAATAAAACAAAAATGAGCGGCTCATATTGTCATTTGTCAAATAAAACCGTAGGTGGTACCCATTAACATCACATGGAGGGATCACACGAGAGATCATAACATGAAAGGAGATCCTTACGTCGATCTGATCTGTTCAAGGGTTATCAGCCCAATGGAATGCTTTCCTGAAGAAAGAAACTGCAGTCTGCAGCCTACTTCGTAGGTCAAAATACCTATCAATTTCGATGTGGAGTGAAGATTTTTTGCCCTTACTAGCTATATGGTACTATTACACAACTAAAAGGTAAAAAGACGGCAAGCTTCAATATTTCCTTTATAGGTACCCCCAGGTTTATCCGAAAAAGTGCAACAGCCAAAGCACAGAAAGCCCAACAGTGAATGGCTGGAAAAAATAATCGAGCTACAAAACTCTCAAAACTAGGGCAGAGTAACGAGGAAGCCGACTAATCAAATTACAAAAGGAGCATCGGAAAACATATACAAAGTCGGTGATGAAAGTTGAAAGTTTCCTCTACTTTGGTCTACAGCCCAACAGCTTCTTCCAGCTTCTCGATTCTGTTTAGAAATATCCATGTCAGCTGCAAAACCACCAATTCAAAACTTGTCAGTTGTCACTATGTCAAATAGTAGATAGTTACATTATGGGATTTTAAATTTCAAATTTTCATTGGGCAAAAAACAGCAGAAATGCTAATGACAAATTTCCAGCAACGGTAAGTACAAGGGTAAAAACAGTTCAAAAGGCGATCCGAGTACAAGCAATGGGGAATGTATCCTTACACTACCATGATCGAAACTCCTATTTTCTTTGTTGGAAGTTCATAGCAAGTAGTTTGCAAACTATTGATAAAGCACCAGAAAATAAGTTGAAAGAAATGGAAGTCATGGAGGATTCAGGAAATTTTAAGATAGTCATAATTCACTGAGGCAAAACCAAATTGCAAGAAACAATACAAAAAAGAGAGAGAAGTTGATGTGCGCGCGCACACACGCACAGAGAGAGAGAGCAATGACGTGGGGCAATTCT
Source organism: Vaccinium myrtillus (assembly GCA_016920895.1). Taxonomy (NCBI): domain Eukaryota; kingdom Viridiplantae; phylum Streptophyta; class Magnoliopsida; order Ericales; family Ericaceae; genus Vaccinium; species Vaccinium myrtillus. The sequence goes on from CM029280.1 coordinate 1,513,930, forward strand.
AAAAAAAAAAGTCTGGGAAGCCTTAATAGAATTGCAAGGGTCCTCGTGATTTCAATGTTTTAATGGCACAGTCCAAGGAACCAGTATAGGGAATTAGGGATACTTTACCTTCCACATCAGGCTGCATCTTTTGAATCTGAGTTTTTGTATAAACAAATGGCAATCTACACACCGAAGCAAAGAATCCTGAAACAGCGCTAGCTCCTGCAAGGGGAAGAAATCGATGTTATCAAGCCAACATAACCTAAAAATTACGACCCTCAAGAATCAATCAATCTGACAAGAAAATAAAAATTCTTGGGGAACAAATTATGTGCATGAAGGAAATATTTCTCAAAGGCAAGACCTGAAGAAAAATATCCTAATCAAGTTATTAATCAAACTATGCGTAGCTTAATAAGTTACAAACTCAACTTCTACAAACCTCCCTGGATTTCTTCTTTGCAGAACTAGTCATCTGGTTTACCTGTTTCAGTAAATTTCACAGACTAGCACATATCCATGCCCAAGTTACAAGAGTCCAATGGCTGTTCCACGGCCTCTTTAAACTGAAGTTCTTTTTTTTTTTTTTTAAACTGAAGTTGACCTGAATCTCAAAACTCATCTTTCTTTGTCTCCTCTGCAGAAGGACCAGCCGTACTGTTGACCTTGGAAGGTGTCCAAGACAATCTAAACTTCTTAAAACTTCGAAATGTGGTAAAATTTACAGAAGAATAAAGAGCGTTACGCAACGCAATGTTAATACATGGATACTAGAAGCTCAAGAGCTTAGGGGAGAATATGAACTTAATGGCAACAAAATCTATGGCTACTGAAACTACAGCCTAATTTCTGAATGTTAGAAAACGATTATGCAAATTTGTCCCGCAATAAATGAAAATAGCTCATCCTAGGCAAACATATTATTAAATTACTCAAAAGAGAAAGATACTGGTTCAGATCAAAACATTAAAGTATGCTGAAGCAAATGAAAACAATGAATACTTGGTCAATCATCTTGCCAACTACTGCTCTGGTTTCATCCCAACCAAGATAATCTCTAAAAAACTCCACACTTTGATCATATGAGGCAAGCATTCCCATATTCAATGCCATTGCTCGTACCACAGTGGGACCTACACCTTTCCAGAGTGCAAGAACACCTTTCATCTGCTATTACCCGGTAGAGAGCATGGAAAACATTTTTGTAATGCCGCCGTTGAGAAGGTGATAAAGTGGCATCAGCTTGCATACGAACAAGAGCTAAATCTGCTGGAGTTCCTGCACAAGCTCCTATTGCCCCAGCAATTAATCCACAAAGAGCTTTTTGATATAGAGGTAAGGGCTTTCCAGCATTGGCAGCAACTGTTTTTTTTTTTTTTGTCAAAATCCTGTGCAAAAGAGAGATCATATGATCTTCAATCAATTGAAACATATTATCTGAGACTGAAAAGGAAAATCCATGGTTTTGAGCTAGAAAAGACGTAACACCAATTAGGTACCAAGGAAGAGGATAACAACATTTCTAAGATGGTGCATTCAAATTTTAGCCACATTTATCTGTCGATGGTGCATTCAAGTTTTAAGTATTGTTGCTAGCAGAACCTATAATAATTAATAAGGTGCTACACGTCGAACCCTTTTCTAAGATCAGAAAGTTAACCCTTAATTAACAAAAGAAACAAAAACTAGACAAAATCAGACTGAAAAACAACCAAGTTCTAAAATTCTCTGATGCAAAAACAAGACAATTTTTATACCTTGGGACACCATTGATACATGACTTGGTGACCAAAAGAAGTCCTGGCCCTGGTTTCTAGGAATTGTGGTCAACTTGTCTAGCGACCAATATTGTCAAGCATGCATTGATGGAGGATTCACTTCCCCTACATCAAGTGGCTTCTCATCAACACCTTCAGAGGAATTTTTCACATTTTTTTGAGTTTTTATTGGACATCTTTTGATGCCTTCATCTCCAACTAATCTCTCCGATCAGATATCACTTTCCAAGAACAGAACAGGCCTTCAGCGGAATTCTTTTTTACAAGCTTTGAAGGAACTAGTGAACACTTTCCCATCCTCAGCTGTTTCGAATCCCCATGAGATGATAAAGCAGCTCATTCTTTCTCCAAATATACTAGAATTTAATTCAGCTTTCTTCTCTTTGTCAATCATTTCACGGGATTTCGAATCTTGAGATACCCCTTGAAAGCTGTTCACGTCATCCACATGACGTGTATCCATTTTTTCCGTAAACTTCAGTAGAGTCAGCTGTGTTGGACTCACAGATACGTTGGAATCTGGTTTAGCTCTAGAATTCTCTATTACAGTCTAAGTTGTGAGGCATTTTGTTGTGATACTTTGCAATCTCCTGTCAGATCTTCCATCTCTTTTTGCCTGAACAACAGGCAACATGAAGAATAATATTCTTCTATCAAACCTCTCAAATTAATCTCAATTTTTTAAGGAACCACAACAAACAACTTTCGAACCATGACCGTGCTTACGTAAGGATTCCATGACGTTGGTTAAAAAGGATTCCATGACATTCCGCTCTACAAACTATATCCAACTGCAACCAGGTATCTTCTGTATCCCTCTTTCGTTTATTTCGTTCCTAACAACAGAAACATCCAACCACCGATCAGTTGCTGCATAGATGTCAGACAACAACACATAATTAGAAGCATTCTGAGGCTCAAGCTCAAATAGTCGTGAAGCTATTTCCTTCCCCAGTTCGACATCACCATGCAGTTTACAAGCCCAAAGTAGTGCACCCAAAGCACCGGCATGAGGTTCCACAAGCATTGAATTCAGTAACTCATAAGCTAGTCTTAGCTTTCCTGACCGTCCGAGAAGATCCACCATACAAGCATAATGATCAGTGGAAGGAACCAGAGAGTATTCATTTATCATGGAATCAAACAATCGACAGCCCTCTTCAACAAGTCCTGCACGACTACAAGCAGTAAGAATGACTGTGAAAGCCACACCATCAGGAGCATGCCCCTCATTTATCATCCTATAAAAGAGGGAAACTACCTGAGCACCGCAGCCATGAATTGACAGGCCTTGCATCATAGAACAATAAGAAATCAAGTCCCGTTTAGGCATATCCTCAAACAACATTGTCGCTCTGCCCATATTCCCACACTTGGCATTCATGTCTACAAGAGCCGCAACAACATGAGGCTCCTGGAGATTAAGTGAGCTTTGTTGGTTCACATAAGAATCCACCTGTTTAGCCAGTTCTAAGCTACCAATTTGGGAACAAGCAGACATCAAGTTAACTAGTATGAATTCGTCTGGTTTAACATTCCATGACTGCATTTCAAGGAAAAGTTTAACAGCGTTGGCAGGCTGACCATTTTGGACATACCCCAACATCAAAGCCGACCAGGAAACAACGTCCCTATCAGGACACTGCTCGAACAAATCCCTGGCAGAAGCCATGTCGCCCGCCTTGGCATACCCATCGATCATCGCTGTGAAAGAAACTACATTCTTATCAGGCATTTCTTCAAGCAACTTCCTAGCACTCTTCAAATCACCAAACCTCACAAACCCACTAATCATGATATTCCAAGAAAACACAGTCCTCTTGGGCATTTCGTCAAAAACCTTCTTGGCTTCAACAATATCTCCCACATTAACATACCCAACAACCATAGAAGTCCAAGAAACCTCGTTTCTCTCATGCATTCCATCAAACACCTTACGCGCACACTTAATCTCTCCACACTTCCCATAGAAATCAACCAAACTCGACCCAACATAAAGATCATTATCACACCCGTACTTCACGGTCAACCCATGAATCCCCCGGCCTAAATTCAAAGCCAATGATTTACAACAAGATTTAACCAACACAGGAAAAGTGTATTTATCAGGCACCACACTGAGTCGTGTCATGCGGAGGAAAACGGAGACAGAATGATAGAGGGAGGAGTGTTGGGAGTGGAATTTGAGGAGGGCGTTGTAGACGTAGATGTTGGGGCGGGAAACGTGGTCGAAGACGGCGGAGGCGTAGGAGATGGTGGTAGTGTTGGGAGGGAGAGAAGTAAGGGCGGAGATGAAGAGGGTAATGAGGTAGTGTTCTTGTTCGGTGCCTCTGCGGATGATTTGGGTGTGGATTTGTTCAAGGTTACGGAGGGTTTTGCATAAGGAGATCAGACGTGGGATTGAAAGGTTTGAAGAAGAAGGTGAAGATTTGAGGTTGCACCGGTTGATCAGAGTCATGTGTCTGATAGCAGGATGATGAAGTTTTCTTTCCTACACTACAAAGTACAAATCACTCCGGCACTCCCCTCGTCCATTTCTCATCTCTTTCTCAATGGATAATCAAATAATGGTGTTGTAGACATGGTGGTTTGGAAGCCTAAGCCGTGCTAAAAAAGGAACCTCACAGAAAAATCGAGTTCACCTCCAGTCTCCAGACAAAGGTCAGGCCGGAGCTGCATAATTGACCAAAGAAACTCTGAAAACGAAAAACGTGTTTTGTAAACACTTTTGCAGAGAGCGTGTTTACCAAACACGCTTTCAAGCCGGTTTAAGACTAAGTTAATTTTTTGCATTTTATTTAATAAAGTTTTAAAAAAATCGCAAATCGGTTAATGAGCCAGATACCGTCGCATATCCAGTCCCAAAGTTTGTCGTAATTGTTCATATACTCGCTCTGTCTCTTTTATAGCGAGTACATTTCTATTTTGAGCTGTTCTTTTATGTATTTCAAAAAATTAATGGGTAAAAATTTGTACAAATATTTTCTTGCCCTTTTAAAAATTAGTGAGTAAATAGTTAATGGTTAAAAGTAGAGGATAATTTTGGAAGGCAAAAACTACAAACCACCCTTTAGGTGGTCAATGGTGGATCACAAGCACGCTCTTCTGAAGAGTTTACTAATAGCTTTGTATGTATACAAAATAAACGGTTCCAATTATATAACTAATAGGAGTATCTAGGAAAATGCTAAATTCCACCATTAAGGAGACGGATAATGTGCAAAAGATGCAGCAATGTCTAAGAAAAATGTACTAATATCCGTGAAAATGTATTGTTATTCTTGAGATGTGTAATGAAATCTGAGCTTATTTATCTTTATGATCCTATTATCCTTCGCCTAATAGGCGAAGGTTAACAAGACCATAATATCTATATGGCTTTTAACTAAAGATCACGAAATAGTTGAATCAAGCCTACGTTATTTGAAAAACAAACAAATAAAACTCAAGATAAAGCTTGATTTTATGGTACACTTTTCGCTTTTGTATTTCCACGAATAAAATGCAACAATTATTAGTGGACTTCTATCAAAAAGTGCAACTCTCTTAGCCAAATCTTGACTCCGTCCCTAATGTGCATCTTTCATATTTTAAAATTTGATAATTGAGTCTTACGAGTTAGTGGTGTAGCCGAGGGAGGTGGGAAGGGGATGTGGAGAGGGTAGAGGGAGGAGTGACGGAAAAGGGTGATTGGAGTTCGCTAAGTGATGGTGATAATGCCAAAAAACTTGTAACGCTCCATGTAGACCACTACCGATACCTTAATTTGATTGATAAGCCACACAACATGACCCGAAATGCTTAAGCCTAAGGTGCTAGTAATCTTATATGATTTGTTATATGCCCAAAATCACTCATGTAAACTTCTAATGTGGGACTAAACAATTTCTATCCGATTATCCCCAAATCAGGGGTATTACAAAACTTGCTCATATCAAGCTGCAATTATTTGCCCCATTTCCCACTGAAGTGCAAATCTCCCCTGATTTCAAGCTAAATTGCACAATTTGAATGCAAATCTAAACGGCACCGTTTCCCCAGACCCAGCCTTCATGAAAATCTAAACCAGAGAAGTATTCTCCACTCTCCAGTAGGTCTCGTCGATCCACAACCATACAGCAACCAATGCCGTCGCCGAAACCCTTCGCGACAACCGCAGGTATGCTCCGCTCCCGCCTAACACACTCCATCCGCACCCGCGGCGGCGCCGAACACGGCCCGAGCCGGTGGACTTCGCCCGGCCACCAGGACCGCCCCAACGGGTACCTCTTCAACCGCACACCTCCGCCGCCTGGACAATCGAGGAAGTGGGAAGACTGGGAGCTTCCTTGCTACATAACCAGCTGCCTCACCATCGTCATCCTGGGTGTCGGCCTCAACGCCAAGCCCGATCTCACCATAGAGACCTGGGCCCATCACAAAGCCCTCGAGCGCCTCGAACAAGCCAAGCAATTGGTTGATGATGCCGAATAATCTCTCCGATCGTTCGTCGGTATGGTTTTTATCGTCCCTCTTTTGGCCGCTCTCTGTCAAATTAGGGTTTTTTTTTTTTGGGAATGATGTGTTGATATGGTGGTTGACTGTTTGTAGTTGAAATAAGGTATCAACTCTTGAAACTGAGATTTACTTTTGTTCTTGTCTGAGAAGCTAAGTTACTGCAATTTTAGCTGTTAATTTTGATTTTCGCCGGTATAACGTTTCTGGAGACTCTTTTTTTTTTTCCCTCATAATGATATGGTTCTTGTTTTAGCTGTGCCCTTTTGCGTCAAATTCAGGGTTTTTGTATTGATGTGTTGATATGGGGTATGGTGGTTGTAGTTGGAATAAGGTATCAACTCTTGAATTGAGATTACGGAATTTTTAGCTGTTACTTTCGATTTTCGAAATTATAGTTGTTCTGGAGACCAAAATTATACGGTTCTTGTGTTTTGATTAGCTTGTTACATTAAATGGGTTAGTTTGTCCCTCGCTTGGCCACTATCTGCCTTTTGGGTGAAATTAGTTTTTTTTTTTTTTTTGGACTGATGTGTTTGCATGGAGTATAGACCGTACGAGAGTTGTATAATGCCTGCATCTTTCAAGTGCTACTGTGAATGCCATATAATTAGGATTTCTTTGTCTTCAAATTGCTAGTAGGGCACAATGGTGTCAACTGTCAACTGCTAACCATGGATATCCGTGGGATGTTACAATTTTTCTGTTTAGCCCTGTTGTTAACTGCTAAGTGTGAAACAAATGCAAGAGTCAAGACACATTTGTCCACAGTTTTCAAATTGAGAATTGCATTGTGCATCAACATTACCTTTGAATTGTTACAGTTGCTGAATATACAGGAATTTTTTTCTTTAACTTACTAGAGCCACATGATTATGAACAATTTAATGAAAAGAGTTTCTTTGAATGACAAGCACATGTTAAACGGGTAAGATACTTGTCTCTAAAAGAGATACCCCTCATCGTGCACAAGATTCTCAACTTCCTAAGTTCGAGTAACAACCATCTCCATTTTAGGAAGCGGGGGGCGTGCTGTCCCTTCGCATATAGCATGCATGTTGGGCCGATCACGGCCATCCGTGGTCGGCCATGGACGGTTCAGATTTGTTTAAACAAGATGTGATCTGAGCTGTTCATGGCCGACCACGGACGGCCATGATTGGGATGGGGACAACACGCCCCCAGATCCTCTATTTTGCTACCAAGACTAAAGTGTTTGAATTCCCTTTACTGAGAAGATTTGCGCGTACAAAACTCTACTAGTGCCAAAAAAAGGCCATTCAGAAAATGAAAGTTATGATTCATAACTTTCATTTTCTTATGAGACGGAAATTTGAAAAAATGAAACCATTTGTGGTTATTCATTCTTCATCAAGTGAGCGGCAATAACAATTTTTACAATTCATGTAAACTCTTGTACTGACATCACTAATTTTTTTGAAACATCTCTTTTGATGACTTCTAGATATTACTTTTGTCAAAGAAATGTTAAATAAAGTGAACCATCTGTTGGGTGTATCCAACCGATTCATACAACAGGTATTGTGAATTGAAATACTTTCATTCTTTTCATAGGTTGGTCGGCAGCTACTTGATCTTATTCATGTTTCATTGAGTTATACATGCTGAAATTCCTAAATCGATGCTAGGAATACGACTTCCTTTAGATTACTTCAATTGTGAGGAATAACAATCTTACCAAACACAACGATTTACATGGAAACCCATAAATGGGTTAAGACCCCTTAATCCCACCTGTTTTGTGTTGCAATAAAAAATGCCCATAGAGAAGTGGAAGAAACAAAATATCCTCAGAATTGACCCATTACTATTCAATTGAAGAAGTTCATTGACACAAATACATCATCAATCACGTGGAATGAGTTCAACCATGTTGATAGTAGTAGTTTAATTGATGTTCGTCAATGTCAAATTTGATAGCATTTGCCGGGCACCAAGAATTACCAATTGCACCCCTATTTTTATGGCAAGGGCCGGAAGAACTTTCGCTTATATTACGTTTGAGAATATTTTTGCGTCCTTTATCATCATCATCATGATTTATTTATTTATGGATAAGAACAAGAATATTTTTTAATAGAGAGAATGGTTAAAGACCGCACTAAACCCGGATAAAAAGAAAGCTACCTAAAAAACTAAAATGACGGAGTTGGCAAGATACAAACAACAAAAGACCCTAAACCCAAAACACAACCTCTAATGCGAAGAAAAAAAACATACCTCAGATAATGAAAACAGAAATCTGGCATGCAGAGCCCCGAGGCGCCTGACCAAGAAGAGATCATAGATAACCAACATCAAATAGAGATGAGCTATATGAGGAGTGCATGGGGTCATGAATTAATTTGTGCAACACCTGAGGATATTTCCATTGATATTAATTTTGTACATTCTGAATTTTTGTCATACAACTCATACCTGAATACATCGCTCCTTGGGGTATTTCTCTATATCGAGTACATCATGCTCTAATTTTGTTTTTGATTTCCCAGTCAACTCAATTCATTGGCCACAACAAACCTCCTCGATTGATTGGGATTTCGGTCCCAGAACAGAAAATGGGAATGCAAGTCTTTATTTTGGGTTAGATTTTGAGTCATGTAAGCTTTATCTGAAAAGATAAACTATTAAAAAATGATATTCCAAAACTTAAGATGCTAAGGTACTGAACTCATAAATAACACTCGCACGGCGAATTTTTGTGTAGTTTTAGATATGCTCTTATGTAATTAGTTGAATTGGTCAAGGAAATAGCTTTGAAGATGCATACCACCCTCTATGGCCATGTGGTGTTAAGAATTTTCCCTTGGAGCTTATATCTAGAACCAAAAATTCCATGGTTATCCCTCTTTTCTAAAGGAGTAAATGTTCCAGCTGTTTTCATTGTATTGCTTATTATGTTTGCAGCAGGAAACAAGTTATTCTTTTAAGCTTTATTTAGGGGTTCATCTCTTCTTTTAGTTCACTAGGTGTTTGGCTTTTAACTTCGGATGATATTGTGTGTCCAATTTTTTCGTTCAAAACATGTGTTGCTGAAGTTCGCTTGTCAACCTCTCGTCTTTCAGCTTCCCATTTAGAGGTTGCTCATAGATAACCATGCAACCTTGTCAGTGTTGCTAGAACCTTCAAGCTCCATAAAATCACTAAGTTTTATTGACAATATTGAATCCTGTTTAGGTGCACGCCGTAACACAGTAACAAGTCTTGTGCTTGTCTCTTCTTTGTGAAGGGCCATAACAGATGTCTGATATGATCTCATCTCTTGGTCAGCGTGTAACCAGCAGTTTAGTTATTTCGTATTTCTCGTTTACTTCCTAGGTTGCTTATCCTGGGAAGCTCTGATTGACATTATCTTTCTCTGAATCTTATTACTTGACCCTATCAGTTCTGACAACTAGCATTTCACTGCCAGCAAGCAATGTGGTCTTTTTTGTGCACATTATTTGACTGAGGATTGTGTATTGATTTCATTTTTTTTTTATCAGCAATTCTGTATTGATTTCTTGTACCTGCTTTATGTAGATTTTTTTCACATCCATTGATTGTATTCTTGAATTTACTTTCGGTTAGTCCGGTGGCGTTGCAATGGTGGATGCTTTGGAAAACACAAATCAGTGTTGGCATGGTATTCACTGATATTAATAATGGTAGTAAAAAAGCGACTGCCCTCTCTTTCGCTTGATCGTTTTCCTTTTGATCATGTTTGACTGTTGCATACCGGCAGCATTTAGCAGTGTTTTGATTGGTTGAGTATGCTAACAACATCCTGCCTTAAACAAAGACCTTTCTAGTTCCCCAGGTAGCGTATGTTGAAGTACCAAATGTTCAAATTTATTATTGAGTTTAGTACTCGTTTGTGTTGTAAGGCTTCATTTTGATGAGAGTGCCCAGATGACTGATCTTTTCATTCTTACATTCCAGGCACTATGACAGTTTCTCAATTTTGAATTCCACTTCTCAGGCCTTGATGTCTACAACCATTTTCCTTTGTTGCTTGCATGCAAATACACTAATAACTCATAGTATCCATACAAATATACCCCTTACCATTTTGCTTTCGTCTAATATCTTTTCTTCTAGCCTAGTTACCCCCGCTGGACATGATATGAGTACGCTCTTGATAGAAACCATGGGAAGTCTAGTTTTTGCTTATCAGAGTACGGCTTCCTCCTAAGGTCTGAGGTTAGAAACCTCGTAGGTGCTATCAACTCCTTCGGTGCTAGTCCATACAAAGCTTTGCTCTGGCTCTAATTCTGGCTTCGTCTCTCTGCGCCCTTCCATGTGTTCTTCTCTGCCCTTCCATTTTTCTTCTCCAGTTTTATGGGTTCATGGAGATGTTCTCTTTCCCCTTTGTCCTTATAATTTGGGTCTTTCTTCTTCATCATATCCTGAGAATCCCATAAGTGCTCTGAATGTATAGTTGCCGGGTGCTTGGGTCAGAATAGAGGCACATTGTCTAATTTCGAAGCCCAAAAGTAATAATCTTGATAAACCTCCGGGAGGCCCATAGGTTTTTTGCTAGTGGTAGAAATCAAACTGCGTACTTATTAGAGCATCCTCATCACGCTACTCAAATTTTGGACTAAATTTTTTTATTCTTATATTTTACTACTTTCAAACAAACAAAAAACTTTGTTACTTTACAGAAAAAAATTTATTCCTTGCTACTTTGTCTGAAAAGGTGGAATAGAGAAAAAATTCTTTTATTGCGGTCATTTAAATTTTATGTGTGTTTGTAATTTTAAAATGTTTCATGTTTTAACTTTAATATGTGTGATTATTAGTATTATTTTTGTTCATAGACAAGTGCTTTTGTGAGAAATGAAAATAACATAAAAATGAGAAATGAGAAATGCCTCGGGAGAAGGATGAAATGGTGAGGAGTGAATAATGCATCCCTATCTTTGGGGAGCACCATAGCAAAAATAGTTTGTTGATGAGTTGTAAGAAGGCTTTTTTTCGTCTCTTTGAAATTATTTTTTCGTCTTAACATTGCATTTCCCAAAAATATAAAGGGGGACAAATATTGCCCCGTTGGACTGTCTCTTTGGAATTATTTTTTCGTCTTAAAGATTGCATTTCCCAAAAATATAAGGGGTACTCAAATATTTGTCCGTAAGTTTTGATTTTGATTTCGGCCATTTTGAACAGCTATGTTTTCATCCAGGTCATCTGTTTTGCCGTAAGTTAATACTCATCGGCACTCTTAAGTTTTAAGTATCTCAGTGCCTTTTGAATGCTAAATGAGTCTTGCTATACGTACACCATTTGGTGCGTAAAAAATGCATACAGCGTTGTGTGAGACCCATTTTGGAATTCTACACAAATGATCGGAGCCGCTTAATTTATTCAAAATATGTTTTTAAGGATTCATGTCAACTCAGTCGGATATCGGTAAGAGCTCTATCGATTCTTCACTAAATTTCCTATCAGAAAATTGAAGAAAAAACTGATCAAGCCTCCACAGATAGCCGATCGAGCTAATTTTATAAATCGATTATTCGCTCAATATCCAGTCATAAAATTGAGCAAAGAACTTATCAAGCCTCCACAGATATCCTATCGAGCTAATTTTACAGGTATCCTTAGAAAAATATTTTAAACAAATTGAGCTGTTTCGATCATATTTGTGAAATCCCGAGATGGGCTCCACATAAGGCGGTGTACATTTGGTACACACCTACGCATGGTTTTATTGAATGCTAAATAAATCGAATAAGAAAAGCGTGTGACGCTTAAAGTGGGTTTGTGTAGCCATTTGAAACCCATCTTGGCATCCTCCACCAACATTTCCCTACTATTATCTTGTTAGAAAATACTCCCTCCGTCCCTTTTTAATAATTTCACTTGGGAAACGTGTATTTTTGCGGACGTTTAAAAAATTATTTTCGTATAATGTTTTAAAATTTTTTTTGCACTAAAGATTTGTCCTCCACCAACATTTCCTTACTATTATCTTGTTAGAAAATTTAGTAATTTTAGTTTTATATCTTTATTAAATTCCTTTGTGAACGGATATTATTCAGATTCTTTTTCTTTTTTTGGACGTGATCTGGATTAGATTGTGTGTTTAAAAATTGTCGGGTCAATGTAGTGGTGGTTTGTCCATATTTATGCTTCTGAGCTGGCAACCTGTGGATATATTCCCCTCCACCTATTAGAATTATTGTCCCTTGTCATAGTATTATTTAGGTGATTTGTGTAACGGTTTAAATTCTTTTTAGAATTCAGCTATAATTTTTAAGAAATTTTGAAAATTTAGCTTATCCCGCCGAACGTCTGCCCCCAAAATTTAAACGTCGCCCTGATAAGGCTTCTTTTTTCAAAGAATTTCATGCTAGGATATTGTCTTATTTTCAATGATTTTTATCTTTATGACAATAGTATATTTTCTTTATGAAAAAGGTTTCTAATTTTATAGGTTGATGGAGGATATCTATAATATTTTGAAATATTATTCACGTAATTTGCATTGGCATTAATTACAAATGTACTTTTAATGTTTGCTCAGCTAACACTAAAACCGACTACGTTTATTTAAAGGTTTTAAGAACTGCTTTTTGAGAATCAATTTTTAAGGGGAAAAAAAACTTTTTAAAACCCAAAACAAACAAACCCTATAGGTCATGTTCATTTAAAGATTTTGAAAAATATTTTTCGAAAAATTCAAAACAAACAAACCTATAGGGGGAGAGAGAAATTCCCTTGTCATATTATTCCCTACCAAAGTTGTGGATGCCACAGACAGATATACGAATTTACGCCCACAAATTATTGTGCACCAGAATTATAAATGGTGGTCATCAATGTTGTAAGTATAAATTTATGGTCAAACCAAATATTTTTAAAATTTATGGTCAAACCAAATATTTTTTTGAATAAAGCCGAAATACTTGGATTATTTTATGGTTTTTTCGTTTCGTCTTTATTCAAATTTTTTTTTTTTTTGCATTTGTTAGTTTCGCGTCAAGATTTTGTGGTTTCTGAATTCCTCTCGACGAGACGAATCTAACAAGTATAAAATTATGATCAAAACTCAATTTTTTTTTAATAAAGCCGAAATACTTGGATTATTGGCCAATAATTACAACATTGATGACCACCATTTGAATAAAGACGAAACGAAAAAACCAAAAAACCAAAATCTTCTTCTTGGCCAAAGGAGTTTTATGCAGGTATGAGAAAGAGAAACATTGGAAGTAGAAACATTGCATAATCAACAGCTCAGATTTCATCTTGGCACTTGCATGGTCCGAGTTGTTTATTGGCGAGATGAAATTCGAGCCATTCATTGCCGAGATCAACGGCTCATGTGCTGCACTATAGAGTTGTGATGCGACACCGCACTACAGGATCCCCGGATCATGCATGCCCTAGATGACTAACAGGCATGTGAGATCCATCAGTTGTATGCATGGAAGGCATATGAGAATTTGATGATATTGAAGAAAATGCAGTAGAATCAGAAGTCATGTGATTACAACATGGAGAATCAAAGAACAAAGAAGAAGTAATTGAGGTGAAGATAAAGCAGTAGAGTGGTGTGTACCAGAATTAGAGAGAACTGTTTGTGCCTCAATGTCACTCAAATAGCACACCACATTCACATCTTTTGGAAAATAAAATGACTTTTAAAAAGCACACATAGAACAGAGAGAATATTATTTATCCAAAGGTCACAAATTGGTGGAATAATACTCAAGTATGAGTTACGAGACCACTTGGTGTGGTAGCCTGGTGGCTCATGGCTGACTCCCAGAGGTTTGTGTGGCCAGGAGGTCACGGGTTCGAGTTGTGCTCAAGACGCTCTCTTGAACTTGGTCCTATATGTGAAGCGCAACTATGGTCTCCTAATCTTGGTGGAGCGGTAGATACTATGGCTCTTTGGTACCTTCCGGGCCCGCTGCAGTTTTGGAGACTCTAGAGTCGATTCAAAGCGAGGGTTGCTATGCCCAGTCGCCTCGTCTTCCGCCCTTTTACCCTGATTAAAAAAAAAGGGGGGGAAATGCTAATGGGTGCCATAGTGCACTCATTAAGAGTACAAAAAAAATACACTTACTTTAAAGTGTATTTTTTTTGTACAAATGGGACCCACAAAAGTGTACTTTTGTACCCTTAATGGGTGCACTATGACACCCGTTAGCATGACCCAAAAAAAAAAAAAGAAGTATTGAGTTATGAGAAACAATATGTTGTTTGACAATGGATATGCACAATCTTTAATAGGAGTATTGTACCAAAGTGCATTTTGTCAACATGTATTTTGGAATACAGAATGCAGAATCGAAAATTCACATTTGAAGGAGCTTTCTGGATTCTAATTTTTAATTATACTTTTAACCATAAAATTTTCTTAACAAAGTACTAATCTGCATATAACATCCCAATATTTTAATTTTGTTCAATAATCTATACGTTACAAATCACAGTCGAAAATCTAAAAAAATATTTGGCTCCCAAACACTGGAGAGTTGGCCACTACCAAAATGCAGATGTCCAGATTTTCACTTTTTGAAAGGTGAAAAGTACTTTGATGAGTTGGTCTTGTAGGTGTACAAAGTTGGAAAAGCCGAATAAATGCTTTACATTCTTTCATCATCGAAGTAAAATAAAGACCAATAAAGATGTGTAAATTGCCAAATATTTAATGATGACACGGCCGGGAGAAAAACTTGGGTGTCGGCTGGGTATCATGTAGCGGTATTCAACGCGAATTTTGGCCGTTCAAAAGTGTTTTGAACGGTTTGAATTTTAGAGAGAGGAGAGTGAGGGAGGGAGAAATCTGAGCCATCAAAAACACTTTTAGACGGCCGAAATACTCGCTCAGACACCACATATGCGGTACCCTCTTTGCACATCATAATTTTCTCCACGACAGGGCATGTGCAAAGACATGAAGCAAAACCAGCCTTTATCAATTAGAAAAAGAGCCATGTAAGCAAAACGCTCTCCAAAACAAGAATAAAAGAGCTTCATTAATAAGAGATGTAAAAAAAAAAAAAATCGGAAGAAATAAAGAGATTAATAAATTCATATATTATAAATTGATAGATAATAGAATTAATTTGAAGATTTCCAGTACAGTTTTTGTAATGGCTGTTCAAAATGGCTCTTCAATTTGCCACATAGCAAGTGGTGGTTAGCTCATGCGGTAGAGCTCTTGAATGCCTCGCACTGCACCCCCGTCCCTCATGTAACGATTAGGAATGACGAATGACAAAAAAAAAAAAAAAACGCCGCATAAATAAACAATTTCTATAATTGGTATGGAATTTTGCTGCTTCTTTGTAGCATGCTCTTTTGCTTTGGGTAATGATTAGAACTCTGATTAAAACAAAGGAAAGACTGAAAAGCTTATAAAGATCTAGCAATTTCACGTGCTATTTAACTTAAGAGTTCACATTTTGTTTTCGTTGAGTATTTTTTTAATAACCGGTGTTTCGGTCAGTTTATGCGTTTCTCGACTCATATAGAGAGGACTAAGAAGCGTTTCTTTTCAATATCGTAGGTTCGAAATGAGCACGAAGAACATGGCATATGCTTTTATACAGAGGATCTAACCCTCGTATCCTTTTATTCCCATTTGCCCATCGGTAATAGATTAATAACTTTAAATCAGATAAAGCCAGAACATGGCGCCGGCTTTGTTCGGTTTGAATTTTGAGAAAGGTTTTTGGATGTAATAAATAGAGGGAGATATGAGTACCTGTTTACATGATGCCATCGACCGTGTCGGTAGTGTTTGACACCATCACCATACCAACCATTCATTAACTTTGAGCTGTTCCACTCTCAAGGTGGACCTACCTACAAGTACATTATTTAGGGCATACAAATCATTTGATACACGTGGGATCCGAGACCTTAAGTCACATAATCGTTCAAAATGTCTCGTGTTCCTGTTCTCAATTCTCGTACTGCACTCGCACCGCTCGCACATTCGATCCTTGCAAATTTAGAGGTTAAGATGTGTTTTCAAGACGTTTTCACGCTTTCGCTCGCATACAAGAATTAAGTATTCCGCTAATGGTGTTTTTAGAATAAACTGATTTTTTGCGATTTTTTATGTGATGATATTGTGAGAGAATGACATGTCTTGATTTTAGGAAAAAGCTACTTTTTGTTAGTGGAACACCCAAGTCCCGGACTGTAATGCCGGACCTACAATGGGGCACGTGCCCCCATTCACGTCCTTTTTTATTTTTATTTTTTCAATTTTGGTTGTTGCCAAAAGAAGGGTGGATTGAAAACCGACATACAGTTCAGTAAAGCAAACTAGCAAAGACTCCATAGACCTTTTTGCTTCTGCATATCAATGTAGCCTAATTTTATAAAGTAGGTCGAAAAAATTAGGCAACATTGTGTAGGGCGTAGGCTGAACTCGGATTCCAAACAAATGATTCAAGTTGTTCATCTTGCAGAGAATAATTTTCTACAGCTTTCTTTAGAAAAGTCAACTTAATCGAACGGACAATGCTATGAGTACACCACTTGTGCACCCCAAATGCACACCACCGTGAGGTGAGGTAAATGAGGAGAAGCCCAATGTGGAGCTCACCCAAAAAATGGGCTTCTCCGCATTCGTCACCTTAGGGTGGTGTGCAATTGGGGTGCACAAATGGTGTACCCATATCATTTTCCCAATCGAACACCATTAATTGCTTGAATGATTTGTTCATGGAAATTGATATTAACACTCCACTTTTCTCTACTGGCACTCCCTTTTTTTTTTAATTAGGTAAAGTTACTCTTGCATTTTATGAATAGATAGAGACAAAAAGGGAGTGCCAATAAAAAAAAATGAGAGTGTCAATATCAATTCTCTTTGTTCATTTGATATTTTGATTCAAATTCTGTACTGCGATATAGATATTGGCAATTCATTTTTCTCTATTGTCACTCTTCTTCTTTTTTTTTTAAATCTTTATTAGGTAAAATTACTCTTGCATTTTATGAATAGAGACAAAAAGGGAGTGCCAATAAAGAAAAGAGAAGTGTCAATATCAATTCCCTTTGTTCATTTGATATTTTGATTCAAATTCCGTACTGCGAATTCCGAATAATCAATTGACTCTGATTGAGCTAATTGACTCAACAAGTATAAACAGTATTGTCGACAAAACGATACGTTTCGATCATTTGTGTGATACTTAGACATGGCATATTGTACTAAGATATACAACATTGAAGTACGTATTTATCCATCCAGTAATACAATTTTGAGAAAAATAACCAAAATTATTAAACAAATGGAGCTGTCTATATTCGCAATCGATGATTTAGATATGCAAAAACACTCTTACCGATAAAATGAGTTAACAAATATATCTAAACCATTTATTATTAATGTGGAGTATTAAAATAGAGGCGCTACACCGTGGAGTGCGGATGGGGCGCTAGAGACACCCCGGGAAGTTGTGTGGTCAAAATCACGGTAGAACACGACCAAATTACCAACGGGTTTTTTAGTAGGAGTAGCAGTTGTTTTTTGTGTAATTAAGCAACGTTGGCGGGTGATTCGGTAAATAACAACTACCCACTAACGACGCGTAACGTAACCGGCAACACCCGGTCACTTTCTCCCCACCGACACCCCCTCCCCTCTAAACACCTTCTAATCCCCTTACGTAAAGCTCATAATCATGCGCTCTCTCATTATTTTAAGGAAAATGATTCCCTGCATTCTAGGTACATTATAATTTATGGAGGATAATGGTTAATTGTTTCATGACGAATTTTTAGTCATCGTTTATGTAAGATTTTGAATTCCGTATTGTGTCGAATTCTAAGAATTGGTAATCTAACCCTCAAATACCACTCTCTCTCTCTCTCTTCTCCGAAAACTCTAGCCACCACTAACATTACTCTTCCTCCTTCCCCTCCCCTCCAGGGTATCAATACCCATGGTGGTGGGAGGGGGCGATGGTACTATTTATTTTCTTCGTTCGTTCTTTCTTTTGTCTCTCCAGATCAACGACTTGTCGTCTGATCTGAGAGGGTTATGTCTCTCGCTTTGTGAGAGTTGTTAGTTTCGTCTTTGGACAAATTTTCGTCTACAGATCGGGTACTTTCAGGCGTGGTTGCTTTACAATGGTATCTGTGCCAATAATGTTCTTACCCGATATGATATCGCTAGCAGGGCAACTCGTGGTGGCTTTGAAGATCTGTAGTTTTGGGAGTTCATTGGTGCGAGCATGTTTGGTTGGAGTCCATCTGATCGTCTGGGTATTATTTGTCTTTTATCTTTAACTAGCACTAAGTCTCTTCAGAGATGTTGATTCTAGGTATGAATCTTGTAAGTGTTGTTGTTTGCGTCAAGTCATGTCTGGGTTAGAGTGAAACACATTGATTGCCTTGTGCTTTTCTTGTTCTCTATTAAGATGATTAGTTTGGCTTTGTCCAAGATCTTTGTAATGAATTTCGTTTTTGTAAGTGCCGTTGAGCGTTTATTAATATAATCTTCTCATTTCCGTGTAAAAAAAAAAACCCTCAAATACCATCCCGGCTGAAATATCAATTCAAATCCGAACAATATCGGGTGAGATAACGGTATCGTTGATTACAGTCGAAATTTTACGGTAAAATAGAAGAGAAACTACTGGATTTTCGGTGTTGTGTTGATACTCCCCATTCAATTGCACGGAAATGATGAGAATTGATTAAAAAAAATAAATCAATTTTTAATTTTCTATGTATTCAGTTACCAAGAAAGTTATGGAAATCACAAATAATTTTTTTTTTCATTGGAAACACTTTCATGCAAAATAGATTTTGTAAACATGAATAAATTTTATTTTTCTCGTAAAATTCTTTGTCAAAAAAAAAAAAAAAACACAAACAAGAAAGTAATTATCCCTTTTTTTTGTCCCTGAGAATTTATTTTTCATTCAACGTTACCGACAATTTAACAGAGCCCAGTATTCCGAAAAAAAAAGTCTGAAAGGCTGAGTAGTCGCCGGTTAGGCACTAGAAGGCCCCTTCCCGACTAGACGCTGAGTAGTCAGAGCTTGGAAGCTTGAAAGTGTCTAGCTGTCCTAGGAGCGCCTAACGAATTTTAGAACTTTGGCGGAGCCTAAAAACAATGTTAGAGACACCTAAAATGCATAAACAAAAATATTGGGAAAAATATTAGAGACCCGAACTGCATCTCGATCGTTTATTAGGGTAATCTAGATGGTATTCACACATGTAGCATCGCTGTACCGGAAAAAAACCAACCGGTTATTAATCCCTTTTAAATAAACCTTTCCCGCATTCATAACCTCCCAACTCCTCACTCACACAGAGAGAGAGAGAGAGAGAGAGAGATTTACAGAGTGTGCTTATATATAGAGAGAGAAAGTGACTGCTCACTGCGTAAACCAGGAGGAGGGAGAAAGTGACTGCTTTTTTTGTTCTGATTTCGAGAAATATTTGCAGTAAGATCGAAAAGCTGACAATTATCTCCTTCTCTTTCTCTCTCTCCAATTGTTCTGTGGTGGGGCAGAGTGTACAGCCAAGCTTTTCTTCTTCGATCTCACGAAATTCCAAGTCAGGGCCTTAAGCATTTCGGTAAGTTTCAAAATTATCGATTCTGTTTTGTATTTTTACGCGTGTAAAATTACAACTTTCCCAAAATCCAAATGCAATTTGTGTTTTTTCCTTACCATTTTCTCTGTTTCTCCATTATTTTGTCGGCGTCTCTGGCAATTTTTTTTTGTGTGTTGTAGAAATGACCACGCCAAAGGATTTTCCCTCTTTTTAGCCTTGGGAATTTGGAACCTTGTGATATGAAAGCAGTGTAGTGTTTTAATGCGTACATCTTGTCAATCGCTTTCTCTGCTTCCTCGTCTTGTCCATTTTGACCCCCTCTCTTACTCTCTCTACATTTCTTTTATCCTCCCTCTCTCTCTCTCTCACTTCGCTTTCATTGCCTCGATTGTTGATTTTAAGGAGATTTTTGCCTTCATTGCTCTTCATATGACTGCAAGTGTCCAAATGCTTTGCTTCAGAATGGTCTCTCTCTCTTTCTCTCTCTACATTTTGTTTGCTCTTTTAGCAATTGTGATTCCATTTGATAGAAGAACTCTTTGTATTATGTCCCAATGTAAAAGAATTGATTTGATTGCTTTTGACCATATCCCCTCCTTTTGTCAATTTTCACGCAATTGGAGAGAAAAGTACTGCAATGGCAAGCCTCAAATCTAGATTAATTAAAAAAATTGGGTAATTCTCTGTTCTTTTGTGTTTGGGTTGTTAATGAAACCTTTAGATTTAGAGTGTGTATATATCCCCTGTGCGTACCGCTGCAATGTCAAATTCTTTCCATATATTCCCCTAAGAGGTTGTTTCTTTGACCCGAACCCGTGACCACCACTTCACAAATTTACTCGAACCCGAGCCGGTAAATCGAGTCCTCCCACGATTTTATTCAAGCCGTATCAGTTGTTTATCTACTTCCATTCTGTGGATTTGGGATTGTCCAGGATAAAATGTTTATGTTTGAATGTTTTGGTGTTATGGATGAGTTTTGTAATGATCCAATACTTTCTAGTTGGTTCCCTAAATACTGAGATTCAATACACTTTCGAATGAGCTTATCATGCTTCCATGTTTTGGGTTCTATTGTCTTCGTTTATGTTTTCTGATCAGTGCTAATGTACTTATTGACTGAGTCATAGTGCTGAACTGAGCGTTTATCACTGTAAGGGATTGACTTTAAATGTAATTAACCCTTGATATCGGGAAAAGCCCTTAAGTGAATCAATCTGTTGCCAACCTCGAGCACTCGATTCATCCTACAAGTTTAGTTTTTTGGAAATAGTGAATAATTGGTTTCTAAGCACTGTTATATGGTTCCATAACCTATTAGGGAGGATACTTATGAGCAGGTTTTGCAAGCCTAAGTGGGTAGCTATTTTGCTCATTTCGTTCGGATCTTCTGGGTCATTTCGTTTGGAAATCGGCAATCTCTAAGAAAAACTTGCTTCGTTACTAGGTATGGCAAAGCTCAAAGCATTTTCCGAATTGGTTGAGAATATACTGTCTTCGTATAGGTTATGATATTGTTAAAGTTCCTGCCTTGAGTCTGTCATGTGTTTTGGTCAATGATTATGTGTGTTGTGGGAATTTGCGTTGGCAGAAAATGTATTTGTTTTTTGATTAGCACCAGGCTTAAAGAATTCAAGGGTTTTTAAAGGTATAGTCAGAATAGTCTTGTCCTTGTTGATCCAGCTCACGGATCTAGTGTGCATTTCACTTCTGGCTCACATGCTTGTTAATGTATAGGTCTAATTTTTCAATCTGTGTATGGGAAACCGCCCTCTTTTTAAATTTGTATCGTGAAAATCTGTTCATGCTCTCCAATTGACGCTTCAGCTGATCTCATACAAATATTTGAGTTCCTATTGGTAATACATTCCTACAAACAATTATTTAAATGGTTTCAGCTCTCTGCCTGCCTTTATAAGGCTTATACTCTAGGATGGCTGTCTGGGAGGATTTATATCCGTGGACTTCTATTTTGATATTTTTTTTGACAAAATCCCCCTGCCTTAAATCCAAAAGTTGTTTGCTGTGATTCCATGAAAGCTGAATAGTAATCTGATTGCTTGTTGTCTTAGCCTTCATGATAAAGAGTCTTTCGTGTGCATTTGCGATTGCCTTTCATGAGGTTGAGAATATATTCTTAGTTCAAATAGGTTTTGATATTGTTAATGTTTCTGCCCTGACTCTGTGATGTCTTTTGGTCAATGATAATGATGGTGTTTATGGGAATTTCTGCTGGTAGAATATGTATTTGTCTTAAAGAATTCAGGGGTTTTTGACGGTATAATCGGAATATTATTGACATTGTTGATTTAGTTCATGATCTACTGCACATGCTTACTTCTGGCTCGCTGTTAAGTTTAGGTGTAATTTCCAATTTATGTACGGGAAATCGGCCTCTTTTTTAATTGGTATTGTGATATGCTGTATGACTATATCTGTCCATGTTCTCTTAGTGACGCTTCAGCTGATTTTATATACTATAAGTTTTTGAGTTGCTATTGGTAATGCATTTCAATAGAAGCCAGAATTTCAATAGAATCCAGATATTTGACATTTATTATTAATTTCATATAATTTCCCTTTGAATTTCAACCAAACTAATAGTTAAATAGTCGTCAGCTGTCTTCCCTGCCTTTATACGGCTTAACTCTAGGAAATGCATTTCTGTTAGGATTAACTTTCCGTGGACTGCTATTTTGTTTTCGTTTTTGACAATTTCCTGCCTCAATCCTAAAAGTTGATTGCTTGTGTCTTAGCCTTAATGATAGAGAATATCTCGTGTGCATTTACGATTGCCCTTCCTTAGCTTTTCGAGGCTTCCTGATTGTATCTTTTCTCCACCATCACAGCTGCTTCTTTCTTTGCAGGTGAAAAAGTTCATATATATCTAGGATGAGGGAGATTGACAACAAGAAAAATCCAAATAGTCTTCAAACTAAACGTTCTGGAAAATCTGATAGAAGAGATCGCAAAGTGCCTCTACAAAATGCTGTCAAAACTTTGACTGCAAAAGAAAAATCTAAAGCTTCACATGCTAAACCAGATTCCAACAAATTTGCAAGAGAGTCAAACACGTCCACAGACTCCACTGAAGTTTATGAAAACATGGATATACATTATGTGGATGACGTGAATAGTTTTGGAGAGGCGTCCCAGGATTCAAAATCCGGTGTAATGATTGACAAGGAGAAGAAAGCTGAATTAAATGACACCTGTAGTGATTTGGAGAAAGAATCAGATACTGTATCATCCCAAGGGGATTCACAAACAGCTGAGGATGAGAAAGTGGAGAAACCTTCAACTGTTCCTGTAAAGCTTGCGAGAAAGGATTCTGCCGAAGGCCTGTCCAGAGTGAAATCTGATCGAAGAACAGATAAGTTGCAGATGAAGGCATCAAATAACACTCCAAAGAGAGACATAAATTCCAATAAAGGGCCTGGTAATGCAACTACGGGAAAAATGTCCGATAAGAACTCAGAAATTATGAAAGTTGCTCCAAAACCTTCATCAGAATCTTCCAAAGGTGTTGATGAAAAGCCACTTGATGTCAAGGAAGTGGATGTTTTGGATGAGGGCTCAAATGGTGCGCAGAGTGTTGGTAGTGATGATGAAACAATCAATGATGAGGAGAACGGTTTGGATGAAGATCGAGCAGCTTTAGACCAAAAGATTGAGGAAATGGAAGCAAGAGTTGAAAAACTTGAGGAAGAGCTCAGAGAAGTGGCTGCTCTTGAGATTTCTCTCTATTCTGTTGTACCAGAGCATGGTTGTTCTGCACACAAAGTTCACACACCGGCTCGACGCCTTTCTAGACTGTATATTCATGCTTGCAAATACTGGTCACTAGACAAGCGGGCCAAGGTAGCTAGAAACTCAGTGTCGGGACTTGTTTTGGTTGCAAAGTCATGTATCAATGATGTCCCAAGGTATAAATGTTGTCATGTTCTTGCATCAGTGGATTTTAGAACTTGGTTTTAAATTTTTGTTTATTTCAGACTGATTTTTTCTGTTTTTTCTTTTGTTAATTTAAGGTTGACTTTCTGGTTGTCAAACGCTGTGGTGCTGAGGGAAACTATCTCTCAAGCATTCGGAAGCTCATGTAGCTCTAGTTCCATTTCGAAGGTTTTTGAGTTGAATGGGGGAGTAAAGAAAAATGAAGGAAATTCTTTGTCAATTAAATGGAAGGGAAATTCTGGTAGTAGACAGACGAGTAAGAATGGTTTAATGCTACTGGGAGATGATTGGAAAGAGACACGAACATTCACCGCTGCACTAGAGAAAGTTGAGTCCTGGATTTTCTCTAGGATAGTCGAGTCAATATGGTGGCAGGTAAAACACGACAATCTTCTTTTTTTAAAAGAAATGCAATGTGTTTGCATTTGAACTAGTCTTCTAGTCGACAAATTAGTTGATTTAACTATTGAAGTGGCATTGATTTGCTCTCCACTCTTATGGTAACTAACTTATTGTGGTTGCAGACCTTAACTCCTAATATGCAATCTCCAGTCGAGGAATCGAGTAAGAATAAAAACCTTGGTAGGTTATTGGGACCTGCCTTGGGTGACCAGCATCAAGGAAACTTTTCAGTTAACCTTTGGAAAAATGCTTTTGAAGATGCTTTCAAAAGACTTTGTCCGGTTCGGGCTGGAGGGAACGAATGTGGTTGCTTACCCGTGTTGGCAAGAATGGTATGTAATTTTCCTTTAGTGTTCACCCTCTATGTAGTTTAGTGGTAAGTTTTTTCAATTCTTTCTTTGGCTGGACCTAGGACTTGAATTTGTTTACAAGCAGCATCCGACCTATTTCAGCAGTTTTTTACTTCAGTTGTTAATTAGGTTTTTTATTATCTTTGGTTAGGTAATGGAACAGTGTGTTTCCAGACTAGATGTGGCCATGTTCAATGCTATTCTCCGTGAGTCGGCCGAGGAGATTCCAACTGATCCTGTCTCAGATCCTATAGTCGATTCCAAGGTTTTGCCAATTCCAGCTGGGGATTTGAGCTTTGGATCTGGTGCACAACTCAAAAATTCTGTATGTGCCATATTCTATTCACTTCTATCCAAAATACAAATATATCTAAACTTCAACTTCTCATGGCCTGTGCTATCGGAAGAAGTATCAGGAGAGTATCGTTTATCCCTTGATATTCTAATCCTTTGATCTGCGCCTGCCAGTTGGATTCTGAATGTAGGAGGGGAAGAAAAACTGAGGCTTGATAATTTACCGTTCGTGAAGTGTTTTATATCGATTGGTAGAAAATGAAATTTTTTGTTGATTTCCCCCCATTTATAATGGAAAATGGAGAACAATGGTTAAATATATTTCTTCTTGGGATGTGAGAGTATGTATATAGGCTTCTCATAACTTTTACCAGCAACTAAAATTTTCAGTTCGTAGCTAAAACCTTCAACGTCTGAATGATACCCAAACGAACAACTTAGCCCTTCACGGAAGTTATTTACTGGAGGACAGATTTGTGTGTTGGTGACTTACGTATCTTGCATTGGCACTCTTTCTTATGCGGGTCATATATTGCCAATAGCAGCAGAAAACAGGTCTGATTGACTTCCAAGTAAACAATGGAGCCTTTTATGGAAGTTTTTTCATGGATGAACAATTGTAGTTTAGTTGGTTACTATAATATTTTCTTTGGCAATACTTCTGAAACAAGTTACATCCAACAGTTACACTTTGGTCCATGTACTCAATACTGGTGCAAGCTAGCTCCTTTTTTCATTGTTTGATCACTTATTTTAAATATGTCTTGAGGGTAATTTCTACCTACTCAAATTTAGCCTTGCACGTCTATTCTTTTTGAGCTTTGTAAATGCTGACGTAGTCATTTCTGAGATGAAATTTTGAGATGCCACATTAAATATGGAGAAAAAATCTCATTTGTAGTGCTATTGCGCACATGTAAGCAAATGAATCTACATTCTGACCTTATATGGGTCTTCGTACTTTTGATTGTGCTTAACCGTGGAAATATTCTCATATTGCAGGTTGGCAATTGGTCTCGAGGGCTTACTGAACTATTTGGAATGGATGCTGAAGATCAGCATGCCAATAAGAATGACATGCGGGGACCAAAACACTTTCAGCTTCTCAATCACCTGAGTGATCTTTTGATGCTTCCAAAAGACATGCTTATGGACAGTTCGATCATGAAAGAGGTCATTCATGTGATTTCGGTGCATTTATGTTACAGATAAAGATTAGGCTTCCCTTGTCAGATCTTTAATGTCTTCTGTTCGGTTTTGCTGTGTAGGTGTGCCCATCCATTACTCTTCCACTGGTTAAACGAATACTTTGCAACTTTACTCCGGATGAGTTCTGCCCTGATCCTGTCCCAGGTGCTGTTTTAGAGGCAGTGAATGCAGAGGTATGATTCGTGTTCCTCTTACGTAAGTATATTTTTCTAGCGTCAAAGCTTAACATTGATACAATCGGTGGAAGTCCTTGAAAGCTTCAGTAATACTTTTACATGGTATCATATTTTACCACCAGATGTAAAAAAAACTTATTTTGGGATAAATGGGGCACACATTTGAACTCTAGTCGTAACTTGAGTTACTTGGGTTTCGTGAAGCCTGATTAGTACAATACCAAGGGCCATGTGTTTGAGAATATTGTGGAATTTGGTGTAAACATAATGTTGGTTATTGTAGCAGCCATGTGGTATCTCTTCTTCTTCTTCTTCTACAAACTAGAGTAAAGCAAAACCTAGTGTGAGCCGTGGATGCAGGCAGCCTTATCGAAACTACATTTATGGGTGTGTTGTGCTTTCGTGTTGGGATTGATTTTTATCCTTTGTGCTGTTGTGTTGTGTGTTTGGTTAGCAGTCAAACAGATTTCTCAGCTTAGTGAAGCCTCAGCTTAGTGAAGCCTTTTATCCAATTGTCAATTCTTTGATACACAAATTCTTTTTTGCATAGGCCCACCATTTATGGTCACATTGAAATCTTATACATTGTATACAATTTTTGTTCTTTAACTTTTATTATCTGAATGCTTAGATGTGACAATTCCTTATTGGATAAGGTACTTGATGAAATGTGCCATATAACTATTGAGGCGTTCGTTGCTGATCTTAGTTCTTTGTAAAAGTGGACAAGGAAAGAGAAAAAAAAAAAAGTTTGAAGAACCATATGTTTGATGACAACATTCTCGGCCCCAGATAATTCACTAGGCAGAGTTGAAGGGATATGCATGCTTCTATTGATATTAGCAAGCGTGGTGAAAAACCTTTTAACTCCGAGTTTCTGTTTTTTCAGTGTATAATAGAGAGCAGAATATCAGGCGAAACAGCCAGCAGCTTCCCTTATAGTGCTTCTCCTGTGGTCTATACCCCTCCTTCCCTTGCCAATCTGGCAGAGAAAGTAGCGGAGGAAGGAGGGAAATCTCAGTTGACGAGGAATGCATCTGCTATACAGAGGAAAGGATATACCAGTGATGAAGAATTGGAGGAGTTGGAATCTCCTCTAACATCCATCGATGACTTTGACAAGTCTCCAACGTCTGTGTCTATCGTGGCAAATGGAAATGGAAAACACAAGGACCGTACGAATTGCAATGGTGGAAATGCGAGGTATGGTCTCCTCCGTGAAGTGTGGTTATCGTGAATGATACAAAAAGTTGTATGTGTGTAATTATAACGGCTTTGGTATTGAAGATAAAAAAAAATAAACGCAGTAAATAGGAGTCGGAATGGGAGTCGAAATGGGAGGTTGGTTTTCAGGATATATTGAAACGTTGTCTTATAGCAGTAAGCTGGCTTTCTTGTACATTAGGATTTTGTTTGTGATGTTGTTACAATTCTGAAAAGAAATACTGCATCAATATAGAAAATGTTACAATCTAGGAAAACTTTCCCGAAAAATGTCCGGGAAAGAATAATGAATGGTTCAGATTCACATGATTTTCAATCTGAACTATTCATCTATCTTTCCTGAACATTTTCAGGGAAATTTTTCATGGACCCACCTTTTGTGTACAGAATTGTTGACGTAGTTGCACGCTTCCTGTCTTGCTTTAAACCCACTTTAAAAATCAAGGTTTTATTTTTGCTGCAAAAATAGACAGTATATAAAGTTCATACTGATCAGGTTCAAGCCTGCTGGTAACTATTAAGGTTACACATTTTGCTAATTTAAGCGTACGGCTTAAAACAACTTGAATTCGCATGTCGAAACCTACTGCTTCCTCTTCCCGCTTCTTCTGCTTCACCATGACTCCTAGTGGAATCAAATTGGAAAGGGGGTAATTCATCCTTCACCAGTGGTTGGAAACTTGGCCTTATGGCAATTGCTTTCTTCACATCATACAAATCCTCGTGCTTCACCGGCTTATATGTGTTGTAACGAACGCTATGAATGCGACTAAGTTGGGAGAAAGCAAACAAAACAACAAGCAATCACACGACACAAAGATATACGTGGTTCCCTCAAGATTGAGGTACGTCCACGGGCGAGGAGAGAGAGAGTTCACTATCAATGGTAAAGAAGAGATACAAAGAGCCGGCTATGATCCGTAACTCTGGAGAGGCCACAATATGAGAGATATTCAAAGGATCCCTAAAAGCCTCTATTTATAAGAAGCACAATCAATAGGAAATCCTAAACACAATAGAAAATCCTAAACACAATTGGAAATCCTAAATGCAATAGGAAATCCTAAACACAATAGGAAATCCTAAACACAATTGGAATTCTCCCGGAAAAGGAAAATTCAAGGCAACAATTCCAACAATTCTCCACCTTGACTTGAATTTCACTGAACTCAAATCACTAATTATAGCAACCCTCTTCTGCCTCTACCTCGCCACAATGCCCCCAAGGGGCGATCAACTGCAAATGCCAACCAAGCCCAAGCAATGCTTGAACTTGGCAACCGAAACCGGTTTAGTCAACATGTCCACTGGGTTATCCGCCGTTCCCACTTTCTTCACCTCAACTTGCTTCTGTGAGATGATCTCTCGAACGAAGTGATACCTGACATCAATATGCTTGGTCCGTTCATGATACATCAGATTTTTAGTCAGATGTATAGCACTCTGAGAGTCACAAAATACTGAAGTAACCCCTTGTGCAATACCAAGCTCGCAAAGAATTCCCCTCATCCACAATGCCTCCTTTACAGCTTCGGCAATGGCCATATACTCGTCATTGTAGACAGACAAATACCGTAGCCCTGCAAAGTTGCTTTCCAACTAATGGCACTTCCGGATAGAGTGAACACATAACTGTCGAGACCTCCTCTTATCATGGTCACCGCAAAATCCGAATCAACATAACCAACAACTTGATTACCCGGATTAGAAACCTCATACAAAAGACCCACATCTGCGGTCCTTTCAAATACCGAAGTATCCACTTCACGACCTCCCAATGTGCCTTTCCCGGTGCGCCCCATATAGCGACTTACGACACTAACGCATGTGAAATATCGGACGAGTACATACCATGGCGTACATAAGGCTCCCAACTGCGCTCGAATATGGAACCTGAGACATATATTTCTCCTCATCCTCTGACTGAGGTGACAATTCTGCTGAAAGTCGAAAATGTGCTGCCAAAGGGGTACTGACTGGCTTCGAGTTCTGCATGGCAAAGCGCTCAAGCACTTTGAGAACATATGACTTCTGATTCAAGAACAACTTGCCATCTACTCGATTTACGCTAATCTCCATACCCAAAATCCGTTTCTTTGCACCCAAATCCTTCATCTCGAATTCACCTCTCAATCTCCGCTTCAACTTTGTTGATTTCGATACACCTTTGGCAGCAATAAGCATATCATCAACATACAACAGTAGATAAATAAATGAACCATCTGTAAGTCTCCGAAAATACACACAACTGTCATATTCACTCCTAGAATATGATTGGCTTATCATGAATGTATCAAACCGCTTATACCACCGCCTAGAGACTGCTTTTTTTAAGCCATATAAAGACTTACGAAGCAAGCATACATGATCTTCCTTACCGAAACAACAAATCCCTCTCGTTGACGCGTATAAATGCTTCCTCAAGCTCCCCATGCAAAAACGCCGTTTTGACATCAAGTTGCTCTAACTCAAGGTCATAACAAGCAACAATAGCAAGTAAAGTGCGAATGGAACCGTGTTTTACAACCGGTGAAAATACCTCATTGTAGTCAACACCTTCCTTTTGATCAATCCTTTCGCCACTAGCCGAGCTTTGAACCGTGCCTCTTCAACCCTTGGAATACCTGGGTTTGCGCTTGAAAACCCACTTGCACCCAACAATCCTCCTATTTTTCAAATGGTTCCACCAACTCCCATGTCCTGGTTCTTCAAGAGACTCAATCTCCTCATTCATAGCAACACACCACCGTGCACACTCATTGCTCGAAATAGCTTCCGCATAGCTAGAAGGCTCATCATACTCCACTTTGAAGACTAATAAAGCATAGGCCACAATCTCGAAATAAGCCGAATATCTTTCGGAGGCCGAATCTCCCTCCTTGGCCTATCTTTAGCAATAGTGCGTGGTTGCTCTTTCTGGTACATCATCATCTCGTGGTCGAACTTTTGAACTCCTCTTCAATTGGTGACATTCTTGTCATTCTTCCCCTGAGCCAAGATTCACATAACAACTCCACCTTTTTGGAACCCTCGGTTCCTCAACTCGCGTCTTTAACTCGCTTAGACCCCTTAACCATAAAGTTTTCATCAAAAGTAACATCTCTACTAATTAAAAACTTAGAGGTTTCCTGACACCATAATCTGCCCTTTCACACCTCGCCCGATAACCCAAGAAAATACACTTCTTGGCACGTGGCTCCAACTTACCCTCATTCACATGAGCATAAGTGGACACCCAAACACACGCAGATTTGGAAATAATCGACCTTATGACCCGACCATACCTCAAACGGAGTCTTACACTCAATAGCAATCGATGGAGACCTATTCACCAAATAGCATACTCAGGAAACGGCTTGACCCAAAACTCTTTGCCCAACCCGGCATTGGACAACATACAACGTGCCTTCTCCAAAAGAGTCCTGTTCATTCGTTCACCACACCTGCTCACTGGGGGGTTTTCCTCACTGTGTGATGTCTCACAATGCCCTCATCACTGCAAAACTTATCAAATTCGCCAAGACAAAACTCCATACCATTGTCAGTTCTCAAACGTTTTATTTTCTTACCCGTCTGATTCTCTATCAAAATTTTAAACTGTTTGAATGTACTTAGAGCATCACTTTTATGTTTTAGCATATACACCCAAACCTTACGAGAGAAATCATCGATAATACTCATAAAATATCGAAAACCACCTTTAGAAGTTACCTCAGCGGGACCCCAAAGATCCGAGTGAAAATAATCCACCGTGCCTTTGGTGCGATGAACAGCTGTACTGAATTTGACCCTGCACTGCTTGCCGTAGACACAATGCTCGCAAAAATCCAGCTTCTCAGTTTTATGCCCACAAAGTTGACCCCCGATTGCTCAAAATTGTCATCCCTCTCTCGCTCATATGCCCAAGACGCATATGCCACAATCGAGTCAAATCCGAACCCGAAACCTTTGAAGAAGCGACCACTGCTGCAGAACCCGTAACTGTGATCTTGCCCATGAGTGAATAGAGATTGTTACGCTTCTGACCCTTCATCAGCACCAAAGCACCCCTTGAGACCTTCAAAACTCCACCTTCACCAGTGAAAGTACAACCAATGGAATCTAGAGCACCCAAAGAGATAAGATTTTTCTTCAACTCCGGGACATGCCGAACATCCGATAAAGTCCTCACAATACCGTCGTGCATCTTGAGTTGGATCGTTCCACAACCAACAGTTTTGCAAGGCATGTTGTTGCCCATTAAAACTATGCCACCATTGACCGCCTCATAAGTGGTGAACCACTCCTTATGCGGACACATGTGATATGAACACCCAGAATCCATAATCCACTCGGTATCACAGCGAGAATCTCCCATCAGAATCGATAAAACAAAGATCTAACTCATCCGAACTTTCGCAACCCCGCAATATTTTTACCCCTTTCTCGGTCCTCTTTTTCCTTCTCCTTGAGTTTTAAATGAGTCTTTGCCCAAAGGCCACCGGTTTCTTGCAATAATTGCACTTTCCCTTTTTCTTATTTTTAACTGCTGATTTGGATCTTTCCCTATTACTCGTACCACCCTTTTCAGTCGTTCTTCCCCTAACAAACAATCCCTCCGCATGATCATCAACCTCTCCTGACACCTTTTTCCTCAACTCTTTCGAATGAAGACTGGCCTTAACATCCTCCATGGATATGGTGTCTTGCCCATACAATAAGGTTGTAACAAAATGTTCATACGATGGCGGTAAAGAACATAACAAAATTAGGGCTTGGTCCTCCTCCTCGATTTTACAATCAATATTTTTCAGGTCCATCAAAATACGATTAAACTCGTCTAAGTGATCCTTAACAGGTGTACCTTCACGCATTCGAAACGTATAAAGACGTTGTTTAAGATACAACCTGTTCGTGAGCGATTTCGTCATATATATGCTTTCCAACTTCAGCCAAATTCCTGCTGCTGAAGTTTCTTCTTCCACCTCGCGAAGAACATCGTCTGCTAGACTCAACTGAATTGAACTCAGAGCTTTAGCATCCATGTCTTCCCAATTTTCCGCGCTGATGCCGGATTTTTCCTGCCCCTGCAAGGTCTTGTGTAATCCCTGTTGAACTAGCAAAGCCTTCATCTTAACCCTCCAAAGACTGAAGCTGCTGCTCTGCCCATCAAACTTCGCAATCTCAAACTTAGCCGCCATAGCCACAATCGGAAACGAAACCCTAGTTTTTTCAACCAGAAGCTCTGATACCAGTTTGTTGTAACGAACGCTATGAATGCGACTAAGTTGGGAGAAAGCAAACAAAACAACAAGCAATCACACGACACAAAGATATACGTGGTTCCCTCAAGATTGAGGTACGTCCACGGGCGAGGAGAGAGAGAGTTCACTATCAATGGTGAAGAAGAGATACAAAGAGCCGGCTATGATCCGTAACTCTGGAGAGGCCACAATATGAGAGATATTCAAAGGATCCCTAAAAGCCTCTATTTATAAGAAGCACAATCAATAGGAAATCCTAAACACAATAGGAAATCCTAAACACAATTGGAAATCCTAAATGCAATAGGAAATCCTAAACACAATAGGAAATCCTAAACACAATTGGAATTCTCCCGGAAAAGGAAAATTCAAGGCAACAATTCCAACAATATGCTTGAAACCCGCTAGAACTTGAATGCCGGAATGCTGGGTGCTTATTAGGTCGAAATAGACTAGAACTTGAATGCCGGAACCCCAAGGTCGTTGAACTCCTGCTCAAGTCTTTTGATCCCTTCATTGCCATCATTTCAGGGTACCAATTATTAATCGCTTTAGAAAAACTTGAATCTGAAATAGCAGCGATTTCATCTTCTTTTCCGAAACCAAGGTTAGGTATCGTTGTTCTTTGTTTGTTCAAAGTGCCAAATATTGATGTTGCCACCTTCATTTTTTTCGCTGGTTCTTTTTCAACAAGTGGTAATTTGCCTCGCGAAATGGAGTCAGCTTTGTATTGATTTGTGCCGAAGTTTGTCAAATGCCATTGCTGCTGCTTCTTCTTTAATATCTGTTACATATCCATGTGCTTCTGTTAAATAATAGATTTTTCAAACAACATTTTCCTTTTAGAAGATCGATGGAGATTGA
Source organism: Vaccinium myrtillus (assembly GCA_016920895.1). NCBI lineage: Eukaryota > Viridiplantae > Streptophyta > Magnoliopsida > Ericales > Ericaceae > Vaccinium > Vaccinium myrtillus. The sequence goes on from CM029280.1 coordinate 1,547,451, forward strand.
GATAGAAGAATTGACAAATTGTAAAGATGAATGGTAGTACTTAACTATAAGTCCCAAGGAATGCTCCTTCTTTGTTTTTTCCCTTGTTTGATAGCCATTTTCTTGAGCCTGGCTGCCTGTTTCAGCTAGAAATTATAAGGATCATTCCAAGACAACAGACGTAAAAAGAGGTTACATGCGACCAGGGCTGGCCCAAGGGTTTGGAGTGTCCTAGGTCTGGCCTAAAAAAAATGTACTCTAAGAGTATAACACTTAATTTTTTTTTTTCCAGTAACAATCACAATACAACAAAGCCAAGACACTATAAAGTTCTATTAATCATTATATAATAACAAAAAAGTCAAAACACAAAGTCTCCAAATACATATATAACACATGATTATCACTTAAATTTTACTCGTGTTGCATTTTTAGAAGCAAAAGTATCAATTAAACTTGTATAATCCACCTCTGCTGCCAAGTCATTTTATTATGGCATCGAAAAATGAATTCATCGGCAAAGAAAATTCCATTATTATGGCATAAAAACATGAAGCTATTACACTAAAAAATGGAATCCATTGAGACAAGTTCAAAAACTCTTCGACATATGACATATCCATAAGTCAAATTAGTAAGAAACAGTAAACCCACAACTATGAAGATGAATTTTTTTCCTCTTTCCCGATTTTGAGAGAAATTGAAGCATTCTAATTTTCCTTTAACTAATCAATCACATAACCATCCTTCAATTAAATAATCATTTTTCAATTAATTAATCATTCAATCTTATTCTATTTACGGTTGGACAGTTAGAAAGTGTACTTAATTAATGTTCTCTATAGTAGCTTGGCTCATGTCTCAAGAAAGCAAATGGATGTTTTCAAAGGCTTCAGTTCGGATTGTGCCTTCAAGTTATATAATAGGAACCATAATAAGTGTTCCAATATTCAATGGGCCCTTTTATAACTTATCTTTGAGCCTTGTTTTTAAGATTGGGCCATAATGGTTTTGGCTGTTTTGTAATTAATAATGGTTTTTTTTTTCTTTATTTGGGTAAAAAAAAGAGTCCTCGTTTAGCCCATTTGTAAAAAATGTTAGAGTGCCCAAAAAATCTGCCCTTTTTGGAGTGCCCTAGGCCCAGGCCTTGTGGGCCTTGGGCCTGGACCGACCCTGCATGCGACATACCTCAAACATGGTTGCATATGAGGGGTACGTTAAGGAATACAATAATTCAATAACGCATTGATTAGATATAGATTTTTTTTTTTAAATGACGGAGGAACAGCTCTCCGGGGAAACTAACGTGGCCACACCGCCAAGGGCCCCCACTTACGTTCAGGGTACTCACCCAGCTGGCAATCGAACCCTAGACCTTGAGGAGTCCCCCAATGCCTGGCATCCGCTCGCAGGGGCAAACCCCTGGGTGTGTAGTTTTGGGAATGGAGTTAGTAATTACTTAATATAATACTGGGAATTTCCGTACCTAATAATTTAAAATTTTTGGATTGGATATGAAGTTTCTACGATGGAATATACCGCTAAATACCGCTAAGTGTGCACAGACAAGAAGATCTTGTCTTACGTTGACGACTCTAACATCCACGTCAGAAAAATGAAAATCATTTTGGAAAATGATATGGGTACACCACATGACCTCTCCTCATTTGCCACCTCAGGGTGGTGTGCATTTGGGGTGCACATGTGGTGTACCCATAGCATTCTTGAAATCATTTTACCTTCTAACGTAAGTAAGAATTTCTTGGTCAGTCATGTGTGCCACTAGTAAAAGTTCCTCTTCATAGCAGCTTATCTGCATTGGACACCAAATTTTAGAATATAAAACACACTATCTAGAAAATGCGTGAAAATTGATGTGCCTGAAATGTGTTAAGAAAGCAGAATTGACGAGAAGCATATAAAACATAGTCCTATCATGCGTTTATATATAAAGATACAAGACTTGGGGACTAAGAAACCCAAACCAACTAGGAAAACTTAGACTAATTAGGAAATATTAATAATAAACCAATTACGAAAAATGAATAATAACCTAGAAAATAGGGTGACATGATATAAAATCCCTCTTTAGAATCAAGTAAATCTACCAACGTGAGATTAAAAAAGAAATTGCACACACATAACCCCCAAGATTTTTTATTTTATTTTTCCCTGAAAATGAGATTTCATGTATTATTAAAGACGAAAAATATGAATACAGTAAAACAAAAAAGACATCGAGAGAGTTTTGAAGAGTAAAACAAGGAATCGATAACTACATACTGGGAAATTCGTTGTTGCGTAGATTCCCCAGTACTTGAGGGAGACCAAATCGTATGCCCTTGCTGCCTCTTCTTCATTGTCAAATGTACCTGCCCAAATAAAAACATATATAAATCGTAAATGAACATCCATTTTTATTTGTTTGAACATATTACATGAAAATATATAGTTGCGGCTGTCACTCACCCAAATATAATTAAGTTGTCTTTTGAGGGAAATACGGCGTTTATTGTTTAATTAACGCAAGTAAATTTTTTAACTTTTACCGCGTTTGAAAATCACCGTTAAACGATTAGTATCAGTGAGTCGTGACTTAATTCATTGGCCGCGTTTTAATTAAATTGGTACAGTTAATATCAATCGCAGATGATATACGTACAACTATTGCAATCTGGATCAAAAGCAATTTTGACATAGGCATCTACTCGATTCAGGACTTCATTAGGTTTTTGGAAGGGATTAGGAAATTCATATGCTGAGAGATGCAAGGATCCAATGGACTTCATTAGGGTTTCTATGGGTTTTTTTTTTTTTTTTGGTGTATTTTGGTTTGTTTCCTTTCTTTCATTCGATTTGGCTTTGCCACTTTATGACTTTTCAATTCACGATGTACCCTTGCGGAGTTTTAATAAATTTCTTTCGCCTGAAAGAAAAAAACTCTAGATTTTGGTAACCATGGTAAATTTGTAGTAAATCTAATTGGCTTAGAAAATAAAAACAAGTCTGTTTCTCATTTTGTTTGTCGTAGTGAACCATCTCATTTTGTTTGTCTCAGTGAACCATCTTATTAATTGGCTAAAAGGTTTGGTTGGCCTCTTACCAACACGGCCCCGTTCCGGATGGCTTGTTGCCAGTTGTCTTAGGTTTTGGAGCTCACGAAGCATTTTTGCTGTGCATGCACTTGTTCTTTTTAATCTTTGTATCATTTGCATTGATTATCAAATTCTTTTTTTCTGTTCAAAAATAAAAAAATGAACCAATAACGTGTTTGGACTCCATTAGTTTATTAAAAAAAAAATACTCTTCACGTAAAAATTACATTATGTTCAAATCTGAATTTTTTTTTATTTGAACTGCCGAAATATATAATTATAAAACATGAAGCACTTTTCATTATTTTCTTAGCTAATAACTACGCAATGAGTACGGATTTTCTGCAATTTCAATGTCATGAGTTGCATGGTTCTATCATTCTTCTTTGCCTCTAGCTTAATTTCGTGAGAAATTTAGCTGAAACTATTATGCATAACATTCAAATTATGAGAACTTGTCGATCGGGTCGTTATATTTTGAAATTATATTTGGTTTACTTTTGAGTTAGCATTTATACTCAATTTCATCTTTAGATTATGAAATCTACCTTCGTCCCGAAATGTTTGTCCAACTTTTAAATTTCAACATTTTATGCACATTAGTACCCAACACTTGTAACTTTTCGAGTTTGGCCTTCATTAGTTGACACTAATAAAATATGAGTTAATCAAGTTTTTGAATTCAAATTATTTTCCCGAAAGCAGAAAGTCTTGCCGCCAATGTAATCAGAGAATTTTTTCAAAATTTTGGAGCACACTTTAGACTTTAAACTTTTCAATTATTCTTCTTTTGGTCTCATAGTTTTGATTGTTAAAAACATCTCAATGACAGAAATGAAATTTTACAACTTTCATTTGTTGAACATTTTAAATTGGCCCTATATTTTGGGATAGTAAAAAAAAGAGAAAGTAGGACAAAAAATTTGGGACTAGTAAAAGCAAAGCGATATGTGGTTATGGGTTTTTCCTGTAAACGCATGCCTAAAAAATTCTGCCTCTGCATGCATAAGAAAAATAAGCAGAATTTGATTTCATAATCAAATAGTACATAAATTCTCAAAAACCTAATGAGAGTTTATGAAAATTTATTACACCACCATAAGCGTTCATCCGATTTTAATTCTCCAAGCAAAGATGACACCTTATTTAAAACTCTCGAAAAATCAAATAACTAGACAGACAACAATCACTCACCAAAACACTCCCAAATGTCATCACCAAGAATTTATGCTCCTCACTAGAAGTCATCGGAGTCATCGGTCGATTCGGAATCAAGGTTAACCTCATTCTGATCCTGCTCCATGAATTTCATACCTTCAACTGAGAATCCTCCCATGGTGGATACGTTCGCATTCTCTACAAATGTAGATTGCTGATTAGGGTTTCCCTCGCCGGCGATGAATCCTTCCACAAAATCATCGACTGAGATTTCGCCGACTTGCGGTCCACTTCCGGCATCAATAACCTAATCATGGAGGAACATCAGGGTTACTTTCAGGGTGACTATAATTGTACATTGTGGGCCTGTGGCATATAATAAAAAACACAACTAAATTTGAAAACACTAATAAAAAAATAATGGCAATTTTTTTTTTTTTTTTGAATCTAGCTTTGGCTCATAAAATATATACGTTCAGATTTTTCTCGTCAAGACAAGTCGAAAAAAGTCTAAATTCTGTTCCCCGATGAATCAGTTTCTTAAAATAAGCCCTTTTTTTTTATCTCAGCTTTTGAAATGTGTTTAGCTAGGCAATATATAAGATAAAATAAAAAAAAAGGTAGGGTTTTGTTGTAAAACCTGGTCGGTGAAACTTTTGTTCTGTGAATCTGGGAGGATATAACAGTCAGCATCTTCATCAAATACTGGCACTGGCGGCAAAGGGTTCAAATTCTCCCAAATTGCAGATAGGTCCTCCTCGTTGTCCAATATTACAATAGTCCCCTCTCCATTTCCCTTTTCTATCCCCATCCCCATCCCATTTCCATTTCCATTTCCATTTCCATTTCCATTTCCATTTAAGCTATCGATCCCATCTCCATTGCCGAAATTGAAGCTTGGATTGTTTGCGAATTCACTGTTTTGAAAACCTTGATAAAGCTGGGGAGAGTTCATCCCATAATTTCCATTACCATTTCCATTTACGCTGTCGATCCCATGTCCATTGCCGAAATTGAAGCTAGGATTGGTTCCGAATTCAGTGTTTTGACAACCTTGATCATAAAGCTGGGGAGAGGTGTTGGAATTCATTTGCGGTGGTTGTTGGGTAAAATTGTTGTTCGCGTAACTCTCGAAGGTTTGATTCTCTCCTCCTTCTTGTATGTTGCTATAGAAAACACCGGTAGTCTTGCCAGTTTGAATCCAGTTTGCAATGCCTTTCAAGTCAATGTGTGGAGTGTTGGAAGCTTGAGTATCTGTATTTTTTCCTATAAAATGATGGTGTAAAAGAGAAGATATTTAATTGAGGGTACACTAAAATACTTCCATTTGGTAATATTAAGAAGTAGATTGGGGAAAAAAACTATGAGCAAGGTGAAAATTACATGAATTTTGCGGTTAATTTTAAATTTTAGTCGCCAATTAACTACTTACATCATAAATAATTGAAATCTATTTATTTTTTTAACCAAATTTTTTTTATTGATCTTTGAAAAAAATATAACAAAGATTAAAAGAATCAAAATACACAATGTATCACGATGGAGAGACCAAGACATCATTAAAATTTCATAAATTTTGATGGGGTGCAATAGGGTAATTTGGGGGTACATTTCCCCCCGCCGCCTAGCTTTGCCCCTGAATACAAAAATTAGAAAAATATTTACAAAATTCTTCCAGTTTTTTTTTTTTTAAAAACCCATTAAAAGTGGTGACACTTATTGCTAACATCGTTCTTGTTAGTATTTTTGTAGCCAAACATCTCGGATTTGAAATGACATCATTTTTCCATCCACATTGACAGCGATTTTAAAAAATGCCGCGAACAGTTTTTAATTATGGAATAGAATTAGATGGAAATAACCAAATTAACTAACATTATCTTAATGAAGCAAATTTGATTTTAATTTTATCGTCAAAGTATTAGTGTAAGATTGTATAAATAGAAAAAAAAAATTGAAAATCCTGCTGGAAAATCTTGCATTACACATCCATTCAAAGAAAAAAGTAAATTCTCTTTAAATCATACCTCCATAACCTTGAGCATTCCAAAGCTGGGGAGAGGCGTTGGAATTCATTTGCGGTGGTTGTTCGGTAAAATTGCTGTTCGCGTAACTCTGAAAGGTTTGATTCTCTCCTCCTTCTTGTATGTTGCTATACAAACCACCGGTAGTCTTGCCAGTTTGAATCCAGTTTGCAATGCCATTCAAGTCAATGTGTGGGGTGTTGGAAGCTTGAATATCTGTATTTTTCCCTATAAAATGATGGTTTAGAAGAGAAAATTAATCTTAAATACTTGAACTTATGCAAGACATCATTAAAATTCCATAAACTTTGATGAGGGCAATTGGGTTAATCTCGGGATACTTTGCCCCTGAATATCAAAATTGGAAAAAATTTCCCGGTATTTTGGAAAAAAAAAAAAAAAACACATGAAAATATGGTGTTGGAAAAACATTAGCGTTTGTTAAAGGCTATAATTCATCGACAGTTATTGGTAATATCGTTCTTGTTATTTTGGTAGCCAGACGTCTCAAATTGAAATGACAGCGATTTTGAAAAAATGCCGGGAATAGTTTTTAATTATCGAATAGAATTAGATGGAAATAACCAAATTAACTAACATTTTCTTAATGAAGCAAATCTGATGACGAGAAAAAAAAATGAAAATTCGGCTGACAAATCCTGCATTACAAATCCATTCAAAGTTAATAATTATTTCTCATTAAGTCATACCTCCACAAACTTGAGCATTCCAAAGTATTGATTTATATTTATTGATATCTGAATTTGTCGTCGATAAAGTAGAACCCCCAAGAATGGAGATCTCTTTTCCCTTCTTGCTGAAATTCAAAAGGGAAATTGATATCTGAATTACATAGATTTTGCTAAAATAGAAAGAAAAAAAATCCCAATTTGTGCTATAAAAACTACGATGGATAATGAAAGAGCAATGAAATTCTACTAATTATAACTCTATTTTTCATCAAGCAGTTGCTTTAGAAAAACTATATATGAATGTAGTGCGTATTTTTTTTGTACAACAAAAAATTTTATTAATCAATTGGAAAAAGTCAATGATTAAACAATTGCCGATAAATAAAAAAAAAGTTAATGATTAAACGGGACAAAAGAAAAAACATCACAACTAATTATGTAATTCGTGTTGTGTGATTTATGTAATATAATACCAATGTTGAATGATATTACCTGCGATTTACTTATGTTTTTCATTGATATCTATGTTAGGGTTTTGTAGTTAATTACTCACAACAAGCATCCATCAAGCATAATTGGTCAAAATTTACCTGGTTGTCAACTTCACGAATAGGAGACCAATCGACGAGGGCGCATGTTTGCCCAAACACCCACACAATTATTAAAAAAGAAAGAGCTTAGTTGATTCGTCATAACCTTACCTTTGAAGGGATTTCCGGTATTCGTCTTTCGACACCTCTTTTAATTCATCATGGTAGTACTTCGGCTGAAATCAAGACAACAAAATTATGTGAACTTTGGCGGTCAAAGTAATATCTACATTGCCTCCAAATTATCAAATGGTTATTGCAAAAAATTGTTAATTAAATAAAGCATCGAAATATACAATGAAATTTGGTGAAGAAGACTGCAGGACGTTGCGTTTGCTTGTTTCCCTAATTCGAGTCCAGATATCTGCGCTCTGACATTCACCTGAAAGAAAAGAAAGGAAGAAAAAAGAAGTGACTATACAGTAAACTAACTTAGTTAAATTTTGAAAAAAAAAAAATAATAACTCATGAAAAGAAAAAAAAATTAAAACAAAACAAATACATATCTAAAGCCGAGAAATAGCGGTCACCTGTCGTTTCTTTTTTCTGAGGAGGAGGTGCTCCCCGCAAAAATGTGTCCATATTGCCCAAGTACCTGTTCTTTTTTTTCAAATTTTATTAGAAAAAGGTGAAAAAATAAATCTCACCATATGTATCTAAAATTTATTAAAAAAAAATAGGAATAAGAACATGCCTACTAAGTTTGGGGTAATTTGACGAGGATTTGTCTTCAAGAGGGCTTTGAACGGTCCCTCCAACATTGCAGCCACCACGCAATTCATTAAGATTCGAGTTTACTTGTTTGGTGAGCACGGGACTGGTCGGCTTCATACAGTTAGAACTAGGGTTTTCATCGTCGATATTAATTACACCTTTTCCTTTCCTCTTAAGATCAGCACAATATTTACTCCCCGACGAATATATATAATAAAGTGAATAATCATCAACGGGTTGAGAAATATTGAAAGGATTTTCTAGGGGTGGAGCACCATTTTCAAAGGAATTTTTAGTGAATTCAACTGAGTTTTTCCTGAAATTATTTTCTTGGCCTAAGCCAGATTGGTTGTTGAACATATCTCCCAAAGGAAAAGGGAACTCATTATTTGAGTTTCCATAACTCATATTTGTTGCACTTGCAACCTATTAAATAACCTGCAGAAAAAAAATGTATTCAACAATCAGATAAAAAATGTATTCAACAATCAGATCAAATAAAGTTTTTTTTTTGGGGGCAAAAAGTACGATGCACGAAGCCTTTGATTTTTTATTTATTTATTTTTAAAATAATGGAAATTTTGTTAACTTGAGTGAACATTACATATAGGTTTACAAAGGGGGAAAAACATCAATGACTGATTTCCTTTTGTAAATGGGCCTAGTTAGCATATATAAATAACTTACCTAAATTTAACCTATTTATTCTTGCTATGATTTTTTCCTGTAATACAATTGAGGCAAAAAATTCAAAATGAAGAAAAAGGCGCGAAACGATACGATTGACTGCAAAGAGTTAATCTTTGGAGAAGTGCTACAATACAGATCCCTCATTTGATTACGTTAAGATCATATGCAACTATTTTGAATTAACTCTAAAGTCATAAAATCTACGCAAATGTTTATAACATAAAACTGATATAAGTCAGTGCAAATGTTATGAATTAATTTCGCCACAAACCAAACGGTACATTCCATAAACAACCCTAATGCTGAGTGTGTACCGCGGTATATTTCTCAGAAAAATTCAAATTTTATTTTGAAAAACATAGATCAAATTGATTGAAAGAAATAATTAAATCCTTGCAAAAAATGAGATTCGGATCATCAAATCAATGAGGTTGTTTGTGGTTTTTTTTTATTTTCTTGAGTTATATATGATCCCCATCTCATGACCTATGAGTGCAAAAATTCACGAATTAAAAAGAAGATGGAACCAAACGTTACAGAACTTACCTTGGGATTCTTTCGGATAGGAAATCTAGATAATTAGTGAACCACAATGAAGATATATCACCTAAGTCTTCATCTGCCTCCACCACCTTCAATTTATAAAGGTAAGGTTCATAAAACCCTAGAGACCTGAAATAAAAAAATGCCAACAACAAAGAAGTATCAATCATATGCCAAAAGTCACAAATGGTTACTCAATTGTCTAGCTATTTAGAGAGAGAGAGAGTGAGAGAGAGAGAGAGGAAATCTAATCATAAGAGAAATTGGGCAGTGAGAATAACTTCTTGTTGCACAAAATGGAAGTAGCTGAAGTCTTTGTCTCTCTGAACACAACTTTATATATACAGATAGACTATACCCTAGTTAACCCTGGTTAGTTTAGTGTTTGTGGGGCCTCTATTTCCATATGTGTGTGTTTTTTAAAATATTTGCTTTAGGTTAAAAGAAAGGTAAATCACACTTTGGTCCCTTCAGGGTAGAAAGGTACTATTACTCTACAATAAGTTGCACTTTTTTCGTTCCTCTTCACTATAGTTCACGTAATTGTAATTCCAAGCACCTTATGCTGCTCTAATGGCTGTTTTTTTTTTTTTGGGTAAATAACTACTCGAATGGCTTTTCTTTCTTCCTTCTAGAACTTCAATTATATAAGAAGAGTTTGATGTTTTGTTCGCGGGAAATTTAATTCACCCAAGATAAAGAAGCCTTAATAGGAATTTCCCTATCGCGAGGGAATTATGGAGGCTAAAATCTAAATCCGTTTGCCCAAATCCTAGACATCAGTTTCCATTTTAATATTGGCTCTTTGTCGTCTTCTATCAGTGTTTAAAACTATAAAAAAACATATTGACTCATATACGACAAAATATAAACTATCGATGCTTTTTTGGAAATTAAAGCACCGTAAAAAAACCGTTGGGACTTCTCGATCTCCTTGTAGTGGAAAACGCTAGATCACAGTAGAAGTCCGCGTATTTTTTCTCGTGTATCACTTCCCTCTAATTAAAATGTTTTCTTTCCATTTTGATATATTAATAGATGATGACTCTACATTGAAACAAAAGTACAAGCAAGAGGTGTAAAATTGAATAAACTGAAACCATGGGAACTTATGTGAGGAAATGATAAAACCACAGGGAGTACAGATAGGAAAGGGAATTTATGGTAACAAATTAAGTTAAGTGGGGTTAATTTGGAGCTGGACTTAAGAAACAGTAGGGACCACATCACCACACTCAATTAATACTTGATAAGAAGGAATCCTCAATACATAATACATAATGGGAAATTACAAGTCATTCTTTGTTGTCTCTTAACGGTCGGAAAGGATATTAATTTACATTGACGTTAAACAATTAATTAGCCCACTGATTTTTAAAATCTGATTTCTTGATTCCGGTAATTTTACAGGCAAATGCCTGTCCAAAGTAATACTAGAATACAAGTGAACTTTTATTTTATTTTTTATGATTGATTTTACAAGTGAAACTGTGACGTGTCAAAGAACTGAAAATTCTCGTGTAATTTATTTTATTACTCCTTCTATCTCAAAATTTTTGTTCAGTCCGCAAAACAAGGACCTGAAAATAATAAGTCTTTTAAAGGAAAATTTTTAAATTTTTTTCATAATTCAACAGTACTCGTTGATATCTAGTAAATTGTTAAAAAAATTAATTTTTTTTGAAAATTTTGTATTATTTTTAAGTCCTTGTTTTGTGAATTGGACAAAACATTTGGGACCGATGGAGTATGTTTTTAGCATAAAGAATTTCCCATGTATTATATACAAACTCTTTTTCATTGAAAATTAAATGTAAAATTCTAATGTTTGCAGTACGTATAGTTGGCATCATTATTCGACACGTATACGATCTAACTGTTGACAATCTATCTACGACATTTGGTTTCATGGGCGAGTAGGGCCGGCTCTAATGTTTGAGTTGCCCAAGCCTGATCGATTCCGTGCTCGGTTGCCCACCTATGATTAAATCATTTAAAATTTAAAAAAACATATAACTTAACAAAAATTCGAAACTTCAATCATTAAATTAATTTGAGATTTACAAAATTTAAAGAACAAAAATTTGAGGGTTTGACGAGAAAAAAACCCTAAAACAAAATCTAGTGGAATAAAGGAACCCAAATTTCAATCTATAGATTACATGAAATCTCAAGGGACGGAGTCAAGATCTGCTACTTAAAATGAAATAACAAAACTTCCATTAATCCATCGTAGGATTTTTTTGGGATATTTTGAGAGAGAGATAAATAAAAAACAAAAATTTGCACGTATGGAAAGAAAGTTTGTAAAGAGAGAATGAGAGAAAATCAATAGGATTCAGAATTTTTTCTGAAATTAAATATGTGTGTCCAAGAGACATATCATATAATTATCTACGAAACTCATTTTCAAACTAACTACTTGAATGCCAAATTTGAAGCAACTATTTCAAAAACTTTATTCGCTAACTCCACCCTTCATTTTCTTCCTAGACCGACTCTCAAGTTTCACAAAACAATTACTCCTTTATAGTCGGGAGCTTAACCTCATGGAGTAAAAGGCAATTACAGAAGACGGCAAGACTGGATATGGGGTTGCTGCTGCATGTGCAGCCCTATGCACAGCAGCGTGTTGTGCAGCCTATGGCACCGCCACGCCGGCATCTTTCCAACGATCGGAAACGTTCATTGCGTAGAGCTCGTCGATTACTACAAGTATTTAAAAAATCAATTCGATCTCGACAAGCTCTACGCAGTGAACGTCTCCGATAGTCGGAAAGATACCGGCGCGGCGGCACCATAGGTTGCACAACAGCAACCCCAAGTCCGGCAAGACTCGACCCAACTCCTTCAAGGTGGATTTCCTAAGCCTTACCACTGGGGAAATGAGCTATAATATCATTCTGTGCAAAAGTAAATATTTATTACATATTTTGTTGCTAAATTATTATTTGTTTGGTTGGTCCATGGTGGGGGTTTGCCCAAGCCCTGGGTCTTGTTGGGCACACCGCAGTGCCGGCCCTATGGGCGAGTTATGAAGTGATTTAGTTCCAAGTAGCTTGGAGCTTGATGCCTTACCCATAAAGTTCATTATTATTAATTCGAAAGGCAGCTCCCAATCGTCCAAGGAACATTAGTTAGGTCTCAATTAGACAAAAATGGTATAAGATGACATTGAATTTCCCATGTACTATAAAAAACTCTTTTTCATAGAAAATTAAATGTAAAACTCTAATGCTTGGAATAGGTGTAGTTGGCATCATTATTCGACACGTATACGATCTAAAACTCTAATGCTTGGGACACGTGTAGTTGGCATCATTATCCATAATGACACGTATGTGATCTAAAATTCTAATGCTTAATTGGGATATGTATAGTTGGCATCATTATTTGACACGTATACGATCTAATTAACTGTCGATTATCAGTCTATCATCTCGCCATTTGTATTAATGGGCAAGTTATGAAGTGATTTAGTACCAAGTATCTTGGAGTTCGATACCGTTACCCATAAAGTTTGTTATTATAAACTACAAAGGCGGCTCCCAATCGTCCAATGGACGTTAGCTATGTCACAATTAGACAAAAATGCTATAAGATAATATTGAATTTCCCATGTATTATACAAACTCTTTTTCATTGAAAATTAAATGTAAAATTCTAATGTTTGCAGTATGTATACATTGTTGGCATCATTATTCGACATGTATACGATCTAACTGTTGACAATCTATCTATCATCTCGCCATTTGTTTTCGTGGGCGAGTAGGGCCGGCCCTAATGTTTGGGTTGCCCAAGCCTGACCCCGTGCTCGATTGCCCACCTATGATCAAATCATTTAAAATTAAAAAAAAACATATAAGTTAACAAAAAATTCGAAACTTCAATCATTTAATTAATTTGAGATCTACAAAATTTAAAGAACGAAAATTTGAGGGTTTGAGAGGGAAAAAAAAACCCTAAAACAAAATCTAGTGGAATAAAGGAACCAAAATTTCAATTTGTAGATTACATGAAATCTCAAGGGATGGAGTCAAGATTTGCTACTTAAAATGAAATAACAAAACTTCCATTAATCCATCGTCCATTTTTTTGGGGGTGTTTTGAGAGAGAGAGAGAGAGAGAGAGAGAGAGAGAGAAATAGGCACGTATGGAAAGAAAGTTTACAAAGAGAGAATGAGAGTGAATCTGTGGGATTCAGAATTTTTTCTGAAACTAAATGTATGTGTTTCTAAGAGACATATCAAATTACTATCTGCGAAACTCATTTTCAAACTAACTACTTGAATGCCAAATCTAAAGCAACTATTTCAAAAACTTTATTCGCTAACCCCACTCTTTATTTTCTTCCAAGGGACAATTACTCCTTTCTAGTTGGGAGCTTATGCCGCCTTTATGGTCCTACCCGGCTCGAATCCGGATTAATTGGGGTCAATGTGGTTACCGGACACCGGATGGTCTTTACCAAAAAAAAATAATAATAATTTGAAGACACCCCCTTTGACTCAAACCTGAGCCTACAGGGTGAACACTATGGAGTAAAAAGCAATTACGCGAAGACGGCAAGACTCGAACCTACTCCTCCAAGGTGGACTTCCGAAGCCTTACCACTTGGGAAATGAGCTATAATATCATTTTGTGCAAAAGCAGATATTTACTACATATTTAGTTATTAAATTATTATTTGTTTGGTTGGTCCATGCATGGTGGGGGTTTGCCCAAGCCCTGGGTTTTGTTGGGCACACCCCGGCCCTGTGGGCGAGTTATGAAGTGATTTAGTTCCAAGTAGCTTGGAGCTTGATGCATTACCCATAAAGTTCATTATTATTAATTCGAAAGGCAGCTCCCAATCGACCAAGGAATATTAGTTAGATCTCAATTAGACAAAAATGGTATAAGATGACATTGAATTTCCCATGTACTATAAAAAAAACTCTTTTTCATAGAGAATTAAATGTAAAACTCTAATGCTTGGACAAGGTGTAGTTGGCATCATTATTCGACACGTATACGATCTATAACTCTAATGGTTGAGATACGTGCAGTTGGCATCATTATTCATAATGACACATGCGATCTAAAATTCTAATGCTTGGGATATGTATAGTTGGCATCATTATTCGACACGTATACGATCTAATTAACTGTCGATTATATCAGTCTATCATCTCACCATTTGTATTAATGGGCGAGTTATGAAGTGATTTAGTACCAAGTAGCTTGAAGTTCGATACCGTTACCCGTAAAGTTTGTTATTATAAGGCGGCTCCCAATCGTCCTTGTCACAATTAGACAAAAATGCTATAAGATAACATGGAATTTCCCATGTATTATAAACAAACTCTTTTTCGTTGAAAATTAAATGTAAAATTCTAATGCTATACGTATGGTTGGCATAATTGTTCAACACGTATGCAATCTAACTGTCGACCATCAGTCTATCATCTCGCCATTTGAAGATTCAACTTAAAACATTGAAACTTACCAATTCTAGGTTAAAATTATGGATGAGAGATGGATTTGGGAGTTAATCTTGCTCTAGAGACTTGATTGTGAAAACAAATATAATGCACTAACGAGTCCTAGAGGGGGGTGAATAGGACGACAATTTAAAAATTAATTCTAATGAAGAGATATATAATCATTCATACTCCATTCAAATTGCCACAATTAAATTTGCAAGAGATAAAGGCAATTAAAGTAAAGAGACAAGATGCAAGATATACGTGGAAACTACTTAGGGTCTAAACACCCTAAGCATAAAACCACGGCCTAGTCCTACTTATGCATTCCATAAATCAAAAGGTTTACAAGAATTAACAAGACTAGGAATTACCCAACAAGCCCCTTGTGACAGCTAACTCCAATTCTTGATAGTACCCCGTACCCCTCTTTGATTCCATGGACTCCACAATCACACCCGTCTTGATCTCCGAGTCAACTCGGCATTGGTCCAACCGGCTCACGTAGGAACCAAGGCAATCAACCATGATATGAATGACATGATGATAAATGAAGATTTTTAATAAAGAAAATCAATCTAGAGCAAATACATGGTGAACAAAAGTATTGCACTAAATTGACAAGGAAAATGATCAAACACAAGGTTTAAATCATATAGTGCATCAAAAACCCATAAAAGATATAATAAAAAAAAAAAAGACTTGATTTTTAATGAAGGGTTTTGAATGAAGAAAATCAATCTAGAGCAAATACATGGTGAATAAAAGTATTGCACTAGATTGACATAAAAGATGATCAAACACTAAGTTTAAATCATACTTAAAGCATCTAAACACATGAATATAAGAAAAGATTGTTTCTTGATAATGCAATGAAGATTTTGAGAAGAATCAAACTAGAGCATATACATAGATATTAGAATATAGCACTAGAATGAATAAAAGATGATCAAATCAAAATAGAAATCACCTCAAAAGCATAGAACCCCATGAGCAAGTGAAGGAGATGTGTTTCTCTCTCTAAGGTGGGCTCATGCTCTCAAAATCTGACCTAGAAGAGTGAAAAATAAGTTTATATAGTGTCAAGGACATAACCCTAGCATAAGCCAATAGCAACACGCCACATACACGAGTAAAAATGCACGGCGCTTGAAGTTGTGCACGGAGACAAGCAACAAGCGCTCAACAGGCGCAACGGAGATGTGCAGACAGGAAAAGCACTAGTAGGTTCAACGAGCGGAGCGGGTAGCGCTCATCGAGCGCATCTTGCTGAAACTGTTTTTAATGAAGCAAACTGAAGCGCTAGATAAGCGCCAGTAGCGCTAAACAAGCGAAACATTCAAAATCCCTTTGAAAATAGGTACATGCCTTAGAAAAATACTTGATGCTCACATTATAAGGCTAAAATGTAAAATCATGCAACATAAAAGGATTAAATCCCTAATCTAAATGAAGAACATGATAATGCAACTTTATACCTTTCATAAGCCAATCCGAGCTAAGGTGCGTGTAACTCCATTTCTCCAATCCTTCAACCATCGGGTGGAGCATCTAGACTCAATCAACTAAACTACCTCCCAAACCCAAATGGAAAAAGATAGAAGTGCATACACCAATGGTTTGTCGAAATCCGGAAAATACCAATAACACTAACAGATTGCTCCTAAGATTGAAGCCCTAGAAGCAGAAAATGAGAGAGGTTTATAACTAGATTTCTTGGGAGGAAGAGAGTGAGAGAGAGAGAGAAGAGAGAGAGAGAGAGAGAGAGAGAGAGAGAGAGAGAACGTTGGAGTGAGAGAACCAGAGGAGAGGGTTGATTTTTCTCTCCTTTATGAGTAGGATTTTTCTAGAATAAGGGAGCTCTAATCATTAATTACACCCTCATTTAATTATCTTCAAATAGAGGTTGTACCATATTTTCACATTGACCCTTACATCAAATATTGTTTCCTTTTTTTTTCTTAACATATAACACATAAAATGATATGCACGTGACACACAACGCGAACATAACTTAGGTACGTCAGCGGTATTGTTTTGAATGCCTGTTAATTATATGCCACTTCAACCTAGTTGCTCCTATGCTGATCAAGGGTAATATGGTCTCTTGTTATCATTTTGTTGGTGCTTTTGGCGTTTGAATAGTGCTTGGGGAGCTTAGATGCTTGTTTGATCTACTGGGGGAACTTAATGGTGACTTCATGTTCTCGTCGTGCTTTTGACGGTTGAATGAATTGGTGTTTGGGGTTTTCCCTGCTTGCTTGTCTTGCCGAGATGGATAGAATTGCATTTCGCGGGTTTGGTTTCTTGGCTCTTGGGCTTCGCACAGTGGTGTGGGATCTGGTACTTAGGTGACTTTGGAAGGGAGTTGCTTCAATAGTTATGTTACAACAATACATGTACAATAAGAATTAGCTAAGGGAGACTCTTCTCAGTGCATTGGCTACTCCGCAGCACATTCCATTCTCGATGATTGGGCCTTTTTCCGCCAGTTTCCCTATCGATATTTAGAGCTCTATAGTTGGCCTTGGCCATCTAGTTGCATGATGTCTACCCGTGCCGCAAAGCTCTCGCCTTAGTTGCTTCATAATTTGGTTTCTTTCAGAGACTTGGTTGTATCGGTTAGTCAATTCCTGTTTGGAGGAATCGTTAATGGTGGAGCTACAGTGACAACTAATTATAGATATCAAGCATTCAGTTTTCCGACAATTTGACCTCCGAAACAATTTCTTGCAGGCTGTATCCTTCTTTCGTTTTGGTTGTTTATTTGTCTTTTATTGTGTGTGTTATGTTCTTTTTCAATTTGTTGTACGTTGTACACTACAACTTTTAGTAATGGAATTTTCTCTCACTTTCCAAAAAAGAAAAAAAAAGCTACGAAAATTCACATTAAAAAAAGGAGTTCAATGAAAAAATCAAATCACATCATTCATCAGGGTATCTACAATTTCACATTCTTAAATTAAAAAGTAACACACGACAAACATAAAAAGGGAAGAAAATTCATATTTTTTCCCGCCTTTTTTCTGGAAATGAAATACATGGTGCCTTCTTTCCTTTACATTGTGGAACACATACAGTTGGAAAAAGTTTTTGAATATTCATGTTTGATGTGTAATATTCATTTCAAACTTCAAACGTCACGAATGCAAAATTCAAGCGCATACTAAAGGTCACGGACATGCAAACGAAGCATCAACCTAGTCATATGAGAATCAAGGCCGGCCCAGGCCTAAGGCCCAAGAGACATGGACCTAGGGCCCCCAAAATACTCCCAAAAATAGGGGCACTCAAAAGATTTTTTTAATAGTGGGCATGATTAGTGATCTTTTCTAGCCCAATAAGAAAAATAAAAAAGCCCAAAACAATTGTAATGACTAATGAACATTTTTTAGGCCCAAACTAAAACTAAAACAAACAGATGAGGAATATCGTAAACAATTCTCCTCGTAGAATATAGAGTTGAAGAATTCCTAACAGTCACCATTTATATAAGCATAAAGAGGTAAATTATAGTATTTGGCTCTTAATTAGCCATACTTATACAAAGGCCTTGTTTGATAACACAGATTCAGCACTTAAAACTGAATCAATTAAGTAATAAGTCATTAAGTAGGTTTGATAACCACATTTTATGTTGCTTAACAGATTAAGTACCACTTAAAATGTAGGCTAAAAATTTGATAAAAATTAAGTAGCTTTGAGCTACTTAATTCTGGCTGAATTCCTATGTGCTTACAATCAACCATCACACCTCCGCTGCCGCTGTCACCACCACCACCATTACACCACCACCACCACCACCATTACACCACCACCACCACTGCCACGCCGCCACCACCACCATTGCCACGCCGCCGCCACCACCACAACCACCACCATTGCACTGCCGCCACCGCCATGCCGCTACCACTACAACCACCACCATTACACCGCCACTGTCGCCATGCCGCTACCACCACAACTACCACCACCACCACCACTGCCACACCGCCACCACCACCACAAGCACCACCACCATCACACCACAACCACCACCATTGCACCGGTGGCTACCACCACAACCACCACCACCACCATTGCACTGCCGCCATGCCGCTACCACCACACCGCCACACCGCCACCGTCACCACAAGCACCACCACCACCACACCACAACCACCACCATTGCACCGGTGGCTACCAACACAATCACCACCACCACCATTGCACTGCCGCCATGCCGCTACCACCACCACCACCACAAGCGCGCACCACCACCACCACACCACAACCACCACCATTGCACTGCCGCCATGCCGCTACCACCACCACTGCCACACCACCACCACCACCACCATTGCACCGGTGGCTACCACCACCACCATTGCAATGTCGCCATGCTGCTACCACCACAACTACCACCACCATCACTGCCACACCGCCACCACCATTGCCACACCGCCACCACCACTATCACCGTTACCCTTATACCACCACTACTATTGTCATTCCACCGCCATCACTTCACCACCACCACTACCATTCCACCCTACCCACCACAACCACTACCACGCCATAACCATCACACTATCACCACTACACTACCAACATTGCACCACTATTACTCTACTGCCACCACAACTCACCATCATTCCACCACCACCATTACTCCACTGCCACCACCACCTCGCCACCACCCTCACCACCTCCTAATCACCACTCCACCACTACCACAAATACATGATGACCATTAATAAAATTAAGAGACAATTAAAACCCAAAAAAAAAAATTTAATTCAGTGCTTAATTTGTTTTATCAAACAGCTTTTCAGCTTAAAAAATTCAGCATTCAGTTTTCAGTACTTAATTTTCAGCTTTCAGTTTTCAGTTTTCAATTTTATCAAACATAGCCAAACAGTCAAACAGAAACAATAGATCCTACGGAAGTGATATTTACACTTTTTTTTCCTACAAAAACAAACTCACGTAGAACTCCATATTAGGTAAAGTACAAGGCTCCTATTTATAAGAAACACAATCAAAGCTTTATCATAGAAGTCTAAACACAATAGGAAACCTCCAAAAGAGGAAATTCAAGACACAATTCCAACAAATACTCTTGCACTTTATAACCTACATTAATTCTACTTTTCAAGGGTGTCTTAATAACTTTACCCAATATTACAGGAAAAAAAATGAAGTGCAAATAGAGAAAAGAAAAGTGTCAATATCAATTCCATAAATCTTAATACACGTGCTTTAAATAACAATTTGTCATAAGTTAGACTTTTTCATAGGATACACTTCTCACGTCCTTTTTCTTAATTTTATAATTATTTATTACTTGTTGCCTCTAAATAGGTAAATAATGCTCATTACCATTATTTTAATCGCTAGCGTGCTTTATTTATCAAATCAACTTAGCGACTTGGCAAGTTGCTTCGGAAAGTGATTTCAATAGAGCTAGGTATGGGCTAGGTAGGGTACAAGTCGGAGGCAAGCATAACTAAATCGGCTCCGGTACCCCATTGTGATTTAGTATGTCTCTCTTTCGTTCCCGGTACTTGCATAAACCAAGCCGGTGCCGGCGACACTACGAATTGCATATAAAATTGTAGGGCACTTATTTTAAACTAAGCCTAGGGTACTCCAAACCCTTGGGCCGGCCCTGATGAGAATTCATGGTATCAATTCGAAATAGGGAGTATGTTTGGGCTGTTGGGCCTTGACCAGAAGGATTTTTCAGTCTGTTCGTTTTCTTTGAATAGTAACAAAACTGAGCCCACAGCCACATTGTTCTTTTGAGAAATCAGATCAAAGTCAAAACTGAGCCCAATAAGGATGTGGGCCTTTGACAAATCCAATGAAACTAAAGCAATGTATTGTAACTCGGTGCTCTAGCTGCCCTAGATATCTACTACTACTATATATCGCGTCTTATCCTATTTATCTAAGCTCAATCCCAGAAAACCCTAGAAATGGAGTAGAAGAGAGGCCATCGCCGTTTAATTTATACTCTGTCTCCCTCTCTGTGTTTTTTTTCTTTTTGAGTGTGTGTGTGTTGGCGTGTCTGTGTGTGCAGATCGGAGATGCAGACGATGACGGATTCAGATCCTATTACGGGAATTATAGTCCCTTGTTCTTCTTCTTCTTCACGGGAGGAGGAATCGGAAGCAGATCCATCCATATACATTCGCGTACTACAAAAAGGTGATACTTACAAATGGTACGCAATCGGGTGGAAAAACTCGGATACGGCGGAGGTGTACGAATTCCTCCACCCGGTTTTCCCAACACCGCCTAAACACCAGACTTTCTCCAGTTGCGGCGTCGTTGGCTCCACCATCTACGTTCTCGGCGGTGCTGACCCTCGCATTTTCTTAAAGAAAGAAGTACAAGAAGTGCCCCCTGGCTCCAGGTTCTCACATCCCTTGGAAAACGACGTTTATTATTTAGACACCCAAAATCCTTCAAGTGGGTGGAAGAAAGGTTTGTCAATGCTTAGACCTAGAGCTAATACTCACCCCGTGACCACCGTCGATGGTAAGATGTTCGTCTTTGGAAACATTGTAAAGGGTCACAACAAAGAAGACGGAGATGTGTTTCTGATGGGCGAGGTGTTCGATGGTAACTGCTGGCGTCCCTTGAGTTCCCCACCACCATCCCTCTTAGGCTTTACTCGGATGGATGGGCATGCGATTTTGGACGATCACAACAGAAACAGCAGCAAGATGATTCTGTTGCATGGCCGGCATGATCCCGGTCTTTATATTTATGATATTGAATCTGATTCATGGAATATTTACTCCAAATCAGCTCTAGGCTATAAAGGGATGCGCTCATCGGCTCTTGTAGATGGGGTTCTGTATTGTATGGATCATTATTTTTTTCCGGGAGTTATGTTTGCGGTGGACGTCTCTAATCCTGAGAAGGAACACCAGCAGGTGCTTGGTTTCGACAAATGTTCCATACCCCAAAAGGCATATGACGGTGGTCCTGCTCCAAAGGAGTTCTTGTTCTCACTGGGGAAATCTAAGTTAGCCGTGGTTTGGTCTGGGAGCTATTTTGCTAATCGTGATTACATTGCAGAAAAGACTGCTGTCTGTTGTTCCAAATTCAAGATGTCTAAACGCCGAAATGATGCCACGGGCCAATATACTTTTCACGCCGAACTTCTGTCTCTCTCGCGTTACTGTGTTATGGGCTACTCATTGACCAATGCCGTGGCCGTTTAAGCTCTCTTTACTCATTCCTTTTGAATGCGTTTTTAATTCAAGTTTGATTTTAATAGAATATATGTGCATCCCTGCATTGAATCGGATTTGCATTATCACGATGTTGTTGTCGTGATTTTCATCTGCTATGTTTTTCCCACTGTACCTTATTTTGATACCAGCTTTTGGAGACCCAAATGCCTCCAATGAGGGTGTTTGTCACTCCCTTATTTTGGACTGACTAGCATTGAACAGCGATACCAGTGTTTTCAAATCGGGATACGTACTGTGTATCATTTTTTTCATTGTATAAATCGTATCGGGATACGTATCGCATGTCTTAAGATACGTTTGATGGAAGAGTATGAGTTTATAATGTTTAGTTAGACAAGATTTTGGGGGGGAGAGAGAAAAATTAAATGTAAAATTCTAATGTTTGCAGTATGTAAACATTGTTGGCATCATTATTCGACACGTATACGATCTAATGGTTGACAATCTATCTATCATCTCGTCATTTGTTTTCATGGGCGAGTAGGGGCCGCCCTAATGTTTGGGTTGCCCAAGCCCGACTCCGTGCTCGATTGCCCACCAATGATCAAATCATTTAAAATTTAAAAAAAATATATAAGTTAACAAAAAATTCGAAACTTCAGTCATTTAATTAATTTGAGATTTACAAAATTTAAAGAACGAAAATTTGAGGGTTTGACGAGGTAAAAAAAAACCCTAAAACAAAATCTAGTGGAATAAAGGAACCAAAATTTCAATTTGTAGATTACATGAAATCTCAAGGGATGGAGTCAAGATTTGCTACTTAAAATGAATAACAAAACTTCCATTGTCGTCCATTTTTTTGGGGTGTTTTGAGAGAGAGAGAGAGAGAGAGAGAGAGAGAGAGAGAGAGAGAGAGAGAGAGAGAGAGAGAGAGGCACGTATGGAAAGAAAGTTTACAAAGAGAGAATGAGAGTGAATCTATGGGATTCAGAATTTTTTCTGAAACTAAATGTATGTGTTTCTAAGAGACATATCAAATTACTATCTGCGAAACTCATTTTCAAACTAACTACTTGAATGCCAAATCTAAAGCAACTATTTCAAAAACTTTATTCGCTAACCCCACTCTTTATTTTCTTCCACGGGACAAGGTGAGCACTATGGAGTAAAAAGCAATTACGCGAAGACGGCAAGACTCGAACCTACTCCTCCAAGGTGGACTTCGAAGCCTTACCACTTGGGAAATGAGCTATAATATCATTTTGTGCAAAAGCAGATATTTACTACATATTTAGTTATTAAATTATTATTTGTTGGGCACACCCCGGCCCTGTGGGCGAGTTATGAAGTGATTTAGTTCCAAGTAGCTTGGAGCTTGATGCATTACCCACAAAGTTCATTATTATTAATTCGAAAGGCAGCTCCCAATCGTCCAAGGAATATTAGTTAGGTCTCAATTAGACAAAAATGGTATAAGAATATAAGATGACATTGAATTTCCCATGTACTATTAAAAAAACTCTTTTTCATAGAGAATTAAATGTAAAACTCTAATGCTTGGAATAGGTGTAGTTGGCATCATTATTCGACACGTGTACGATCTAAAACTCTAATGGTTGAGATACGTGTAGTTGGCATCATTATTCATAATGACACATGCGATCTAAAATTCTAATGCTTGGGGATATGTATAGTTGGCATCATTATTCAACACGTATACGATCTAATTAAACTGTCGATTATCAGTCTATCATCTCGCCATTTGTATTAATGGGCGAGTTATGAAGTGATTTAGTACCAAGTAGCTTGAAGTTCGATACCGTTACCCATAAAGTTCGTTATTATAAACTACAAAGGCGGCTCCCAATCATCCTTGTCACAATTAGACAAAAATGCTATAAGACAATATTGAATTTCCCATGTATTATAAACAAACTCTTTTTCATTGAAAATTAAATGTAAAATTCTAATGCTTGGAATACGTATAGTTGGCATAATTGTTCAACACGTATGCAATCTAACTGTCGACTATCACTCTATCATCTCGCCATTTGAAGATTCAACTTAAAACATTGAAACTTACCAATTCTAGGTTAAAATTATGGATTTAGGCCTTAAATCATATGCATGAGAGATGGATTTGGGAGTTAATCTTGCTCTAGAGACTTGATTGCTCCTAAGATTGAAGCCCTGGAAGCAGAAAATGAGAGAGGTTTATAGATTTCTTGAGAGAGAGAGAGAGAGAGAGAACGTTGGAGTGAGAGAACAAGAGGAGAGGGTTGATTTTTCTCTCCTTTATGAGTAGGATTTTTCTAGAATAAGGGAGCTCTAATCATTAATTAAACCCTCACTTAATATTATCTTCAAATAGAGGCCGTACCATATTTTCACATGCATTGACCCCTTACATCAAAAATTATTTCCCTTTTTTTTCTTAACATATAACACATAAAAACATGCGTGACACACAATGCGAACATAACTTAGGTACGTCACATCACACATAGAAATCATGCACTTAATTAAGCATAATTTATAATAATAAATCATGATATGCAAAATTAAATACCTTGGTGATACATTTTATCCTTCGCTATGTCTCTCTATTCCAATCGTTTCACGATTGTGGTTGAAGTGATGCTTACATATGCATCCCCGTATGCCCTTTCGTGGTACTGTTCTTTTTTCCCTCTCATTTTTCTTTCCCAATCGGATCGACCTCCCCTCTTTATCCGATCCGATCGATTCATGTTGTGGTTAAGGTCCTGCTTGGCTTGACAGAGGTTAACGGTTTCTCTATAGACCCTTCTTATCGTTCTATTTGCTTGTTTTATATTGCATTATTTTCTCATGCTTTGTTTTGTGTGCTCTTGTGTTTGTGTCGATCCATTCAACGGTATTGTTTTGAATGCCTATTATATGCTACTTCAACTAGTTGCTCCTATGCTGATCAAGGGTAGTTTGGTCTCTTGTTATCATTTTGTTGGTGCTTTTGGCGTTTGAATAGTGCTTGGGGAGCTTAGATGCTTGTTTGATCTACTGGGGAGCTTAATGGTGACTTCATGTTCTCGTGGTGCTTTTGACGGTTGAATTGGTGTTTGGGGTTTTCCCTGCTTACTTGTCTTGCCAGGATGGACAGAATGGCATTTCGCGGGTTTGGTTTCTTGGCTCTTGGGCTTCGCACAGTAGTGTGGGATCTAGTACTTGGGTGGCTTTGGAAGAGAGTCACTACTACAATAAACTTAAAAGATCACGGGTAAAAATCGTGATCTTTATAATTTAATCACGGGTTCAAAACCGTGGTTGATAGAGCCGTTATTAAAAGTCTTCAAAATTCAACCACGGTTTATGTCTGTTATTAAATGTAAGTCCAAACCGATATGGAAACACATAAGGCGTGATGATAAATAAGATAAGACCACGGTTTGGACAACAAACCATGGTTAAAGATTGTAAAAAATCACGATTTGAACAAAAAAGCGTGTTTAAAAACATTATACAATTATGGTATACATGGCAAACCGTAGTTAAACCAACAATATTATCACTGTTTGAAGATAAAACTGTGATGAAATTAGTTTTAAGATCATGGTTTGGACAAATAACGTGATTAAAAATACTCCCTCTGTCCCAATTTAAATGTCTCCTACGGGAGACTGGACTACTTTAAATTTAAAAAATAAAATATTTCAAAATTACTTTTTAAATTTTTTTTTTCCCACCGTTCAAAAGATCTCAACGAGTACTTTTGAATGGTGTAAAAAATTTTGAAAAGTTAAAATGACACGACTTTACGTAGGGGACATTTAAAATGGGACGGAGGGAGTACTATACAATCACAATTTGCTCAAAAAATGTGATTAAATTAATTATACCATCACGATTTGGACAAAAAACCGTGATTGGATTAACTATACCATCATGGTTTGGACATAAAAATGTGTTCTATGTATTTAATGTGACGTGCCTCGTGGAACCATCTCCACAACCTCCCAATTATTATCCCAAATTCTTATCCCAACATGCATTTGCTAAGAATTGAACCACCAACCTCCCAATTCTTATCCTAACACTCAACCACTAGGCTACCCAAGTCTTTACGTCACATTTCCCAAAAAGTATGTATATGTATTATCTTTTTATTGATTCTATTTAAACGAACATTATTTCTGAGAGAGTTTGGGACGCACAATGAACAAAATTGCTACCAACTTGGTGAAAAGAACACAGCTTCGGGACTTGGAGTTGGCTCCAAAACAAGCACGGTTTGAAAACAGGAAGTTGCCCTTATTCACATTAGTTTTAGTATGTAAGATGCTAGTACGATAAGAAAGATTAGCTAGCTGACTATATATAACCTGACCCAAACACTAAACACAAATCTGTCTCTTTTTTGTCTCTTGCAAGAAAAATGTCCTGAATTCTCAAGAAACTAGTATAAACTTCCAAAAATATATTTGAACTTTGCCGAAGAACTTTCAATCTCTCAACGAATCGTGTCATCTCAAATTCTAAGAGGACCATCTGCAGTGGTCCACTTCTATTTCTAATAACACTCTTATGAGAGTAAATAGATGATCATTTGACAATTGACATGTTCTTAATTTGGTTCATGGCTAATCCATATATCTTGCACAAAATCATCTCATTTGGCAACAAAACAATAGTAGCCCAAAACTGGAATTGCATTACTGGAAAGTGTTACAGTAGCAGTAGAAAAACTTGAGAGGAAATCGCATGAATCAAACACCAATATAGAACTGGAATTGAACAAAAACTTTGGAGTTGAACTTGAAACCACCTCAAACTTAAGAGGAAATCATATGTTTGATTCTTTACAGCAGCAGAAGAAACTAACATGCCAGCATAGCTTGGCAGACAACCTTGGACCCTTGGAGGTGGAAAACAGACCACCTTTGCGACCTTCAAACTTTGTATACCTTAGACGCCTTTTAATAGCTCCACTGAATAATCTAACATCTAATCTATACTCCTTATAAAAGAGAGAAGATTTGTCTACTTTCCCCTTTCCAAAACTACCCTTCCCTTTTATGTTATTCACCCGTGCGCCTCTTCCAAATCTACCCAAGCGACACTACCTAAACTCAACGACACAACTTTTAGTACCGAGTCTAGCGACACCCATACGCCAATTGTTATTCTCCCTGCCATCCTCTCTCTCTCTCTCTCTCTCTCTCTCTCTCTCTCTCTCTCTCTCTCTCTCTCTCTCTCTCTCTCTCTCTCTCTCTCTCTCTCTCCCACACACACGCTCTCCCCTCCTCCACGCTAACAGTTAATCATACTTTGACTATCATTCCACCATACTTTTGTTAGTCCAATTCTGTAGAATGGACAGAGATTCTGTGGACTGGGCGTAGAGACAAAGGTGGACGGTCAGTTTGTACGGTGGGTATTTCTAACATGTCATCATTACTTTAATTTTTTGGTTTCCCTACTGCTTACCATTCAAACTACAGACCCTTTAATACAAATTTCTGAAAGGAGTTCTTATTTGCCTACTAACTGTTCGATACAATGTCCCAATGACAGTTTGAAACCCTTTGCAAAGATCTGAAAAAATTAAACCATCATTTCAAATGTCACGCCCTGAAATTTAATAACCAAAATACATACAATTTCCACGTAGGATATGACTAAAGTCAATCGATTTCCCTTAGAAAAGTCAAAGTCAAAATACAAAAAGTTTCTAGTCAAAGGTACCCGTACTCATGCATAAGTGACCGAGAGTTAAGAGTTACTGTATTACATATATCAAGTTTTGTCAAAAAATGAAGAAATAGAAGTTACAAGATCATCTCCCAAAATATATAAACTATGGAGAGGATAAAATAACTTCATGCAAGAGTAAACTTCATGCTATGCATCCACACGCCAAGCATCCCAATCATGCGTCTTGTCGGGTACCTGAAAATGATAGGATGAGCTCACTTAGCCCAGTAGGAAACTTTTCTACTAATGCTAAGGGTATAGAGAATGAAAGATGCATATGATAATATGATACACATGAATGATTAGGCCAAAATGAGCTATGGATGATCGACTCGATATTAAAGTGTCCACAAGAGACCCAAGTGTCTGTCAATTTCCTCAAAACCGTTACAATTCGTGTCGTGTGTTCGATTTCTTCAAAAACATCATGTTTTTTCATAAAACATTCCATTTTCGACTCTTCACAAATAACCACTTGTTTTAATAGGGAATGAATCTCTCTGCCGGATTTCATGGGCTCCGTGCACCCATGGCTGGGGACGCACCAAATGGTGGCCCTAGAATAAGTAATCATCATTTTCAAAAGTTCATTAAACCATCAAGTGTCCAAACTCCATGTAATTTGTTTTGTTCTAAAACTCATAGTGTATCGATTGTGGTGAAGATAATACGTGTCCAAGAATATGTTTAAATATCATGGGATTTTGAATAAAGAACCAACGATACGGGGATTGGGTTAGAACGAGGCTTTTCAACATGTTATGAAATGTATTTGATCAATAAGGCAAGTACATGGTCAAACCACCCGACCGAAGATCAAATGAGAGTTAAGCAAACAATTCGATCAGTAAAAAGGTCGGTGTTAAGTAAAATTTTAAGTTAAAAAGACAATTGAAGATGGCCCAAGAGCCCAAAAGTCAAGGAAAAGCCTAAACAAAAAATAAGGTCCAGAGCTGTCTGGTATCAATACCCCAGAATGGGGTATCAATACCAGTTGACCAGGAAAAAAAAATAGAATGTGCTGGTATCGATATCAGATTGCAGGGGTATCGATACCGGGCCCTTTCATGGACTTTTTTGACAGATTTTCAGATCTGATGGGGGGTTTCAACCCAAGCAAAAAATAACTTGAAATTCATCAAAATGTGGATCAAAACATTACACAAACACTAGAGGGAGGGGAAATTTAAGATTAAACATGATCAAAACCCACATTCATGGTGATAACAAGATCAAAACCCATTTCCATGGTGATATTCAAGATTAAAAGGGATTTTAGGAGCAAGAACAAGAGTAATGCATTAATTCATCCAACATACACTTAGAGAAGGTAGAATGTTGTTCCCTACCTCAAGGATTGAGCTCCAATGAGAATGAAATGAGAGCCCTAGGTTGTTCTAGCAAACCCCAACCAAAATGTGCTAGCTCCAAGCAAAACCACGGAGTCCCGGACTCCAAAACACGTGTAGATGACGGATTTGGGGTTGATTCTTGAGGAAAAGAGGTGTGGGAGTGTAGATTTTGTGGAGAAATGAGAGAGATGTTGGAGAAGAGTAGAGAGAGAGAGAGAGAGAGAGAGAGAGAGGGTCGTTGGGTTTGAGGAAAAGAGGGGTGTGTGTGTGTTAAGAAAAATCAGATGTACCCCCTCTATACATACCCCCTAATTGCACACTCACCCCTAGTGTTTCTAATGTGTTGTAAAGACACCCCAAATGTAATACTAACCTCACATTGACCCTATATTACACTATTTTTATTTCCTCACACTTCCTCAACTTTATTTCCGAAAAATTATTTAAAAACACAGGCCTTTACATCAAACATTAGATTGACATGAATAATCATCATTGAAGGCATCCCTGTTTAGTACATTGCTAAGAGTTCCAGTCAGCCTGTGAAGGTATGAACTCCTTAGGTGTT
Organism: Vaccinium myrtillus; assembly: GCA_016920895.1. NCBI lineage: Eukaryota > Viridiplantae > Streptophyta > Magnoliopsida > Ericales > Ericaceae > Vaccinium > Vaccinium myrtillus. Next base: position 1,577,244 of record CM029280.1, read on the forward strand.
TATGGTTTTTTACTACAAAAATAGAATAATGAAAAAGAAAAACCAAACAACCAAACTGATGATTACTCTATATATTTTGATATGAACTTGTGTGTTCATGTACTAAACAAGCCTAAAATTGCACTTTTAATGCCTACTAAGATAGTACAACATAAGGTTGTTTCAGATCTCCTTGGATTGCATAGAGTTCTTGTAAGTTGCAAATTGTAGGACCATTGCCCGATAAATTGCTCACGAGAGAAAAAAATAAGTGTTGCATAACAGATTCATTGACATAAGAAAGAAGGGGAAAAAATGAATAGAGATGTTTCGAGAATATCCATAAAGTTGCTTCTTCCAAGTATGCCGAATATAGTGTCCACAGAATGCGTTAATTGGATTGTGAAGTACCTGTGGTGGTCGATCTTGAAGGCAGAGGAAGCCCAACTGTCTAGGTGGTGTTGGCGAGTACATGCTAATGTAACATATTCATATTCCTGTACTTTAATGCTCTACTTTTTGGTTGGTTATAAATGCCAAAGTAGGTTGAAGTAGGATGACTCCGATACTTAGTACTCCCTCCGTTCGGATTTGTTAGTCCAAAAACATACTTTTTCAAGTCCTAAAATGTTTGTCCATTTTCAAAAGTCAAAACATGAAGTATGAAAAATTTACTTTTTTGCCCCTTTTCCAAAACTTAAAATAACAACACAAAAACTAATTTTTTTTAAATAACGTGTTTACATTTTTGAATTTTTTTTGCACCGTATTAAAGTTCTCAATGAGATCTATCAAACAAGACCCATATTGATAAAAAAATAATTTTTGCAACTACATTATTTTTTAGTTTGAAAATTGCACATAGTTTCGTAGTGGATTATCAAATTGGAATGGAGGAAGTATTAAATGAAGGATTGAGGATAAAATAGGAAATTAACACACTCAAAATGTAATGGAAAAAAAGTTGGAATCCCCAAAACAGACCAACAAATCCGGACGGAGGGAGTATCATTTACTTAATGGTAATGGAAATTGTGGTTTTTAAATTTAAGTATTGTCATCATTGTTTGCCCTTTTGGTATTGATCTTGGGCTTGGGTAACCGTAGTGACTCAATTCACTACACCCAACGTAGTGACCGCAATTGTGGGCACTCTATAGTTTGTTGGGATTGGAACTACACTATTTTTGAAAATGTTGAGTTGATCATTCATGTAAAAAATCAAATTAATTGGATATTGGTAGTCTTATGGTCGGATACCATTAACAATTGTAGTGTCATTATTTTGCATATATAAACTATGGAATTACTTTTCTTTTTGGCACCTCTGCTAATTGGTTTGATTAAACTGACTCCCGAATTCAAATTCATAGAGTTCGATGCATAGAGTTTTCTCCGCCATGAACTGCTTTTCTATTGGAAACTCTGCTGATGAATTTGATTTAAATTATTCCCAAGTCAAATATCAAACAGAGATGCATAAAGCTTTTGTACTTTGTTTCTTGCCTTTTTTACTGCATAATATTCAATTTGCAAGCTGCATATATATTCTTCTAAGACTTTCACCCGCCGTACTCCTCATAACTTTCTTGCAAATTTTTTTTAAAAATGTTGTAATTCTTTGGTTTGGATCCCTTCAAATTCTACAAAGGAATAATGAAGGATTTGGTTATCTCATCCAGACAAGCCCTTAATTTGCTTTATTTGGGCTACTCAGCATTTTCTTCACTCTCATTTTGAGACTGTTGTACCAATTTTGTTCCTTGGCCTTTGGTACTTTTTCTTGCAAATAGTCTTGGCTTTTTGTCGTTGGATGGAGGTAAGTGGATTTTATGTCTATGCTATTGAGTTAATGTTCTTTTCTTTTGCCAATCGTTGCTTACAGTATTCTTATCCGACCTTATCAGGCTCAAAATGCCTAATCCTAACAACACATTCCCCGAGCACCAAAGATGCAAATAACCTCTTCCAAAAGTTTGTATCACTTTTATTTGTTATCGCTGATTATGCATTTTTCTTTTGTTATATCTACTGTGAATTTTCTGTGTCATGGAAATTTCTTTATTCACTTTTATAAAGAATTATTAAGTCCGTATTTGGATAGTTAACAGTAAGATTCTTCAATTTTTCCATTTTCATTTCCATAAACCAAATCTTTTATCGAAATACATCCTTAGGGAAGTTACGTGTCCTAGGTACCCGTTGCTAGAAAATTTGACATTTGCTCTACTTCAACCTGCCACTGCTCATCTGCAAAAACAATAGGAGGATCACTTTTGCCTTTCTGACACGTATGTTTTCGGAATTCTAGGGGAAATAGTGCTACCTTAGGGTCCACAGTGCATTAAGTTTTAGTAGGTAAAGAGGCGCAAAAGTTTTACCCTATTGGGGCAAGTTATATAGGCTGTGTTTGCTTAGATAGTTTAGTTTATTTTTGATGATGTTAGCAGGTCTAATGAATGGAGAGAGATAGAGAGAGAAATGAGGAAAATGATGATGTCATCAAAACTAAAACTAAAACTAAACAGGAAAACGAACAAGGCCAAGTAATTCTCTAACATCAATTTTCTCCCTACTAAAATTTTGTAGAATTGGGAGTTTTTATTTCCTAATGTTAGTGGGTTCGGTGCATCATGTTGCCATATTTGATGAAGCCAAGGCCGGGGTTACAATTGCATCTGACGATAAAGCTATGCAAGTATGGAATAAGGATCTATCAACTTTACGTGAGAGATACTCCATATGTATTTTGAGAATGGTTATAATAAAGAAGATGGTATAGTCGGTAATGGAAGAGGTAGTACTTATGACTCAACAAAGGAATTACTAAGTGGCTGTATATGGTTATTGAACGTGGTAAAAGATCAAAAAAAGAGGTGAAATGCTAACGTGTTCATATGTTAAATGCTCTTCTTGTATTAATCCTATGAAAGTTATTCACTTATTGTCACCTTGCCTCCGCATTTTGTGGAGAAGCTATGATATATCATCGTTGACATTTAGTTTTAATATATAACACCCATTGCAATTTCTGAGCATGGAGTGCCTCAACATGGGAATGGTGGTTGGAGAGTCAAATAATCCATGACTACATGTGCTAGCTGGAACTTTTGTGCCTCTGGCTAGATAATCTACTTACATGAAGAAATTGCTACACGATGGTAAATCCATGATTCAGACACAAACTACGCAGTCAATGTGGACATAGGAGATGCTTGAACTATTCGGATTTTTTAGACCCGCCTGAAAAGTAGTCACTCTGAGCGTAAGATCAAAGATGTTGACCATCCTTGAGTCTTTGTATCTAAATATTTGTACATATAGCTGTGATGGAAGTTAAATATTTAATTGTATTGCTTTCAATTGTTCTTTTTTTTTTATTGAACATTGCTTTCAAGATTATAGAGAAATAAAATGTCAAGGCTATCAAGGATTTCTTGATAGAAAATAGGCCTTGTGATATTGAAGAGGATGCTGAAAGATTTATGAGTCACTAGGACTTGAAGAATTTGTAGTTTAGAGTTGAATATTGTGAGGACTTATCAAGGAGTAGATCAAATACAGTCCTCTGTTTGGTCATACTTGCTAGAAAACAGAGGTCATATAAGAGGTACTACAAACAATTATTTGGTTATTGAATCTTATGGTGTTGTATGCCTTCAATTCTTTTTTTGAACAGCAAAAAATTTATATGCCTTAAATTCTAACAAGTTGTGATGCTTGCTTCAAAACTGGAGAAAGAAAAGGTAAGGTGACCTGCTTCAATGCTGGAAAAAGAAAACGAAAGCATTGCACAAACAAAGAAATAGTTTGAGAACATCACACTTCAGGAAAAAAAATGTTACTGATAACCCTGATAGAATTGTAAAAATACGTAGCTACAAATTGGTCACATGCATTGCTTGCGCCCTTGGATTGTATTTCCAATATTATTTCCTCAAGCGTAGGGTTTAGGCCGGCGGTAGCATGATAACCGGAAGTCCGGGTCGAATCCACAGAGACCGAATGCGCGGCGCGTGATGATTGAGTCGCGAATGATGGTTTAGCCTTAAAGCGGCAAACTTGGCTTTTGGAGTTTGTTTGGTGGAATTCTCTTAACTTCGAGAATGACGCGGAATTTGAAAAGACTAATTAAAATAAGGCAAGGTTTAGGGGTTTACAACACCCATGACTTAGGCCGATTCATTCTCATCTAAAATAACTGGCTCGGGGACATCGTTAAACAACCCCGAACGGAAGGTTTGATATTTAAACTCGTTTGACTAGAAATGGTGTTTCTCAAAGAGTAGGATTCTTGTGCCATTTATAAAAACATTTTGATTGAAATCGCCCTAAGCATCACACGTGTCAAGTGGTCAAGCCCTTGGCTATGTGTGATTGAAGAGATTAACAAATTCCAATTTTGATACATAAAATCAATCCGTACTCTTCGATTAACAAGCAATGTTTGTAATATGGCGAGGAGAGCAAATATACCTAAGTCACGGGATGCTACTCACCCCATAACCAAGCCTAAATCGACTACTCGATCATTGCCAAGGAAAACATGACTAATTTTATAAAGGAAATAAAAAACATGACATGACTTTATAAACTGATTTTTAATGAAGATCCTATATTTGTCTAACACTTTAAACCTTGAGAAAATAACAGCCAACTAATAAAAACAAGTGTTTACTAAGGAGAAAGGTAGAAAATCACCAACATTATACACTAAATGGAAATGCAAATAAACTAGGTTACTAGAAAGATCTAAGCAAGAGCTAAGAGTTTAATACACGAGATAATAACGAGAGACAATTACTTACGGGTGAATTCTAGAGAGATAAAGCTCCAAAAGCTCTCCAATGGAGAGCAAAACTTAACTAGCAACTTGAAAGAGTAAAAAAGTGTGAGAGAAGGAGAGAGGAGAGTCTATTTAATCATCCAAATCTTCTCTCAAATAAATATCCATAAAGCTCTCACATAATAACAAAGTTTCCATTAATAGAAAGCACAAAAAGTAGCTGAAAATTGCTTTTCGGACTGATGTGGATCGATCGATCCACTATGAGAGTGGATTGATCCAGAATGCTCTGGTGGACATTTGGACGTGAGTGGATCGATCCACTATGAGACTGGATCGATCCACTATTGCTGATGTAGTGTTGGACTTGGGATTTTTTACATGAGTGGATCAATCCACTCTTTGGAATGGATCAATCCAGAATTGACTGTTGGGATTTTTGACATGAGTGGATCAATCCACTCTTCCCTATGGATTGATCCATTGGTGCCTCATAATGAATTGACTTCTTCTGGTCACTCCTATCGCCTTGCGTGCCTCCGGGCCTCTTCCAAAGCATTTGAATACGTCATGTGGCCCTCGGGGGAGGTGACCTTTGGTCACGTGGGTGCTTGATCACTCCCGAATTCACCGAGAGTCCATGTGAGCGTGCGACACAGCGTCCAAGCCATCAGCTTGTCTTTGTGACTTTTTGGCTTTCCGGGCCTTAGCTAAATCATCGTTTCTTGGCTCTCGAGGCCCAGTGTTGGCGTGCCATGGGGCACGTGGCCCTTGGTAACTTGGCACGAGTCTCGATGCACTCCAAATGCACTTATTTAGCATGTTAAACCTGTAACAACAACACTACGCGCATATCAAACATTTAAGGCGCGAAATCGCGCGTGTGTGTGAGATAAATGAGCAAGATAAGCCCCGGTTATCTACAATATTGGGGCTTATCATGCATCGCACATGTGCATTAACTAGTAGTCTAAAAAGCCTCGTCGCTTATCAGGAACGTCATTTGGCTCTCTCTTCTTTGACTATAATTGATGGGAAGACTAAACTATGTAGAGTTTCTAAACCATTCGGTAATTATCTTATTTTTTGCTGATCTTATTTTGTATAGAGTTTCTAACTGTATAGAGCTGCTGATCTTATTTTCTAAACTATATAGAGTTGCAACATGTTGCCCAAAATTTGTGTTTTAACACTCTTGACTGGCTTTCTATTGGCCTTAAACCATGTCTTGTTTGTACACCTTATCTCTTGAGCTGCCTGCATTTTTGCAGACGTGCATCGCACGTGTGCATTAACTAGTAGTCTAAAAAGCCTCGTCGCTCATCAGGAACGTCATTTGGCTCTCTCTTCTTTGCATCCCATCGCCAGTGCACCAATATAACTCGCAAGCATCCCTAAACTCTGTGCACACCCGATTTTCCAACATATTGTCGCACTTAAGACTGATATTCAATTTTCCTATTTTATGCCCCCGAGGTACGTAGTCATCATAATGCTCAATGCATGCCCGATAAAGCCTAGCAATTTCTAAAGTAGGGCTTCTGTTGTCAAGTACAACACCGGAATTAATTTGTCGATTTCTATTGAATAACTTCACTTCTGACATTGCGTAGTCTAAGTTCAATACTCCAATATCGTCCCAATCCTGGTATTTCCGCATGTACTCAAGATCAAGACCATAGCTATTAAGAGTTTGTAGACCATGAAATAATTCCTACAGTTTCCTGACAAACATGTATTTCTTCTCTGCTGACCAAAAAAAGGGGGAATCCAACTTCCATTTTATGACTAAGGGATCACCAGAACAAAACAAAAACAAAAAGAATATCAATATAAATTGAAAACAAAATGAAATATAATACAGAAAGAAATATCAACTTTACTTATCCAGTGATTTGTTGAAAATTATGAATGATGTTATAAATCTCCCCATTGGAAGGGATCCGACAAGTACAAGAGAGAAGCGAATTATTGGGGATGTTCCTAAGCAGCTCAATAATTTCATGGCCACCTTGGACCCCTTCAATCATGGGTAAGTAAAGTTGATATTTCTTTCCATATTATATTTCGTTTTGTTTTCAATTTATATTGATATTGTTTTTGTTTTTGTTTTGTTCTAGTGATCCCTTAGTCATAAAATGGAAGTTGGATTCCCCCTTTTTTTGGTCAGCAGAGAAGAAATACATGTTTGTCAGGAAACTGTAGGAATTATTTCATGGTCTACAAACTCTTAATAGCTATGGTCTTCATCTTGAGAGCAATTTTGTTCACCCTCCTTAAAAGAGGGTGAACAAAACCCTCTCTCTTATTGGTTGAAACATGTGGGTCCCATAACAAAGTGATGTCATGCTTACCAAAAAGTGAATTGCAGAAGTAAGCATGACATCATTTTGTGGTGGGATCCACACCAATTCAACCAATAAGAGAGAGGGTTTTGTTCACCCTCTTTTAAGGAGGGTGAACAAAATTGCACTCCTTGATCTTGTGTACATGCGGAAATACCAGGATTGAGACGATATTGGAGTATTGAACTTAGACTACGCAATGTCAGAAGTGCAGTTATTCAATAGAAATCAACAAATTAATTCTGGTGTTGTACTTGACGACAGAAGCCCTGCTTTAGAAATTGCTAGGCTTTATCGGGCATGCATTGAGCATTACGACGACTACGTACCTCGGGGGCATAAAATAGGAAAATTGAATATCAGTCTTAAGTGCGACAATATGTTAAAAAATGGGGTGTGCGCAGAGTTTAGGGATGCTTGCGAGTTATATTGGTGCACTGGCGATGGGATGCAAAGAAGAGAAAGCCAAATGACGTTCCTGATGAGCGACAAGGCTTTTTAGACTACTAGTTAATGCACACGTGCGATGCACGTCTGCAAAAATGCAGGCAGCTCAAGAGATAAGGTGTACAAACAAGACATGGTTTAAGGCCAATAGAAAGCCAGTCAAGAGTGTTAAAACACAGATTTTGGGCAACATGTTGCAACTCTATACAGTTTAGAAAATAAAATCAGCAGCTCTATACAGTTTAGAAACTCTATACAAAATAAGATTAGCAAAAAATAAGATAATTACCGAATGGTTTAGAAACTCTACATAGTTTAGTCTTCCCATCAATTATAGTCAAACCTCCAGAGCCGACCCTTCCGCATACATATCCTTCATCGAAAACACGAGTCAAGCCCCTCAAACTATCCCTGAAGGGAGAAAAATGAAACTGATTAGCAAATGTACAATAATAAATTTGCACAAACGACAAAAAAAAAAAAACCTAATAAACTTTAGAATTAATAAAAATCATAACAAACCCAAAAACTGCAATGAAACGCTCTTCGATAAATGCCCACCAACTATCGCTCTGGACCTCTTTCCACTCTTCCAACAGCTTCCCAAATAGTACAAAATAAATATCTTCACCTAGTTTTTCAACGATCGCTTCATCTGCATTCGCGAAGAGGGAGTCAACTGCATACTCCCCCTTCAATAACTTCAAAGCTAAGATCAAACCCACAGCTTCCTTCTTTGACTTGCAAAACAGTGAGCTAATCCCCATGTTTCCGTCAATAAAATCTTCATAAAGTGAAGTTCTCCCCGCACGAGTCCCCTCCTTGATAGTGTATCATATAAGTGTGGCGGAAAACTGGAGAGGAGGAGGAGGAGGAGGAGGGGAAGGGGCACCCCCAGCTCCTACAATATTCACAGAGAGAGAGAGTCATTAAAGCAAGAAATATAGTGCACACAAACTCAAAACGCTAAAGATAATTGACATACAGAGCAAGGGACCAACACGCACACCAAGCAAAAAGGCAATAGCGAAATAGTGATTATTAAAGAAGCCTATTTATGGAAGTAATACAAGCACAAAAAAAAAAAGTTGATTCACAACAAAAGAACAAAAAAAAAATTAAAATTGTCTCTGGAACCCAAATCATTATGCATTTGATGCCAACAAGTCCTTATCCATGTTTTAACTTCTACTCATAGACATGATTGATACTTCAGTCTAGTAGTTAAATGAGCCTCATCCACAAAAAGAAAAATACAAATCCGGAAAAGAAATATCAGATAATTTCTCTTGTACAGTAACATATTATCTTTGTTGTAACTATAGAAACATCTTCCGGTATGGTTGTCGGCACAACCTTAGTCATTCAGCTCATTTCATTATTCATAGTTAAAATACCCTTCCCCACTCCAAAGGAATGAATTTATGTCATTCCATTTATGCCAAGTGGTTAGTGGAATAACTAATACTAACAAATTACCCACTTGGAGACTGATTAATACAGCTACAAAAAGTTACATATGTAGCAAGTGGAACAGCATCAGAGATGTGAAGTTCGGAACAAAAAAAAAACCATGGGCCATGGTGTAGAGAAACAAGTGTGAATAATGAATTAATACAAAACTCCAAGAGGGACTAAATAATGCGATAGCTCAGTATTAGTAAGATAAAAAAACATACCATAGAATTTTTGTTACACTACCTAGTAAGGATTACTAGGATGCTCTTATTTCTTTACATCATGGCCAAGTGCAAAAGAACTATTGAATGGGAACTATTCAAAAAATTTATAAAAAGGAATACGAAATCAATTCAATTTATACTCTATAACAATGGGGGCTAAAATGAAAATAAGTTCTTCTATCAAACTATCACTGTATCAACATCATTTTTCAAGTGTCCCTCCCATTCCAATTGGTCCCACTACAATAGTTGTTGTAGAATGATTTAGACAAGGGAAAGGGCATCACTCAGTTATACTAAGAGAAATTTTCTTCCTAGTACCTGTCACAACAGTGGCTTGGGCTGCATGGTTCCCTATATCTTCAGGATATCCTTTATGAGGGGGAGGAGGAGAGGGAGGGGCATCCCCTTCTGCAAAATTCAGAGAGAGATAAGAGTCATGAAAGCAAGAAATATAATGCATACAAACTCAAAATGCCAAAGTTAATTGACACATAGAGCAAGAGATCAAGACACACACCGAACAAAAAGGCACTAAAGAAGTACTGATTAAAGAAGTTTGTTTATGTGAGTAATAAAAACACAGAAAGTGTTGATGCACACCACAGAACAAATGATATAAAATTGTGTCCGGAACCCAAAACATTAGGCATTTAACAAGTCCTTATCCATGTTTTCCATTCTACTCTTAGGGAAGATTGATACTTCAGTCTAGTAGTTGAATGAGCCTCATCCACTAGAGGAGAAGCGCTAAAAATCAAGAAAAGCAATTTTGGATCATTGCTGTAACTATATAAACATCGTCCAGTAGGGTTATTGACGCAATGCAAACCTTATCATTCAGATCATTTACTTCATTATTTGCAGTTAAAATACCCTTCCCCACTCCAAAAGAATGAATTTAATTCATTCCATTTACGCCAAGCAGTCGGTGTAATAACTAATACTAACAAATTACTTATGGCAATTAGAGACTAGTTAGGTTCTGGCTTCATAATGATCTAAACAATTACAGCTACAAAAAGTTGCAAGATGTTGCAAGTGGAATGGCATAAAATATGAGAAGTTCAAAAAGAAACAGCACCTTGGGCCTCGGTGTAGAGAAACAAGTGTCGTGGCACGCATACTGAATAACATAAAACTCCCTATGAGGGACTAAACTTAATGCAACAACTCTGTATTAACTGATACAGAAATACACCATATAATTTAAGTTAGATACTAATAAGGATTACTAGGATGCTCTTGTTTCCTTATATCATGGCAAAGTGCCAAAAGAACTTATGAATGGGAATTATCCAATAATAAATCTAAAAAAAAGGAACACGAAATCAAATCCACTTACACTATGATAACAATAAGTTGAGAATAAGTTCTTCGACAAGGGTTAGGGCAACATTCACCTGTCACAGCAGCAACTCCTTCAAGTACCCCATGAGAAGGGGAAGCACCCCGAGCTTCTACAAAATTCAAAGAGAGAGAGAGTCATTAAAGTAAGAAATATAGTGCATAATGAAATCAATTCCACTCACACTAAAAAACAATGAGGGATAGGATTAAAATAAGTTCTTCGAGAGGAGTTAGGGCAATATTCACCTGTCACAACAGCATCGCCTCCTTTCTTGCACTCGACACTGACATGTGGCCATTTTTTCTTCTTTTTCTTATTTTTTCTCCCCCACGACAGGCTGCTGTTTTTATGAATATAAGTTAAAACTTGCAACATAAAAGCTGAGAGCAGTGGGACTCCAGGAACATATGAACATGGGGCCATTCATAAACTTAAAGTCAAGGATATTCTATAATAACGTCATTATGTTAGTGAAATAAGTTGTAATCTATTTCCAACAAATCACTGATCGAAATCTAAACTGGACTTTTTAATTAGTAAGTACTAAAAGATACCAAAAGATATACATTAACATCTTTTTAGTCTTCACAGAACGAAAAAAAAAAAATACACAAGCTTCTACAATTTATATGGCCAGATTTCATGCTGTGAAGTTGTTACATAATAACCTCATTGTTAAGAGTACCGAACACTTCTTTTTCACTATATGTCACCAAGCAACTACATGTGAGGGGGAGAGAGAGAGAGAGAGAGAGAGCATTACATGTGAAGCTTCAAGTAACTGGAGGATAATATAACACAAGACGGTAATGAAGAAGGCTACGCGCAAGAAGACTTCAGGTTCAGGTATGTCATGAGAAGGGGAAGCACCCCGAGCATCTACAAAATTCAGAGAGAGTGTGTCATTAAAGTAAGAAATATAGTGCATAATAAAATCAACTTCGCTTATACTCAATAACAATGAGAGATAAGATTAAATAAGTTCTTCGAAAGGGGTTAGGGCAACACACCTATCACAACAAAGCGCTCCTCCATCATCTAGCCCTTTTTCCTTCTTTTTCTTCTTTTTATTCTTCTTTTTCCTGTTCTTCTTGGGCTTCTTGTTCTTTCCCGCGATAGGCTGCTGTTTTTATTAATATACATTAGAACTTGCTACATAAAAGCTGACAGCAATGGGACTCCAGGAACATATGAACATGAGGTCATCCATAAACTTAAAGTCAAAGATAATCTATAATAACTTCATTACGTCAGTGAAGTAAGTTGTAATCCATTACCAACAAATCACAAATCAAAATCTATATTGGAATTTTCAATTGGTAATAACTAAAACATCCCAAAAGACATACATTAACATCTTTTTAGTCTTCCCAAAAAAAAAAGAAAAAAACTACACGAGCTTCTACAATTTAATATGGCCAGATTTCATGTTGTGAAATCATTGCAAAATAACCTCATTTTTAAATAGTGTCAAACACTCCTTTTTCACTATATGTGACCAAACAACTATACAACCACCGATCTCTTGTTCGAGTATAGTATTTAGGAGGAAAAAATCTAGTGCAGTGGTTCCAAGGTGATTCCATGGCATCGCCAATGATGGAGAGAGAGACAGAGAGACATTACATGAAGTGCAATTTAAAATAAAAAACTTCGTATGGTAGCTAAGTCTACGAGCAAGGAGACTTCAGGTACCCCATGAGAAGGGGAAAAGGGACGGAAAGGAGGAGGAGAAGAGGTAAAAGGTTGAAAAATATGCGGTGGAAGAGGAGGCACGTGAGAAGGGGAAGGAGGTAGAAGAGGGGGAGATGAAGAAGGTTGAGAAATATGCGGTGGAGGAGGAGGCGCGTGAGAAGGGGAAGGAGGTGGAGGGGGAGATGTAGAAGGTTGATGGATAGGCGGTGGAGTAAAGGCAAGGGGTGGCGAGGAGTAGGAGAGGTAGAAGGTTGAGGAGTTGGAGTGGAGGAGGGGCAGGGGGTGGAGGAATAGGCTGTGGAAGAGAGGTAGGGGTGGCAGAGAAGGGTTTTTTACCATCGTGGGGCGCGACATTTTCTGGGGGGAGGGAGAGGACTAGAGAAGCTAGGGTTTCACTGGGGGCTTTACCTTCTGGAATGAGTGTACGTATAGGGTTACTCTTTGCAAACTAAACTCAACAAATTAAAGATTAACACCATGTGAAGGCAACGGTTCCTCGATAAAGAGTGTCAAACACTCCTTTTTCACTATATTTGACCAAGCAACTATACAACCACAGATCTCTTGTTTGACTATAGTATTTAGGAGGAAAAAAATCTAGTGCAGTGGTTCCAAGGTGATTCCATGGCGTCGCCAATGACGGAGAGAGAGACAGAGAGACATTACCTGAAGTGCAATTTAAAATAAAAAACTTCGTATGGCAGCTAAGTCTATGAGCAAGGAGACTTCATGTACCCCATGAGAAGGGGAAAAGGGACGGAAAGTTGGAGGAGAAGAGGTAGAAGGTTGAGAAATATGCGGTGGAGGAGGAGGCGCGTGAGAAGGGGAAAGGTACAGAGATGAGGAGGAGAGGTAGAAGGTTGAGAAATATGCGGTGGAGGAGGTGGCACGTGAGAAGGGGAAGGAGGTGGAGGGGGAAGATGTAGAAGGTTGATGGATAGGCGGTGGAGTAAAGGGCAGGGGGTGGACGAGGAGTAGGAGAGGTAGAAGGTTGAAGAGTTGGAGGTGGAGGAGGAGAGGTAGAAGGTGGAGGAATAAGCTGTGGAAGAGAGGTAGGGGGTGGCGGAGGAGGGGTTTTTACCACTGTGCGGCGCGACATTTTCTGGGGAGGGAGAGGACTAGAGAAGCTAGGGTTTCACTGGGGGCTTTACCTTATGGAAAGAGTGTACTTGTAAGGTTACTCTTTGCAAACTAAACTTAACAAATTAAAAATTAGCACCATGTGAAGGCAACGGTTCCTCGATAAAGAGTGTCAAACACTCCTTTTTCATTATATGTGACCAAGAAACTATACAACCACCGATCTCTTGTTCGAGTATAGTATTTAGGAGGAAAAAATCTAGTGCAGTGGTTCCAAGGTGATTCCATGGAGTCGCCAATGGCGGAGAGAAAGACAGAGACATTACTTGAAGTGCAATTTAAAATTAAAAACTTCGTATGACAGCTAAGTCTACGAGCAAGAAGACTTCAGGTACCCCATGAGAAGGGGAAAAGGGATGGAAAGGAGGAGGAGAAGAGGTAGAAGGTTGAGAAATATGCTGTGGAGGAGGAGGCGCGTGAGAATGGGAAGGAGGTAGGAGAGGAAATGTACAAAGATGAGGAGAGGGAAGACGAAGAGGAGGAGAGGTAGAAGGTTGAGAAATATGCGGTGGAGGAGGTGGCGCGTGAGAAGGGGAAGGAGGTGGAGGGGGTAAATGTAGAAGGTTGATGGATAGGCGGTGGAGTAAAGGCAGGGGGTGGACGAGGAGTAGGAGAGGTAGAAGGTTGAGGAGTTGGAGGTGGATGAGGGGCAGGGGGTGGAGGAGGAGAGGTAGAAGGTGGAGGAATAGGCTGTGGAATAGAGGTAGGGGTGGCGGAGGAGGGTTTTTTTACCATTGTGGGGCGCGACATTTTCTGGGTATGGAGAGGACTAGAGAAGCTAGGGTTTCACTTGGGGCTTTACCTTCTGGGAAGAGTGTACGTATAGGGTTACACTTTGCAAACTAAACTCAACAAATTAAAGATTAGCACCATGTGAAGGCAAAGGTTCCTCGATAAAGAGTGCCAAACACTCCTTTTTCACTATATGTGACCAAACAACTATACAACCACCGATCTCTTGTTCGAGTATAGCATTTAGGAGGAAAAAATCTGGTGTAGTGGTTCCAAGGTGATTCCATGGCATCGCCAATGACGGAGAGAGAGCCAGAGATACATTACCTGAAGTGCAATTTAAAATAAAAAACTTCGTATGGCAGCTAAGTCTACGAGCAAGGAGACTTCAGGTACCCCATGAGAAAGGGAAAATGGACGGAAAGGAGGAGGAGAAGAGGTAGAAGGTTGAGAAATATGCGGTGGAGGAGGAGGCGCGTGAGAATGGGAAGGAGGTAGAAGGGGAAATGTACAAAGATGAGGAGAGGGAGGGCGAAGAGGTGGAAAGGTAGAAGGTTGAGAAATATGCGGCGGAGGAGGTGGCGCGTGAGAAGGGGAAGGAGGTGGAGGGGGGAGATGTAGAAGGTTGATGGATAGGCGGTGGAGTAAAGGCAGGGGGTGGACGAGGAGTAGGAGAGGTAGAAGGTTGAGGAGTTGGAGGTGGAGGAGGGACAGGGGGTGGAGGTGGAGAGGTAGAAGATGGAGGAATAGGTTGTGGAATAGAGGTAGGGGGTGGCGGAGGAGGGTTTTTTTACCACCGTGTGGCGCGACATTTTCTAGAGAGGTAGAGGACTAGAGAAGCTAGGGTTTCACTGGCGGCTTTACCTTCTGGAAAGAGTGTACGTATAAGGTTACACTTTGCAAACTAAACTCAACAAATTAAAGATTAGCACCATGTGAAGGCAAAGGTTTCTCGATAAAGAGTGTCAAACACTCTTTTTCCACTATATGTGACCAAACAACTATACAACCACCGATCTCTTGTTCGAGTATAGTATTTAGGAGGATAAAATCTAGTGCAGTGGTTCCAAGGTGATTCCATGGCCTCGCCAATGACGGAGAAAGAGACAGATAGACATTACCTGAAGTGCAATTTAAAATAAAAAACTTCGTATGGTAGCTAAGTCTACGAGCAAGGAGACTTTAGGTATCCCATGAGAAGGGGAAAAGGGACGGAAATGAGGAGGAGGAGAGGTAGGGGTGGCAGAGGAGGGTTTTTTGCCACTGTGCGGCGCGACATTTTCTGGGGAGGGAGAGGACTAGAGAAGCTAGGGTTTCACTAGGGGCTTTACCTTCTAGAAAGAGTGTACGCATAGGGTTACTCTTTGCAAACTAAACTCAACAGAGTAAAGATTAGCACCATGTGAAGGCAAAGGTTCCTCAATAAAGAGTGTCAAACACTCATTTTTCACTATATGTGACCAAACAACTATACAACCACAGATCTCTTGTTTGAGTATAGTATTTAGGAGGAAAAAAATCTAGTGCAGTGGTTCCAAGGTGATTCCATGGCGTCGCCAATGACGGAGAGAGAGACAGAGAGACATTACCTGAAGTGCAATTTAAAATAAAAAACTTCGTATGGCAGCTAAGTCTATGAGCAAGGAGACTTTAGGTACCCCATAAGAAGGTGAAAAGGGACGGAAAGGAGGAGGAGAAGAGGTAGAAGGTTGAGAAATATGCGGTGGAGGAGGAGGCGCGTGAGAAGGGGAAGGAGGTAGAAGGGGAAAGGTACAGAGATGAGGAGGAGAGGTAGAAGGTTGAGAAATATGCGGTGAAGGAGGTGGCGCGTGAGAAGGGGAAGGAAGTGGAGGGGGGAGATGTAGAAGGTTAATGGATAGGCAGTGGAGTAAAGGCAGGGGGTGAACGAGGAGTAGGAGAGGTAGAAGGTTGAAGAGTTGGAGGTGGAGGAGGAGAGGTACAAGGTGGAGGAATAAGCTGTGGAAGAGAGGTAGGGGGTGGCGGAGGAGGGGTTTTTACCACCGTGCGGCGCGACATTTTCTAGGGAAGGAGAGGACTAGAGAAGCTAGGGTTTCACTGGGGGCTTTACCTTCTGGAAAGAGTGTACGTATAGGGTTACACTTTGCAAACTAAACTCAACAAATTAAAGATGAGCACCATGTGAATGGGGAGGGAAGTAATAAGCAGCTGACTGGGGAAATTGCCTTGGGATTTGCCGGTAAATCGTCCTCAATTACAATGAAATCAAACTTGTAACTGAAAACGATTCACCGGCGATTCGCTAGGCATAACCCCCAATGTTAAGCATCCACTGCTCCCCAACTTTGGCTTTGATCAGTTAGCTAAATGGTACTCCTAGTTTATGATAAAAATGGAACCCACTTATAGATCAACAAATAATCATTAGTTATTAAGTGGCACTCCAATAAACTAGCTAGATTATATTCTTTGAAAAAAAAAATTAGAAAAGAGAAACATAGCAATGACAATAGGAAATGATCAACACACATTATCGGCTAAAGCTTCAATATAGCAACAAATTTTGAATTCAGTTGTAACTACCACTATATTTCAGCCAAACAAATTGATTTTGTTGTGTTACTCTACGGGAAAAAATGTATAAAAGGGCTCTAATTCCTTTTTCTCCACAAAAGAAATTGTTAAAGTTTCACTTGTTTCTTTGCTTTTTGATTGGCAAGCTGTTTCTTCCATTAGTAAGGAATGGATTCATCATCCATGGAATTTACTTCCCCCAATTCTAGTTCATTTACATCATGGAGTTCCTCCATAGAAGAGAGCTCGTCCAACAATGACCAAGAGACGATTTCCCATCACCATCGAAAACAGATGCAAAACATGATGAATTTGCTTCTCCCTTTACAAATTTACCACTCAGCACAACGTTGTGAAAGACGTTATATAAGGCGCGATCAAGAGGGAAAATAGAGAAAAATTATGTAAAAACTGAGTCAATTAAATTTAATGACTCTATAACTAGGTAGTCAAACTTATAGGATGAGTTATTGATCAATAGGCTAATGAGTCAATTTATCTAGTCCATTGAAGTAAATTTTTGCACATTTTTTTTTTAGAACTGGAAGAAATTTTTATAAACTAAGTGGCCTCAAGGGAGGCATCCTTTTTACAAATGCAAGAGAGTGGAGGAGCCAAATTAAAAACCTAGTCAGTTGGGATAGCACCCTTAAGACAATGGGTTGCTACCCAGTGAGCGGCCTCATTACAAGATCTAGGAATCCAAGAAAAAGAGCAATGAACATTAGTAGAGAAGGTGCGAATATCCTCAATGATAGTTGCACAGTCCCATGGGGGGACATTTTTCTGTGGAACAGAGTTTGATCACTGTCCTGTTGTCACTCTCAATAGAAGCATGGAGGATAGAATTGCCTTGTAGGAGTGAAACTGCAAGGCGGATGGCAAGGGCTTCTCCTTGCTGTGTAGAGGAAGAACGAGTTGTGAGAGCACGGCCATCACAGGTTTTTCCTTTGTGGTCTCTGATGATCGCAGCAATGGCTGCCTTTGAGTTTGTTTGGTTCCTGGCAACATCACAATTAACCTTATAGGAGTCAACTTCAGGGGGTTGCCAAGAGGGGGTCAGAACTGGAGGTTGCTCATGAGGCTTCTGTGCTGCAAGGCTAGCATTGAATTCACTCCAAGTAAATTTTTAGCTATTCACACTATTAGGTGCTTTGTAGGGTCCGTTGGAGATGATCTTAGGCAAAAAAAATAAGTTATAAGTTGATTGATATTTTTGGTCTCAACAGTAGAAAAATGAGGGGTGAAATATTGTTTCATATTATCCTCCAGGTACATTTGAGTGCCATTGAGAACCCTAGAGCTAAAGCTAATGACCTTGAAGCTGCACATTCTCCGCCTGACTTGTCTATCTCTATACCAAATGTAATGTTCTCTCTCTCTCGATCTCAGCTTCTATGTACCAAGCTTTAATGTGTATTCATAAAAACTGCAGGAGGATGACGAAGGGCACTTGTCGTGGGAAACAAAAAGAAGAAAAAAAAGGCCAATTGTCAATGTCGATAGCAAGGAATACTATGGTGCTCCGTCTGGATGAGATGGAACAGGAGCTGCATTTTCTTTTAGAACAGTGTGGCGCCACATTTTCTTCTGGGGAGGAAAAGGAGGGCAAGGGAGTATGTAGTCTGTGAGCCAAAGCTAATTTTTTTGTATAGGGAGAGAGAGAGAGAAGCTAGGGTTTTATTAGCTTCTGGAAATAGTGTGTATGTACAGAAACCAAAATCTGAGGAATATGCTTATGAAGTAGGGTTATTCGTTAGTTTTGGACCCAAATTTAAAATAAAATAAAAATTCAGAAACTCACACACCCATCGCTGCTGCCGCCGCTAACCACACCGACGAGGACTTCTCGTCACCACCTCCGTAGGCCAATGACATCCGAAACAATGCGGCGAGTGTCTCTCTGTCTCTCTCTTGACGAACACCACCGCCTCCTCCACAACCGCGGCACGCCAACACCGCCGCTTGCACGAGCGCTGAACACCACCACCGCGGTCTGTCCCTTTTTAGGATGAAATAATTGCAGTTTATAAACTGATAGGGGAACAGAATAAATTGTCCATATGAGCCCTAAGGCTGATTGTCAAAAGAAAAATATGGCATACAGGCCAAGATGCATGTTAAAAACCAAATCTAACTCTCCAATTAAAAATCTCACGAAATGGGACACAAATTTAGGACAAAATCAGAGGTGCTGCTACTACCTACGGGTAAAGGGTTTATGTGACCTCCTGCCAAGAACAACGTAAAAAAAGATGAAAATAACTTAAGATGAAATAGTAGTTAACGATCTAATAATGAGATGAGTCAAGGGTTTCGGAGAGGGGGGATTAGGGTACCGGAGATGCCGGCGGTGACACGAGGACGAAGACACCGAAGGCCCAGGCGATGCCGAGGAGACCGACACCGCCGCAGAGGTCGGTCTCGGTTTACTTCTTGTGGCCAATGACGGAGGCAACGGTGACGTAGAGGAAGAGGAGGGTGGCGATGAACTCGGCTATGAGGGATCTGAATAAGAACAAGAATTTGGGGGAGGGTTTTTGGTTCCGCTTCTCTCTTGAACGACTGATCCAAATTTGGGGGTGGGTTTGTTTTTCTTCAGCGTTTTCTTATACAAAGAATGAAGCTATACAATCACACTCACTCAAACAACAAATGATTAATGGGTAAGGATACTATTTCGTTATACAAAGAATGAAGCTATACAACACAAGACTACAATCTCTCAAGTGTCTCTCAAGTTCTCTCTAGCCCACACTTGCTAACTAATCTCCCATCCATGCAAATGAGTTCCTCCACCAACTTATAGACCTCATGGAACTCCCTGGAAACATTCTAGAGTTCTCATTCTACCAAGTTCTAGAACCACACAAGTCTATTCAAGTTTAGTAAAAAGTAGAATCTCTTACACAATTCTAGAATACTCCACACAATTCCAACACCCTCTCAATTGCGTCCCGAACACTCTGGACCCCTCCGGAATTCTTGACCATTTCAGACTCTTCCAGAAACCTCTCAGGTTCTTCTTGCCAACTTCCAAAGCCTCTAGTGTGACGCAAGGTTTGGAAACTAATCGCTATGTTGCGGGGGTTACAAATGCGCGTGGGTTGCTCTATGGGAAGCTGAACAGATTTCCTTCGTTCTTTTGTTTTTCTTTGCTCTTTGTATTGGTTTTACTTCTTTTGGTCGATGAACACTCGCGATTGAGTTTCCTTCTAATTTTATCACTCTATTGCAACAAACTTGCGATGAACTGCTTATTTGCATCACTGCTCCTCCTGATGTCACAAAGTGTCAAGTTGTTAAATTTATCGTGGTGAAAATATCAAAAGATGAGGAAAATGAGAACAAAATATATGATGGGGAGAAGACTAATGTTAATGCATACTCATTTTTACTAGTATGTTTTTACTCGTGGAAACTTATGTTTGGATTACTTCTCTTGGATCCTTTTGTTTTGAATATTACTTGTTACCGAAAAAAAATTGTAAAGCTTTGTATAATTTTTGGATTTCCTACTACTACTGCATGCTTGCAAAAAAAATTACTAGGTCCGCGCACCTGGTTGTTTTATGCCGGAGGGGAGAATTGTTTGTATTTATTGCATTAAAATAAACATAGACAAAAAAATATGTACTGTTATGTATATTGGTTAGTGTAATTTATACAATCCACTATCCAGATTTTTTTGGGTAAAAGAGATTTTATAACCAAAAATGAAACTAGATACAAGAGATCAAAGGGGCATACCCCTAAGCCTATCAAAAACAAATCTTAAAAAGTTGCATGAATAAGAAACCTAGGCCATACAAGACAGTCAAAGCAAAATATTCTAGAGAAAATATTCTAGGCTCTGCAAAGATCACAATACCACCCACTTTCCGCTATGTGCAAACTCTATCCAGGATATTACGATCGAGCTTCTCCCAAATAACTTCAATGTTAGGGATTTTGTTGCCAAAAATGTATTCATTCCTTGTCTTCCATATGTAATCCACAGAACTTGTCATAGCTAACTTGTACAACGCCGAAGGGAAGCCTTTATGCTTTAGATGAAGGGTTGCCCAAGATATCTCATGGTCCCAATTTCCTGGACTCCAACAAACTTTAAACTTATGAAGAATCTTGGACCAAAGCTGGGATGCGAAGGGACAAGAGAAGAATAAGTGCCCATGAGACTCAGCCTCACTAGCACACAGAACACACATGGGATCCACTGTCTTTCCCCAGGAAAGGAGTCTATCCAGATTTCATTATCACAGTGGATTGTTTTGTGATCATGTGTTAGAACAGGGGGGAAAAAAAGGAGCACTAAACTAATGCTTCTTAGTAAATCCAATTCTGGCAAACTGGGTGAATGATAACCCAAGAGGTTAACAAACCCACGAGGTTAGCAAAGTGGTCTTGATTTGGAGCTTAAGGATTTGCTTCCATCTAATGTCTCAGGTTCGACTCCTCTTGCCAGCAAACTCTCAGGGCCACTGGAGGTTATGCCATGTCGTTACCTCCAGAGCGTTGGAATTAGTTGAGGTGCAGACAAGCTAACCTGGATATCCGATTATAAATAATAATAAAAATTGGGTGCGCAAATCATCCAAATCCCAGGCAATGATGAGTCCCGCGCGTTTGTTACTCCAGCAACACAGCAGATAATTTTCGAAATCACTCCCATAATTCTAGGTTCTTAATGGTAACTATGGTTTAGTGAGTACAAATGGCAACAACCAATTAGAATGAGGGTAATATTCACCTCATTTAGCATTTAGTGAAAGTGAATAAATTTGGACTGAAATACTTGGATCGGTTATAAAGCTGATGGAGATTATTTTGGCCCTCAGATGAGGAATATAATCTGGAGAGGGGGACTAGAAAATACCACCACTTTCATTGGCATTCGTTTTTTTTTTTCAGACAAATGGTAGGATGTTATTATGTTAACACACCCGTAAATCTTTGCTTAAATGGGGCCTTGACAACAAATTCCATGACATTGCCCCAACCTTGTCCATTAAAATAACCACCCAAGTTTTTCGCAACCAAAAAATGGGGACTAGAAATCATGTCTTTTTTACCCAAACCAAACATGATATATATTGCTTTCAAACTTCCTCCTAAGAAAAAACCAGCGACAAACGGTCCAAACATAAGGGACTCCTCAAAAACCAAAAACCATATGAAACAAAGTTGCATTTACAGCAATAAACTGAAGCAGATGGATGAACATTTGTGCAAACCTTAAACTGGAAAAGAACCCTGATCACGAGCAGAGAACTCGGCGTTGAAAAGGCAGGTTGTCGAGTCAAGGGACTGAAGTGCTCTCACAACTTCAGTCATTGACAGCCGTTTCTCTGGCATTACAGACGTGCATCTGAGAGCAATATCAAGAGCTCCCAGCATTTCTTGGTGAGAGGAGTTTGGAATTTTCGGGTCAAGAACTTGAAAAGCCCCGTTAGAGATGTTGATTTTCCGGCGAACCCATTTCAAGACGTCTAGAGAGTCTGCTCCTGACTCTGTTTGCTCTGCTGGGCGGCCTGTCACGAGCTCTAAAAGTACAACACCAAAACTGTAGACGTCCATTTGTTCAGTGGGTTTTTTGCAGTATTCGTATTCTGGAATCAAGAAACATCGACAGAGAGCAAGTATTCAAACTCAAGCACTCATATAGCACTATGATTTGACTTAAAGCATAAGACTCGACTAACAACCAACTAATTTACTTATGCGTTGCTTCATAAACTTAGCCACGAGTAATATCATGCCGGGTCAGGACCGCATATTGTTAATATTTTTGGTTATGAAAACTGGCAAGTTTGCTTTGAAAGAAACTAATCGGAAGAAGATTTGATTGCATTTTAAAGTGTGATCAGCAAATTTTGAAAGCTTCAATACAAAATTCCTGCAACTATTCCATTTTGGTTATTGTAGTTTTGTTGTAGAACTAATATCAAAACAAGAATGACTAAACCAAATCAATCAGGGAAATTTCAACACCATACTTCCTCTGGAGTCTGGATCAATATTCCCATAACTGTTAGTATACCGGATGGTACAAGATTTCGAAGTGTTTCTCACTCAGCTATTGCCTAAACCCTAATAACTAATACATAGTACACACTGTCAAAATAGGTCAGGAATTCCCACTATGAAAACAGTTGTAATACTCTTGGATTCAGAGTACCTAGTTTTGCCATGCTAATATATATCTGACAATATTGGTAAATGGAAACCAGAGCTTATAATTCTAAGCTAGAGAAGTGAAATCAACAATCACTACTAGTGACTCTGACTAGTGAGGAAATCAGAAGTAGAGAGCCAATACCTGGCGCAATGTAACATGAAAATGCAGATTCTGATGCTAATGATGACTGAAATGCGGCTTCTCCCACAATTCTATCAAGAGCAAAATCTGTTAACTTCGGTTCAAAATCGGCATCCAGAATAATATTCCTTGATTTCAGATTTCTATGAAGTGTATATGGAACATAATCCCTATGAAGGTATGCTAATCCTTGAGCAACTCCAAGGGCGATCTTCACCCGATCACTCCATGACAACCCAAAATCTGGTCTGCCAATCAAATCCCTGAGGCTCCCCTTTTGCAAATATTCATAAATGAGAAAGATTGAATCATCAGAATGGCAAAAACCCAGAATTTTAATAATGTTCTTATGCCTGATCTTAGCTAATGTCTTGATCTCAGTCTTTAGAGCTTTCGAATTTTGTCTTCCAAAATTGACCATCTTTTTTACAGCAACAAGTTCACCACTTGGTAAGGCTACAATGTGAATTCTACCGAAAACTCCCCCAACTCCAGCAGCATTTTTCTCATCCATTGCCATCATCAAATCGTGTTCAGTGACTCTAAGAGGGTAGAAAAAGACAGAACGCCAAATACCCGTTTCAGATTTTCGCTTGGCGGATCGAACCATGTAAAATGCTATAGAAACAATCAGTATTCCAACTGCTAAAGCTAAAGAGACCAAAGCACAGGCCAATTTTGAGATTTTACCAACTTTGTGACCTGGGTTTTGATCGGGGCACGGATTTGGTAATCCAGAGCCACATAGGTCGGGATTTCCTTGCAAAAAAGAAGCTGGAAGGCCGGAGATGAGAGAGAATGGAACTCGACCAGAAAGCTTGTTGAATGAAACATTAAAAAGGGCAAGTTTCAAGTTTTGAAGCTGTGGTGGGATTGAACCAGTGAGACTATTGTCAGAAAGATCAAGGTAAGTAAGCACTGGCAATTCAGCAAGTGTTGGTGGGATTTCACCAACAAGATTGTTATCTGCCAAAGCTAACGAGACTATTTTCTTGCAGTTTATCAGCTCTGGGATTTTTCCGGAAAGTGAGTTATGGGAGAGGTTTATGATGCTCATAACTGGCGAATCGCAAAAATTAGGCGGAATTTCACCATTAAAACCATTGAGAGATGCAGAGAACCTGTACAAGCTCTTCACCATTCCAAAACCCTGAGGAATTTTACCACTAAAGCTGTTGTTATCCACCTGAACTTGCTCCAATTGAGCAGCATTGGAAATCGATTCTGGTATTTCACCAGAAAACCTATTATTTTCAGCTCTGATAAGCTTAATCTTAGGCAATGACCATAACCCATTTGGGAAATCCCCATTAAACCCATTGCTCTGAACTTGAAACCTCTCAAGTTTCAAGCATTGATTGATAGAGTTGTTGGGTATTGACCCATTGAACAAATTTGTATGGAGACTTAGGCTTATAAGACCTGTAGCATCACAAATCCCATTTGAGAAAAACCCAGAAAGCTTGTTTTGTGAAACATCAAAAGAAACCAACTTTGTCAGAAAATGCCCCAAATTCTGAGGTACCCCACCAGTTAGATTGTTCTGAGATAGGTCTAAAATGGATAAACTAACCAAACCCACAAAGGATTCAGGGATTGAACCATAAAAACCAGAGCTTTGCAACAAAAGCTGCTCAAGCTTATCAAGCTTCCCAAGATCACTAGGAATTTCACTAACCAGTAATGAATTTTGAGACAAATCAAGGACTACAAGCTCAGTAAAATTGCCAAAAGCCAGAGAAAGACTACCTGAGAGCAAGTTACCACCCAAGTTGAGAACTTGAAGTTTCTTCAAACCCCCAATGGCTTCCGGGATTTTTCCTTCAACATGGTTTTTACTCAAATCAAGAATTTTCAATGCCCCCAACTGAGAAATCTGATCTGGGATTGTTCCCCAAATGAGATTGTTACTAAAATTTAGACTTTCGAGTGAGCTACACAGTGAAAGATGGAGAGGAATGGTTTGGTTGAAGAAGTTATTAGCAAGATTGAGATGGGTCAGATTAGGGATTTGACAGAGAGAAGAAGAGATTTCTCCAGAGAGGTTTAGATTATGGAGGTTGAGAGAAGATACAGAGAGAGGAAGTGAAGTGGTGCAAGTGATTCCTGTCCAGTTACAGTAATGGGTGGATGTGGAATTGGACCAAGTTGAGAGAGAGTTCGTGGGGTCTTCAATGGAGGACTTGAAGGCTAGAAGGATATTTGCTTCAGATGAAGCAGAACTGAGGAGAATGAGGAGTGAGAAGGTTAGAGAGAAGAGGAGTAAGGGTTTGGTTGAGGTAGCCATTGGAAGATCGAGCTTTACTGAGAGGACATGTTGGTTTATACTATATATACCAGTTCTTTTCTGCGTGTTTCTCAATCTCTTTTTGGTGCACGGAAATTGAAATGTTGGATTAAAGTTTGTTTTCTTTAGATTAGTGTGTGTGTTTTTTTTTTTCGTTGAGAATTCATTGGATTTGGACCAAAGGTTTCAGGTCAAAAAAGGAATTAGAAAAAGTTCAGAAGAAGGTTTTACAACTTAGGTACGTAACAAGTCAACAAAGCTACCAATTGCTTATGAGAATAAGTTATTTCTGTCAGCGGTGGAAACAAATGTTTTCTTCCAATCAATCACAGCGATTCATGTGATTGTGTGCTACACAATCACACAGACAGCTGTGATTGATTTGGAGGAAACATTTATTTCCGTCGGCGGTGAAAATAATATTTTCTCATTGCTTATTTGTTTATATTTTTGGAAAATGGTTTAGACTTGACTTTATTCACATAATCCTTCAGTAAGGTCCTCCACAATAGCTTCAATCCTTGTTCTACGCTTGTGTATTCAATAGTCATTCTCGTGAATTTTAATAGTTTGAGATTTTTTCAAAAATACTTTCACGCCTACACACGTAAATTATGTGGCTTAGGCTCGGACATATACAAATTCATTATCGTTCGATGTTTGTTGATTACACGGGCATTTAGGTGGAACCCGCGTGCATCTAATGATTATGAACACATCTATGCCCGACTCTGTATATGGACATATGTGGTCGTATAACTGATGCTATTAGTTTTTTCATTGATTTTACTAACAAAAGATTAAACAAATGTAATGGCACAATAACAAAGATGATATTTTTGTAGTATGAAATAGCTTAGCTTTTTGTACTAAGGAAAATGCTAACGTGTGCCCAATAGTAAGGTTGAAAAAGTGTATTGAAATGTGTGAAAAATGTATAGAGATATGTAAAAGTGTAAAAGGTGTATTTGCATGTGTGTTGTTTTTTGTTTATTTGTATATTTATTGTGTGCCTATTGAGCACACGTTAGCAAGACCCTCGTACTAATAAGCAATACAAAGTGAGATGTGATAGGATAGGTTATCATTGTTCAACTCTGGAGGGCATGCTAAGTTTCAAGACTGAAGATCTTGCCCCAAAAATTCATGATATGGCATGATGGGTATTGGGGCATATGTCAAAGTTTAAGACTATCCACTAGTATTTTATGTGTTTAATTGCTTTGGTTGTCAATTCAATTTAGAAAGGAATCCTAAGAGAGGTGATATTCTGTGGACAATGGACATAGGTGATTGGACGTGACTTTCCACAATCCACCTACCAGCGTTGCACACCTTAATCAATAGGAAAAGCTCCCACCCTGGTTAAGGTGGTCAGCCTTTTTAGCATCTTAAATGCTAAAGTGACAATAAATACTACTATACTATTCAGAATTTGCTCAGAAAGTGACAATGAGTAGGTTTGATTCAGTTGTTAGTGCATTTGAGCCATTCATTCCCACTCTCTAGGTAATTCTGGCTAATTTTATATTTTTTAGATTCCTCTCGTCGTAACAAGCCAAGAAACTACAAAAAATCAACCAAAAACTAACAAATGCAAAAAAAATTTGAATAAGGACAAACGAAAAAAAACTAAAAAAACAGTTTTTTCAAATTAGCCTTTAATCTTTTATTAATAGTATAATCTTTTACTCCCTCCATCCCCAATCTTTGGTCCCAAGTAGCACTTCTTGTTGTCCTAAATTTTTGTCCCAATTCAAAACTAAAAGAGCATTAACTAGTAAAATTCCACTTTTACCCTTTCTTTTTTAGAATAAGTACATGTAATGATGATGTTTTGGAGGGTAAAACGAGAAAAAGAACGGCATAACACGTGTAATGATTATGTTTCCCTAATCAATTGAAATTACTAAAAGGGACTAATAAAGTTGGACGGTGGAGTACCAGATAATTTTAATTTTGATGAAATTTGAATAGAAAATGATTTTCGCACTCAAATTTTTTTTTTATAAATGCACTCCAAAATCTATTTCTAGTAATTGTATTGTGTATATTTTTTAGCGCTAAATAATAAATTTTGAAGTGCATTTACAAAGTATTAGAATGCAAAATTCACTACCCAAGATGAATTGTAACATACTATATAAGTAACTAATCATTCCACCCTCCGTCCAAAAATGATAGTCCCCTAAGAAAAAAACTTTCAATTTAAAAAAATGAAATACTTCTTTCAGTACATGATTTTTCGAGTTTGTTCGCACTAACTTAAAAACCTCGATTAGTTCTTTAATTTGGTGCAAAAAATTTAAGATATTATGAATAGAAGTATTTTAATTTTTTGTCCAAAAATTGCACATATTTTTGTAGGAAAGTATCATTTTGAGACAAAGGGAGTACATCAAAAATGATAAAACAACGACAATTCACAATATATGTTTTTTTAACCATTCGATATGCGTGAATCTCGCATTGTAAACGTACAATTCACACACATCAAATAAATTTAATAACTACAGATAATTATTTTCTTCTTCATTCAAAAAAATTCGCATTTTTCAATTTTGCGTCATTTTTTTTAGATTATTGGTTCATCACAATGAGAGGGATCTAAAAAATAAAAGATTAATATAAGCCAATTTTTTTAATAAGGACAAAAAATAATCCAAAAGTATGTCTATTTGTTTTTTGTCTTTAGTGATTTTTTAAAAAACTTTGAACAGAATTTTTCTTCTTTTTAGATTTCACCGACGAGCCTAACCAGTATTCCATAAAAAATACGAAAAATAAAATTTGCGGGGAAAAAAATTGAATAAGAATAAAAAAATAATCCAAATGACTTTTAGTGTCCAGATTCATTGGTGCTAAAATCACCTCTCCACTTCATTTGCTAAAATCACCCACTTGATTTTAGCAAATCTCCATTTTATCTTTTGGCAAACTAAGCCTAGGCCAAATTCCACTTAAAGCATCTTTATTGGAGCAAAACACAAGCTGCAAATGATGCTCTACCCGTGACTGGCTTCAGAAGATGACAGAGGAGGACAGAAGACCAACTTTTTAACGCATGTGAAATGCTCTCCCAAATTCCCAATGCATGAACAATTACTAATTCCATGCAGTAACACAGACGCAGTGACAAAATTGCTTTTGTTAATGCGAAAATTCAATGTATATAAGACTTGTACTATGTGTAGGGGACGAGACTCTTATACAACATTTTTCTCTTTATCTTGTGCCTATCTCTATCTGTTCTCTCTCATGCGCATGCCGAAGTGCACCGACTCCTTTCTTCACCACTCCCTCGGCTACCTCCCTACGCTATGCTCTCTAGAAATTGATGTACATGGGATTAGGTGAAGTCGAAGTACACCAATCGCGATTTTATAATTAAAAATAAAAAATTAGTTTAAAAAAAAAAAAACAAGTCAAACGAGATAGATTTTTTGACTTATTTTTATTTTCTAAACTTTTTTAAGTTTGGTTCATATGTTTTCCTTTTCTAGCGAAAGCTAAAAGCAAGTGGTGGCTAGTTCATGCGTTAGAGCTCTTGGATGCTCTGCACTGCATTCCGGGATCAAGTCTCGTGTCTCCTCCCCATATAATAAATTAGGAATGACCAAAAGTAAATTACTCTTTTCTTATCATAACAATCCAAAATAATTAAACCACTTGGAAAAAAAATTACCTTGAGTAGTTGGCCAGCTATTGGCCAGACAGAGGGGGTACCGTGGTGGTGAAAATGTCCAAATGAAGCCTATATTCTACTTAACTTTCAACTAACATTTTTGACCTTTCACCAAAAGGTAAAACGTGAAAGACAGCCCTCATTACTACATCACTCTGCCAAAATTCTGAGTGAAAATCTAGAGAAGCAATGTTACAAATATTTCAGCCGTCCAAAATTATTCGATCTTTTATATTATCGTCTATTTTCTATACAAAAAATAAAATGTTTGTGAGATTTTTTCGGAAATTTTCAGCACCAATTGTTCATTTTGCACACAAAGAGGTGAATTCGTAACTTTTAGATCTTAATCACTATTTAAGTGTAAAGTAAACTTTTATTTCTGTAATGGGATATCCTCCGGTCCCTTAAAACAGACTATGCGGTCCTGTCCGAGTCATGATATTAAGACTCTTTCTGGATTCGTTTCGATGATCGGGATCACTGATATTTTTAGATCTCATCGAGAACATTAGACACGTTACAATTTATTTTAATTGGAAATCGTTGCTTTTTTTCTCGAATGATGAAGACAAATTGCCTAACGTGACAACAGTTTTATAAGGCCATGTTATTCCATATTTGTCAATGAAAAAGGTCAAACATGTCCTTGATCAGAAAGAGAAAATCCAAAAAAGGTCACGAGTGATGATGATAAAGAAAACTCCAAATTGCATGTTACACTTTTTTCGCACTACTATGAAGTCATCGATCGAGAATTAGTCGGTGATTAATATTTATACACATCAATAACAGTACCAATCTAGTCCCCAATTATTGGGGGTATGGACGGCGATGATTGGAGACGGACCTGAAACAGTGGCTCTCTCCCTAAACCTCTAAGAACCGAGGAGTTACAGGGGCGTTTTGCTGCAAAACCATACCCCAAAAGAAAACCGAAAGGCATATAGGAGGACAAGCCTAAAGACCCAAATCAATATTTGTGCTCCTTATGCCTATAGAATCAAATCATTTTTTGTGCTCGTTTATGTATAAAAAAAAAAGTGGGTTAACAAATTAAATTATGGACTGTGATCTTGATGTCGTGACGTGGCGCGAGAATAGCCAATCCGCGTTTTTCATTTCATTTTTTTTTTTGCTCGTATTTTTTGTATACATTTAACTACGAGAGGCCCCGTTCCGCTAAAAAAATAACAGTTTTGTTTTAACTCAAAAACTATCTCATTCCACTAACAAAAAAACCACTTAGTTTTTTTTGCAAAACTAAAAACCAAAAAAGCCAAAAAAAAAACTGGTTAGTGGAATAAGTTAGTTTTTTTGCAAAACTAAACATACAAAAAACTAGATTAATGAAACAAGTTAGTGGAACAAGTTAGTTTTTTTGCAAAACTAAAACCAAAAGACTAGTTAGTGGAACAAGTTAGTTTTTTTGTAAAACTAAAACATCCAAAAAAAACCAAAAAACCAAAAAAAACAAGTTAGTGGAATACCAATCTTAAGTTTCATTTACATGCTATCAATCGGTTCATACAAAGTTTTTTCCTGTTTTAAATGGCTCTCACGCTAGTGAACGCTAGGATCTGTCACAAAAAATATTGGGTCCATTGAACCGATTACCAAGTTATCAAAAAATTTAATCTATGCACAAAATTTGTTAATAACACAAAATATAATTTTTTTTTCCCGATAAAATAAAACACAGTTTAATTGTGCAGGGGATATGACTTGCGTATTTGAGTAGCACTTTATAGGTCAACCTTTTTTTATTTTACCTTTCAACAACACAGAGCAGAATTTTTATTTTTTATTTTTGGGAAAATGGAGCAGAAATTTGTCTTGGAATGATGAAAAAGAATGGTACTATAAATTAACAAGATTATTTCATCTTTATTCACTTAATTTTTAGAATATATGTCAAACAAATCGGTAATCGTGTTCAACCCTCAAAAGTGACCCAACTTTAGGATCTAATGACTATTTTTTTTTTTTTTGATCAGTAATCTATGACTATTTAAAACACCATTTTGGTAAGTGCCAAAGATGTTTCCTGAAACCCTTTTAATATTTTCTTGGAAAATAAAAAAGCATTTTGTTTTTTTCCTACCAAAAAGCTTACACATATTCTCATAGACCAGAGTCAAGACTAGTACCAAAGGAATATTTTAGTAAATAATTGTTACTTGATATTTAGAAATTCACAATTAGGAAAATGATATACTAAATATCCGTGAAGCATTTCATTTTCTTCCTTGGAAAGCACTCGTGAGGTCTTGTTCCGATTCTTGACTTAAACTAAAAAGTAATTTATTGCGTTTTATGAAACAAGGAGTAATTAGTTTACAATACATCTACTTGAAAATTGATTAAATTAGCAAATTCCTGACTTAAGTCATGACAATTAGTCAACAGTCCAATGTCAAAGCATTATAATACATTTCTAAACGAACATGGGTCTTGCTCATAGTAAGCACGCGAACAAAAGAACAAACAAACACACACTTCAATAAACATTTTACGTTTTTCAATACACTTTCACATATTCCTATGCATTTTTCACATATTTCAACACACTTTTTCAATGTTAACGTGTGCCCATTTTCCAATAAACATATACTAGAAAATATAAAAACGTAACAAAAATTGCAAATAAAATTGTGCAAAAGAATTATGAGATGATCGAGACCGAAGCCGGTAAAGTGTTTAACGTGCATGAATTAATTCTACATGCATGTGGGGCCCATGTGTATTGGACGATTAAAAACAAATTTGTCGAATCTTTTTTATATCAGTAGTCGGTAAGTAGGATTCGGGGAACTTGTAGTAGATTGTAGTAGATTGCCGGTATACTCTTACATATATTAATATGGAGAGAAGAAGAGGAGAGAGATGGGTATTGTGCCATGGTGTTAGTAAAGATTCGCTAGAGATGAGAAGTCCTAAAGTCCCAACAATTTTTTGTTTGTAATAAAGTGTCCCTTTTTGTCTTTGGTGAACATAACCAGACATGGCATAATCATGGTGGGGTGAGCCCAAAGGTGCTAAAATAATCAATGAAAAATCACTTATTGCACTGAAGAAAGCAACAGAAAACAATAAAACACCATTATTATTAGCCCAAAGAATTTATTGCATAGGAGAGAGAGCAAATTTTTCGTATGCTGCCCCGTTACACACATGGCCCGTCTTGAAATTCTTGTAGCCTATTACGAACTTCTAAAATAGGGACCTATATTTTTAAAAAATAAAAATAAAACCAATTTTCAAATGATAGTTAAAATATATTTTTTTATGGAGACCCAGGAATTGAAAAATTGAATTGTTTGATAAAGAAACCGAGTTTTTTCACTAGGCTAACTTGCTCACTTGTTATACAAGTGATAAATTAAACATTTACTATTATATATTTGGCTGTAACTATCCACCGTCCATTTTGAGCTAAAATTTTAGAGACTTAAGTTGGTCACCGCTTTAGCTCAAGGTCGGTCCGGGCGAGTGGCCACCCACAAATTTTGGATGCCCCCACCCAGAATGACATCCAGTTTTTCTCGACACAAACATGGCACAACCTTATTTTACTTATCACAAAAGCCATACCGGCAATTGTCTCAACAGGATATTGTTGCGAGCTGTAAACAACACTACAAAAAAGAAAAAGAAAAAAAGAAAAGAACATTCTGGGTGTTTTGGTTTATTTTTTTATTCATTTTTTTTTTTTGCATTTGTTAATTTTGCGTCGATTTTTTTGTGGATTATTGATTCGTCATGACGAGAGAAATCTAAAAAGTCAAAACTTATTATAAAAAGTTCACTAAAGACCACAAAATCCAAACTTTTGTAGATTATTGGATTATTTTGGTCTTTATTCACAAAAAATTTAGTGTAGTTAATAATTTTTTACTTTTTAGATTATTCTCATCGAGAAAAACTAATAATCCGCAAAAAATCGACACAAAACCAACAATTGCAATTTTTTTAATAAAGACAACAAATAACAAGAAAAAATAACAAAACTTACCATAAGCAACTATCATGATTCAGGATGTCAGTTTTGACTGTCGATAACACAAAATGTAATCATTAAGAATTTCGATTTCTCGATGACCCTACGTAGGAAAAGCTAGCGAAGATCCGGCATCATGTGAAAAGGGCCGGCAATGCTCCCTCCCTCAAAGTAGTTGTTGGAAAAATGGTTAAGGACGTGGGTTGTCCAAAAAATAGTGAAACAAAAGTGTAAAATCTCAAAATGGGGAAGAGTTTGGGCCAACATTGGAGATGCTCCAAGCCTGAACCCGGCCCGGTCCAATTTTCTGCAAAACTAGAGGGTCCGGTACCTTACCCGTTATCCAAACACGTCATCAGTAGATGCCTTGCGTAGGCGTCACCATTTCTCCTAAGCAAATCCCGGGCCCACTTACACGTGTCAAGATCACGACCCTACACCAACGGCGAATCGTGATCATCACCCTCACTTCTTTGATGGCGGGAAAGACGCAAAGCTTTGCAGCGATATGGCGGGAACGTATCCCCCACGAAATTCACCAGTTTGATCCAAATTGATTCAAACTCTCTCTCTCTCTCTCTCCCTGTGTGTGTGTTTTTTGGTCTCTGTAAAGATGGGGAAGAGAAAACAAACTAGGGTTTCCGAAGAGAAGGAAGAACAACAGCATCAGGATGACCTCAACGCATCTTCTTCAACTGAGAAGAGCTTGTATGAGGTATTACTGTTTGACTATTGGTGTACTTCTTTCACTTTTTGTTTGCCCTAATTACGCAATAAAGTTCTCTGTTTGGTTGCTTGATAATTGGTTTCTCTAACTTCGTACACTTTTTTCGCTTTTCATGGTTGCTTGAACAAATTAGTCAAATTTCATGCTTTGGAGTCCATATTCTGATTTTGATTCCAAATTGGGCTCCTTTTCGGTTTCAAAAAGTCTCGGATCACAACTTTAGAACAACTGAGGATGCAACTATCTTTAGAAACTGTTCGATGTTTGCGGGCCCACTGGCATCAAATGGTTTTGGAGTGTTCCTGGCATTGCTCTCTCTGGTTTGATAACATCAGAATGTTTGTACTATGTCGAGCAAGAAGTGCAAAATTTAGTGTGGGAGAAAAAGTTTTTTGCTTGTGGGGGTGTGGGCCTTGTGGCCCTAAGAATTTTGCTCTTGGGAGTAGAACAATGTTTTTGACACTGTTTCCCCAAATCTAAACTATTGATTTGGTATGACTCAATGAGAAATCCATGTATAAGCTACGGTTGATTGCAAATCTGCAGCCACAAATAAAAATAAATCGCGTTTCATCTTATGCAGGAAAACCTTGTTATGTATGGAACTTAAATGGTCCCAAAGTCAGCATGTACCCATATCTAACTTGTTTGATACATACCCCAAATCTTGATCGGATCAAGAAGGTCCTGTACTTGGACACAAATGCACCCAAGTAACCCAATATTTGTAACACCCCATGTAATCACTAGCCCAGTACCTTGATTTGATCCACAAGCCACACTATATGACCCAAAATGATTAAGCCCAAGGTACTAGTAGTCTCTTACATGGTTTGTTATATGCCCAAGATCACTCATGTAATTATGTAAACAACCAATGTGGGACTAAACACCATTTACCCCCAAACCTGGGGTATTACAATAGCCATATTAGGGTTCATGTAACATAAAGCTTCACAAAAGCCTTAAAGTCACCTGAATTGATTTGAATTTGGAAGAATGGATTTCCATCCCTCATCCACGTGAGTTGTTTTCTGTGGTACTTTCGAATCTGTTGTTAGTTTATTTTTCTTCACCAGTGTCCACTACAACCCTATAGTGCGGCTTTGCACTACAGGAACCCCAATTCCGTCCTATACCCTTACCGTTTGTGATATAAAGGACACAAGTATTTTGTGCTAAACTCTAGAGTTTATGAAACATGGTAACTCTTGAAGTTTGAATTTTTGTTCGTTCCATCTGCTATTTCAAGTTTTATTTATGTTGGAAGACTGCCTTCTACTATTCTGAAGGTTGAAAAGGCTTATTTTACCCGAGAACAAAACTTACACCTGTTATCCACAGATGCACTTTCCTTCGTTTGTAGTTTTGTCAGACTCCATTAAAGTTTTGAGCTTTTATGATTTGACATGTTAAACTGAGTGTTCTCTTCTTTGTTTTGCTTCTCTTTGTTTTGCATGTTTCATGATTTCTGATTTAGTGATTTTTTAATTACATTGTGTGGTGCAAATTTTGCGATCTTATGCTTTAATTAGTCAACTTGAATGGGTTTAGAAGATGATAGAGCGAAGATAGGGAGTTTTCAAGTGACAGTGGTACAGTTGGTCAATATTGAAGGGTGATTTACAAGTTTTTCTTGCTTTAAGACCTCATATATTTTGTTTATGGATTAGGTAGTTGGATTATTAGGCTTAGAGTCTTGCTGTCTTAGACTGTTTAGTATTTGCAACAATCAAAAGGGCAATTTGAAAATGGTCTGTTTTCGATAATCATAAAAGGTTCCCTGATTCTCTAGCCAATTTGTTTCTGAACACTTGTGAAGTGTAGGAATATTATGCTATATGTCAAATCAAGTTGTTTTGACGACACTGATCCACAGGGTTTTTAGAGTGCTTGGACTGTAACAATCTGTAACACTTAATAGTTTATATAATTACTGTGTCACTGGATAATTACTGCATTGTTCGTAATAGTGTGTCCTTGGATGGTTTCAGAAACTCTATCGAATAATACTTAACCAAAATTTGAGGAGAAACAATGCATAACTCTTGAAAGTAATTTTTAGGATCTTATCTTCCGAGTCCTCTGCGAAATTTGTTTCTGTGGGCCTTTCATAAAGAGTTGAAACTAAAAAATCAAGTACTTTTTAAGCCCTTTTTGTTTCAGGATACGATGATTTGTGTGCGTGTGTCACTTCAATTTTGACAGTCCTTATGTCACTTCAATTTTCATAGGACTAGAGAATCCATTTCAATTTCACGTTAAACTTCTAGAAGATTGTTTGTGCCTTGTTGCTTTTACTGGTTTTTGTTTTCTTGTACTTCTACTTAGTGTTGATCCTACTTCCCTTTGTAATTCATGTGCTATTGTGCGCAATTCTATAAGAAATCAGACTAGTGTTTCTTGGTCATGATAGTAGTTGATACTCATAAATCATCAAAGAAGCAGATTGTCTGGGATGAGATGATGCTAATCTGTCAGTATTAATTGCTTAAAATGGGTTCATTTGGTGAAACCTTATTAACAAAGGTATACTGTATTTCTATGAAAGTTGATCAGGAGAACTGGATAAGCATGATTGTTCTTACGGCATTTTTTCCTTTTGTATATCAGAGAAAGTAACCAAATTAATTGCAGATTCTGGGGGTGGAGAAGACAGCATCTCAACAGGAGATAAAGAAATCATATTATAAGTTGGCTTTGCGATTGCATCCTGATAAGAATCCTGGGGATGAGGTGAAAGTTGATCCCACGGCACTGACTTCTGTTCTCCATTCAATTTTCACTATGTATTGCACATTGAAACCCTTCAGTGTTATTTATAGGATGCAAAGGAGAAGTTTCAACAGCTGCAGAAGGTGATATCAATTCTTGGTGATGAGGAGAAAAGGGCACTCTATGATCAGACTGGATGTGTTGATGATGATGTGAGTTATTCGCATATGCTTTTGTGTTTGCTGTCCTCTTCTAGAACTTAGTGGATTACTTGTGTTTGAGGCTGTGAGCGCTCCAGGGATCTACTTGATTTATTTTAATAGTATTTGATGGCAAAAAGATTGTAATGTTACACATACCCAAATCATTGCAGAAAATTGGAAGGAAATTTGCAATGGTGCCATTCCCAATTTCTAGGCTGTACTAACCATTCACAGTGGCTAGGTCCAACCTTTCTATTTTTTTTTTTTCCTTACTTAGATTCTTGATCGAAATACAGTCCTTATGATGTCCAGGTTTTGGGAAAGTCTCATACTAGAAGCTGAGGGATAAAATCTACCTGTTTTCAATGCTCTTTAAACACTATGCATTTCTTTTCATATGAATTTTAAGTGATTGGTTATTCAAAAACCAGGCATCTGATTGCTTCTTTTTTCTATCCCCAATGGCAGGACCTCTCAGGAGAGGTTGTCAACAATTTGAAAGAGTTCTTCCGAACCATGTACAAGAAGGTTGCTTAAATTTTTTTTAGCATATTACTTTTGAGATGCTGTTTTAATATTTGAGAATTATTACATTCATTGGGATAAATTATAGACGAGACATACATTGGTTTCAGGTCACTGAAGCTGATATTGAAGAGTTCGAAGCAAATTATAGGGGATCTGATTCAGAAAAGAATGATTTGATTGATTTGTATAATAAGTACAAGGGTCACATGAACAGGTATGTCCTATACAAGTGCTGCAATTCGCTCCTATAGGTCCGTCGTTTTGATTTCTAGAGTTATCTCCCTCGCAGGCTCTTCTGTTCAATGCTTTGCTCGGATCCCAAGTTGGATTCGCATCGATTCAAGGATATTCTGGATGAGGCAATAGCTTCAGGTGAGGGTTTTCATTAGCTTTACTCGTACAAGCTTTGATTCCACTTCCACATGTTCGAATTGGAGAAAATTATGAACCTGACGGCTTAGATTAATTTTTTTGAGACCATTCACCTTGTTAGTTGGAAAAAGAAAATGGTAACAGGTCTTCCAAATATTAAATGAAATGATGGTTGGAAAAAGAAATTGTAACATGTCTTCCAATCATAAGATGGCAAAGGAATAAATCTGAGTCTTGAAGCTTAAGCACATCCAGCAATTTGAACTTGTTCGTTCAAGGAGGCTGTTTGGCACTGTCTTTTTTCTTTTTCTTTGCTGTATTCACTGTCATGAATGCGAAAAAACTTGTTTGGCGAGCTGCTTGAGATTTCTTAACCAAAAAAAAAAAAAAAAAGTACTCTTTTTAGAAACACCTAAATGATTTTTTCAAATTTTTGAAATTGTTCTGCAAAAGGAAAAAGAACCTGCGTGGAACATTGCTTGTTTTCGAGTTTTGCCTTATTTTGGTTTCTGAAAACACGAAAAAGAAGTTTTCTTTGTAATCCATGTCTCCCCTGACAATCTTTCTCCCTCTCTCTCTTTCGTAGGAGCTCTGCAGTCAACCAAAGCATATCAGAAATGGGCTAAGAAAGTATCTGAAACAAAACCTCCTACTAGTCCTCTTAGACGCAGAGAGAAGTAAGTCTTTTGTTTTGGTTGTCTATTAAAATAGACCTCTGCCCTTTCCTTCTAAATTTTAACCACAGATTACAACCTAACCATGTAGAAAATCCTTTTGCAGGTCGAAGAAAGATTCTGAAGATTTATATGCAATCATTTCTCAGCGTCGAAACCAGAGGAAAGAGCAATTTGATTCCTTCTTCTCATCCATAGCTTCTAAGTATGGTGGGGGCGAAGGGCCTTCAGAACCCACTGAAGAAGAATTTGAAGCAGCAAAAAAGAAGGTTGAATTGAGAAAGGCCGGGAAAACCAAACGGAAGTAACTTGGCATTGTCAAAGGATTCCAATCCCTCTCCTTTTTTTACCTGTAAAATTCTATGGAAGTTATGTCCAATGCCTTCATTTTATGTGTGTAATAGAAGTCTTGTTTATGGGGTACAACATGTTTACTCATGATGCATTATTTGGTTGCAATGGCAAGAGCTTGGGTGGGGTCAAAGGTTATAAAATCAGTCTAGGACTCTATGCAAAAATATACTTGACTTTGCAAAGACTCCAACAACAAAAAAGTACATGCTAGCTAGAAATGTGCATTTTGGTTAATTTTGTTCAACTGAACCTATTACTGATGTCATATCTGCATGGGACTCAGCTCCCCTGCAATTTAGGGGTAAAAGAAAATACTAATATCCATATATAGATGGTTGTGAAAGTCACATTAATGTGTGATCAATTTTTTTCAATGAATTCATTTCAACAACATAGTATTTTGGTAGAAGTTATGCTGCCCATTGTGACTTGAGGGTGACGGATTCGAGTTATTGAAACAATCTCTGTGCTTGTTGGGCATAATAAGGTTGTGTACATCCAAATCTTCTCCGGACAGTACTATAGTAGTGGAAATTTCGTGCATTGAATGCTTTTTTTAAAAAAAAAATTGTTTATTATTTTTATGATGATGCATAAAACTTTCATTCGGAAATGGAAATAGACATGATCCCTTTATCCTATGTGCTATTTATACAAAAATGTTCTTTAAGATCATGTTTACACAGAGCAATAAACAAATGGTAAAATTGCTCTTCAAATATTAAAAAAAGGGTAAAACCTAAATTTCTATGGAAGTTATGTCGAATTTCTTTACTCTGTGTGTGTAATTGAAGTGGTGTTTATTGGGTACAACATTTTCACATCATTTGGTTTTAATGGCAAGACAAAGTTGGAGATAAAGAGTGTGCAACTGCTTGGCTTAGGTCAAAGTCATAAAATTAGTGTAGGACCCTATGCACAAATGTAGTTGACTTAGCAAAGACTCCAAGAAAAGAAAAAAAATAAAATAGCCATTGCTGATGTCATAGCTGCATCAGACTCAATCCCCTTCAATTTAGGGGGAAAAAAATTATAGATATCAATACGTAGATATGGTTGTAGTCGCATTAGTTTATTCGTTTTTATAATATATTTTGATGAAAATTTTGTTGCTCAACGTGACTTCAAGGCCATAGATTCGAATCATGGGAAAAGTCTCCATGTTTGTCAGAGAAGGGCAGCTAAGGGTCATCATCGGGCCGGGCCGGCCCAGCCCGCGAACTTTCAGCCCAAGCTTGTCCGTGGGCCGGGTTATGCGGGCTTTTCATTTTAGCGGGCCGGGCTATCTCTCAAAAGTTGAAGCCCAAGCCCGCCCACGGGCTTATCCTTGTCGGTCGGACGGGCGGGCTGGGCTATTTGGGCGGGCCAAATGCCCTTTTTTTGGAGCCATTTTTTTTTAATTACAACTAAACCTTGTCTAGCCTACCATATGGTGTAACAATAATACACCATGAGCAGTTGTTAGTTACCCCAGTCCCCATGCAACAAATGAATGGTCAATCAATGCATATATTTAGACCTTCTGAAATTTTAATGCATATATTTAGTTTTTTATTAGAACTTTACTGTGAAATATATACACATAGTTACACACATATGTCCAACTGTGTATTATTATTTTTATTTTGGTACATTTGTATTATATCTTTTTTTTGGTACATTATATATTATATCTTATGTACATTAACCGTGCAATAATGCATTACAAGTGTACCGGGCTACGAGCGGGCTAGTATCTCGGGCCGGCGGGCCGGGCTATCGGGCGGGTTGTAGCTAAAAATTTTAGGCCCAATCCCGGCCCATGAAAAAGTCGGGCTGGGCTAGCCCGCCCATTTGGCGGGCTCGGGCTCAGGTAAAGCCCGACGGGCCTTGCGGGCTTCGGGCGGGCCCCGGGCCAATGGGCCAAATGATGAGGCTTAAGGGCAGCGTACATCTAACTTTTTTTTTGGGTACGTAATAGTAAAAACTTGTGCGTTTAACGCTTTCCTTAATAAATTGTTTATTGTAGAAGTATATTTTATGATGCAATAGAACTTTCAGCCATAAATAGACATGATCTATTTATCCAATGTACACAAAAAAACAAGTTTAGCATATTTAAGATCTATGTTTACACCTAGAGCAATAAATATTAACAAGATGAGGAATGCCGAAAGGTCTCAATTGTGAAACAAAATTGACTTTTAGGCAAGGGTATGGATTGGCTTATTTTGACACATTACAGTTGAAGATGTGACAT
The DNA here is from genome assembly GCA_016920895.1 of Vaccinium myrtillus. Taxonomy (NCBI): domain Eukaryota; kingdom Viridiplantae; phylum Streptophyta; class Magnoliopsida; order Ericales; family Ericaceae; genus Vaccinium; species Vaccinium myrtillus. The sequence continues at coordinate 1,618,057 of CM029280.1, forward strand.
CCCAACCACATCCTTGGGAAAATTCCTTGGTGTGAAGGGCCCACCTCCCACCCCCATGAATCTGAAAATTCAAGCAAAAGGTTGCTCCCCTCTCTCTCTCTCTCTCACACACACACACACACACTGTGTGTGTTTAAATAATCAACCTTTTGAAATTAATCTTACTAGTGCCATGTTACTTTACTTGATTTTGCCTTTCCACCTCTCTCATTTTATAATCAGCTTTTTACCAACTAATGTGTTGCTAATTAGCTTTACTTTTTTTTTTTTTTTAATTCTTTTTTGCTGGACGAAAGAGTAAGAATGGGCAATCTGCGGAGCGTGATCATAGGAACTCCAAACGAATTGTGGAATGTTTGGCTCGAAAGTGCTCATGCGAAATAATCACTGAATCGGAACAAACGACCGACCGTCACCACAATTTAGGTTTCACTTGCATAACTGAAGTTATTTTTTCACCTCCCTTTTATGAGCAATATTGGACATAGATTCTCTCTGGTCTATTATTTGGTTTGAGTGTTCAATATGTGATTTTTACACAACCACAAGCCCTACTCTCATAACTGAAAAATAATCGTCAATGAATATAAGTATAAAATATTGACGATTATTATTATATATATACTACTATATTATAAAACATTCGAACTGACTCAAAAATAGTAGCTATATAATTCACGCGCGATACATGTTTTTAGAAAGTGATTGATTTATTATTTCTAAGTACTACTAATTTAGTAAAAAAAAATTTCAAAACTAAACATCATCCAAACAGCCCACAAATCTGAACTTCACTCCCATTAACTTGGACAGAACCTACTCAGGCAAGGATTCTTTGCATCTGAATCCCCATGTTTTGGAGTAATATATACGTATATTTTTTCTCTCTCTAGATTAATGTGAGAATTTCATGATTGGAATCTCGAGATAAAATCGATTGACCATGGAATTGAATACAACGATACACCAGAGCACTAAATAGATTTTGGGTAGGCAGGATCCGGTGCGGAGGTATACTTCATAGTAATTTGTTCAGCAATAGCATATACAATAATATATAATGGAAAAGACTATGCACACATAGATTCTGACACATATAGATGCGTTTGGAATCTTTTGATCCACTTGTGTCTCCTATTGTTTTGTTGAGTCGCGTGTATCGAATAGTGCTGAACAGAACACATATGAACGAGCATTACAACATACAAAAATACACAACCGGAGGTCCTTTGTATCGAAAAATTTGTGCTTCCGTGCCAAGAGCAATTTCAGCCATTAGATCACACCGAAAGTTTAGACCATAAAAAAAACTCATAAAATCGAATGACTCAAATGCCCTCGGCACAGAGGCACTTTTTTTTTTTTTTTTTTTTGCACAGAGGACCTCCTGCCAAAATACACAGATCCTATTTTTTTTTTTTTAGAGATTCTTTAAAACCTCCTGCAATCAAAAAATGAAGTGGTTAGATTCGTGTATCGTTTTTCATTTTTTCAAAATTAAAGAACTCCTCAAGACTTTAATTTGTTTCGAAAACGATACATGAAACCACTTCATTTTTTGATTTAATACAATTTTAAGAATCAGTCTTAAAATCTTTTAAAACATAACTCATATACACATCCGAAATTGTTTGATGTGTGGGACCCTTGAACAATACTACACATAATATACTCCCGTCCGTGTCTAATGCGTTGCTTTGTATAATACGGTACGTCGGTGCCCTGTTGCTTTTACTTGAATATGTCTTCCCAACTCTCTTTCTCTCTCTCAATTATGTGTGTCTCGGTTAATTTACACGCATCTTGACTATTTTTTTCTTGGTCTAGAGAAAGACAAACCATACATGTCAGGGTTTAGGAATATTAATATACGAGAAATTATTTTCTTGTAGTCTAATTGAATTCAGATCGATTGAATGAGAAATAAACTTACCAACCAACCGGACTGAAGTTTCCCCCCTCTCTCTCACACACACACTAAGGGGGTGTTCTACTAACTTGGTTTTTTGGATGTTTTAGTTTTGCAAAAAAATTAACTTGTTCCACTAATAGTTTTTTTATTTTTAGTTTTACAAAAAAACTAAGTGATTTTTTGTTAGTGGAATGAGATAGTTTTTTAGTTAAAACAAAACTGTTTTTTTTTTAGCGGAACGGCCTAAGAGACGCACGCTTTCTTTAATACGTATCATAATTGAGGAATGTGCTTTACCCAAATTCATGTCCCCATACCAATTATAAGACCCCTCAAAATCCCACTACAACTTCAATAATCCCAAGCATCTTCCCATTGAAACTCCCAATTCACAAATTGCTGTCCCACAAAACAAGTATATTCCCCTTTCTTGTTGGTTGTTTGTACGAGATTTGGGTTTGCACTCAGCAATTTTCTTTCTCAGCAAGAATTGGGTAGTATCAGAAATTGTACCAAATCAACTCTGTAAATCCTTTTTGGGCTTCTTGGGTCTGCAATGGATCCAGAAAATGGTGAATCAAAGTCGAAAATGGAAGATTATGAAGTGATTGAGCAGATTGGAAGGGGAGCTTTTGGAGCTGCTTTTCTTGTTCTTCATAAAGCTGAGAAGAAGAAGTAAGAGAATTCCTCTGTGTGTGTGTGTGTGTGTGATCTTTAGCCTTATTGTGAAGAAGTTGACTGAAGTAGATTGGGAGTATTTTTACTCTATTTTCCCCCCATTTGATGGAAAATTCCACTGCAGAAATTCAAGAAACTAGTAAAGAAATTCAAGTTTTTTTCCATCTGAATTGTTTTCAACCAGAAAACTGTTTTTTTGCCCAAAATCCTGCTCTAATAAATACCCAGATGTGCAATTATCATTCCCTTTTTGTGCCTTTGAAATGTTGGAAGTGTATGTTGCTTTGCAGAAATTGATTCCAAAAAACTAGTAAAGAAACTCAAGATTTACACATGAAACTCAGTATTCATGTGGCCGACCTGATTGGTACACAAGGCTCGGTTTGGTTTGGTTTATGAAGCAGTTATTTGCCCAAAATTGTACGCTCAAGCACCCAGATGTGTAATTATCATCTTATCTTTCCCTTTCCCTTTTTGGGCCTTTGAAATGTTGGAGAAGTTAATTCTAAAGTAATCCAAGAGTTACATCTGAAGTGTTTCCACCCAGGAAGCTGTTATTTGCCAAAATTGTACTCTTTTAAACATTCAGATGTGCAATTATCATTTGATCTTTCCCTTTTTGTGCCTTTAATTTGAAGAAAGTGTATTATGTATATCATGTACTAGGTGGGGTCTAATGATCCTCTTTCATTTTCTCTGGGGTTGGTAGGTATGTGTTAAAGAAGATTCGTTTGGCGAAGCAGACGGAGAAGTTCAAGCAAACTGCACACCAGGAGGTGATTTTACTACTTCCACGAAGAGGAAACTTTATACAGAATATATTCCCAATAATGAGTTCTTCTTCTTATTCTTCTTATTTTTTATTTTATTTTATTTTGTACTTCTTTTTTCTATTTTAGCTAGTTAGTTAGTTAGATGAATGTTGATATTGCTCCATCAGCTCAAACTGAAGATCTGCCACCGCAAAGTAATTCACTTTGTTCAACTACTATTTAATTCTGTTTGATGGTATGTGATCATCGTGAGGATGCCTTTCCAAATATATATTCAATATATTCATGGTTCCGTAAACCATCTTCATCATTGTTCCGTTGTCCAACAAAGGAATGTCACATCGTTCATTGCAATCGACTTCTAACTTCCTGCTACAGAACGCTAAATCTTCTCATTAACTTCATTTACTAGAAAAATACTTTGTAGTAGATACCTGTCAGACACCTCCTATTGAACTATCTTATTCTAATGATGATTTATTTCGGCAATTTCAAATTTCTTGCAAGTATCTAATGATCTTCACTTCACACCTTTTGCTTCCTCCTAATCTGGAAATCTTGCATTACATCATGTGCATATAAGATATTACACAAACAGGTCACGAAAGCACGCGAGAAACTGTTAGCCCTATGAGCATCTTTATTCCTTTGTCATGCAAAGGCAAAACTCTAAATGATATAGAAAAGGAAGAAAGGAAAGCAGTCCCCAAATAGAAATCTCTCTAAAGCTATTCCCTATTCGACCAACTTCAAAAGTGGACCTCCCTGGCATGAAGCGAAATGTATTTTCAGGGATCGATCAAGCATATGGTAGTTGAATGGAATTATGCTCCTAAGTGCTCGTATTAATATCTGTTGCAGATGAACTTGATGGCTAAAATAAACCATCCATACGTCGTGGAGTACAAAGATGCTTGGGTGGACAAGGTAAAGATCGAACAGAAAATATTTTTCTTCTGAAGCTCACTTTGAGCCCAATCCTAACAGTGGGTTGAATCTTTGTAGGGGTGCTATGTATGCATTGTGACTTCCTACTGCGAAGGAGGAGACATGTAAGTTATCACGAATACTGTCTCAAACCGGGTAATAAAGGTGTAAAAAAATAACATGCTATAGACCGAAAACTGCTTTAGAGGAGTAAAGTGATTCTTTATTTTTTCCTTCCATTTTAACCAAAGTCACTTTTCGCCTGATCATTGAAAAGTTCCTCCTCTATATTTCCCCCATATTTCTGCTTTTATAATTAGGTTTCTGGGAAACAAAAACATCGAAAAGTTGAAAGTACACTCGAATGTGTGTGAGATTTTGGTAGTCGAATAACGTTTTTTTGTTGTTTCATGAACAGTGAATTTCCAGAAACAGTTTTGCCTTTCCAGAGGCAAATAAGTTTTCTGAGTTTTGGAAATTGAGTATGGAAAACAGAAACAAATAACCGCACCAGATAAACATGATTCAACTGACATCTTGTATGCATGTATTTTACTCAAGCGATATTGTAGTAACCGAGTACTAATGTTTCTCGGAAAAACAGGGCTGAGACTATAAAGAAAGCAAGAGGAGCATTTTTCTCAGAGGAGGTAATGAAAAGGAATTGCGCAAAATTGACATTATATTTCTGGCTTCACTAGCTTTCTTTTACTTTATTTGAATTGATTTGTTGCTTTTGCTTCCCAGAAAGTATGCAAATGGCTGACTCAGTTATTGCTAGCAGTGGACTATCTGCATTCCAATCGTGTCCTACACAGGGATCTGAAGGTACATAAACATGCTAATTTGTTATAGTGAGACCAGAATTTCTTGATGATCCCACTTCTAACTCAAACTCATTCAATATCAGTGTTCCAATATATTTCTCACAAAAGACAATGACATCCGGCTCGGTAAGAAGGCCCAAACTAAAATTTCTTGTTTCTCATGTATCATGTTTCACTTAGTTAATTTAAGTAATTTCCGTCTTAAATCAATTGTGCAGGTGACTTTGGACTTGCTAAACTGCTCAACACAGAGGACCTTGCTTCATCGGTATTGTTTAATATCTCCCCTCAAAGTCACTAGACAATAAACATAAACATCCCAATGCCTAAATCGTCCTTTTACTAGCTAGGTTTCAACAAAATTAAGATTTTCTGTTGGTATAATTTCAATTACTGAACTACTATGATGGTATTGTTCGATCTACTTAGGTAATTTGAAGTTTATACTGAAAGCCTATTACTTTGCAGATTCCAGTTTTCTTGTTTTTCATTCCTCAAGTTAGTACTTACATTATCTTCAATGGCCGAAAAAAATTCTTCACATTTTGATTCTATTTATACCATATCTTTTGCAGGTTGTTGGAACTCCCAACTACATGTGCCCTGAGCTCCTTGCAGATATTCCGTACGGTTACAAATCTGATATATGGTCACTAGGTAAGAAAACAAGCACCGGAAAGTATTTTCATGTTTCATTGTTCAACATCTATCATTTTTAAACATCTTCCACTTGAAAAGTTTTCACATTTTCATATTGAAGACCTTTCATTCAAAAACGTCTGTCTATCATTCCAGGTTGTTGTATGTTTGAGATTGCTGCACATCAACCAGCATTTAGGGCTACGGTAAGCTCAGTCTTGAGCCATATGTATGACAGATTAATCGTTTAGACCCTGTTTGGTTTCTGTTCAGATCAGTTCAAAGGGAAAGTAAATTCCCTCAACATGTCAATGATCCCAACACAGCTTAGTGAATGATGTCTGCAAAAAATGAAGCATGTTAATTTTCAACGTAAATATAACTCAACTGTTCGCATTAACAGGACATGGCCGGACTTATCAACAAGATAAAGAGATCCACCATTTCTCCACTTCCAATCCTATATTCATCCACATTGTAAGTGTTTTCTCCAAATCCTAGACAAAATCTCAGTGTCCTCTCAAAATTTAATCTTACACAGATCATGAGAGATTGTTTTCGATCTAAATTGAGGTTGAATGTTTAAACATCACAGGAAGCAGATTATTAAGATCATGTTGAGGAAGAGTCCAGAACACAGACCAACTGTAAGTTCATGTGCTATCTTTATGGCTGTGTTTGGATCATGTGAAGGGATTTGTAGAGGGTAAGGAAACACAAAGGAAAATATAAGAAGATAATGACATCTACAAGTTCAATTTATCTTCTTCTTTTTATTATGAGTGAGAATGTGGCAACCCTACGGGAGCATGACTAAAGGAACTTCTAGTCCCTAAGGAGGCGGATAAGGGGGTCTATATAGGTCTGGTACCATATGATATCCACAGCCGTACCCTTAAGATGGGTTTGAGCCTTAGTCTGACCACACTGAGGGCATAGTGGCGTGGAGCCAGTGGAGCTAAGATTAATGGCATGAGTCTCGTCCCAAAGTGTCACCCACTTGGCTTCAACTCATGTCCTCCTAGTCACCAAACACATGGGAGTAAGCTCCTAACAAGTAGACCGCCACCCAAACTCAGCTGATGAATTCATGCTGAATATATTTGGGGTCTTAATCTAAATTTATTTGGTTTTCCTTCTTGTTTTCATTTCACTCCATGTATCTGTACACCGTCTGTAATCCAAACACAGCCCAAGTATCAAACTGCGTGTCATTCTAATTTCATAATATCTCAAATTTCAGGCTGCTGAACTCTTAAGGAATCCCCATCTCCAACCCTACGTCCTCCGTTACTCTAACCCCTCCTCCGTCTTTCTTCCGGTGAAGCCCACGAACAGCCCAAAAGAGAAACCAAGAAAGTCATCATCCAGAAGATATAGCAATGGCAGTGACAACGGAGTAATGGTGGTAAAAGTGCTAGAAGATACAGAACCATTTCTTCCATTAGGAGAAAATATTGATAAGCAATTGACAAGCTTGTCGAATGACAGTCTTGAAACCAAAAGAGTTGATCCCACTAGCTTTTCTGCAAATATCTCTGATCAAAGTGAAGAATCGAAAAGTGGGAAGAGTACTAGTTGTGATTTAACTGCTAGCAATGGGGAGAAGCAATACAGCTCTACATCTTCATCACAAACAGAAAGCAGTAGAAAAGATGCTGAGATTGGGAAAGAAAGCACGAAGGACCCTCAACCCTTTTGCAATCAAGAAGTTACTTTTGCAGCTGAAACAAGCGAAGAAGAGGGTGCTTTGTTGGGTAACCGCACAAGAATGTCCAGTGATGGAATTAGCGATGAGGCAGGCTCCACAAAAATATCAAGCCACGAACCCATTGAAATTCGGGGTATGGGAAATCCGGCTGCACATACAGAAAGTAATGGTAGCAAAGCGGATGTGGTGATAAAGGTGCGGAATACTAGTCACTCGACACATATAGAAGAAAATTTAAGATACAGGGAAAGCCCAGGTGCACATACGGAAACAAATGATAGCAATGAGGATGTGGTGATAGAGGTGCAGGATAACAGTTACTTGACTGAAACAGAGAAAGATGAGATGCGAGCGATGATAAATCGGGCATCGATTGCCATTTCAATGGAAAATCCAGATGCTTGCACAGAAAGTAACGAAAGCAAAGGGGATGTGGGAGAAAAGATGCAGAATACTACGGACTCAATACAAACAAAGAAAGATGAGATGAAAGCGAGGATAAATCAGGTGTTGAGCAACATTTCACAGTTAACTGTAGTTGGCAGCGATGATGGAAAGAGCGTGTGGGAGAATCCCGGTCAACAACGAGCTGAAGCTCTGGAGTCTCTGCTTGAGCTTTGTGCGCGGTTACTCAAGCAGGAAAAGTTCGAGGAGCTTTGTGGTGTGCTGAAACCGTTCGGAGAAGAAGGGGTTTCGTCTAGGGAAACTGCAATTTGGTTGACCAAAAGCCTCATGAGTGCACAGAAATTCGGCATTGGTGGTGGAACTTGATGTTTCAACAAAATTGGGATGGTTTCTTTTCACGGGTTGTAGTTAAAATGGGTGTTTTTGTCAAGTGTGTTTGGTAAAACAATGTGTTTTGTTTTAGAAGGAGGTTTGATTGATGAATACCTGATTGAAGGCAGAGGAGTTTCAACAGTCTTAATTTATGACTTGTAGGATTCCATTTTTCTCCATGTACCTCTGAGTATATGCATCAATAAATATAGATGAATTCATCTTTGCTTTCGTTTTTGCGAGGGGGAACCTATTCATGGGGGACCCTTTGCAAAGGTTCTTGTTTGACGAAAGTATAATTCTGCAGGATATGAAATGTCAGCCCTGCTATTGGTACCGATCAAGGTGTACCGATGGAGCACAGATTAGTTTGCGGGGTCCGAAAGTTGGTCCTGCACAAAAGATTTTAACCGTTCATTATTTAAAATATTTTTCCAAGTGACCAGGTAAAAAATCAGGTCAATCGAAAGTTGGCCCTGCACAAAAAATCCTAACTGTTCAGTATTTAAAATATTTTTCTCAGTGACCAAGTGAAAAATCAGGTCAATCAGATGGCTGTTGTAAATGGTTGATCCAATGTATACATTTTTTCACTCAGAATTCAGGATTATACTTTTTGAATTTTATATTTTTTCGAGTACTCTTGTAGAGATGAACCAATAATCCACAAAAAAAATTGAAGCGAAATTAACAAATGCGAAAAAAATTTGAATACAAAAAAAAATCTGGTTCAATTATTTTTGTTAAAACACGCCTTACAAATAAATTAAATTCAGCTCTTCATGGATTATATGTAGTCATTGGGTTGCATGAAGCAAAAAGGAATGAGGATAGAATTCGTTTTTCTAAAAATACTCTAAAAGCGCATTTGAAAATCTCGACGTCGGAGTAGAGCTCTTCCGGATACGCTACCCAACCAATACTAGCGTGGTGGGTACTGGGTAAGTGTTGTGAAGAGGGTGAGGAGGTATGATTCAGTATATCTAAACCTATTTTGAGAAACATAAATTCATTAAGATCAAGTACGAATTCATCCTCAATCAATATGAAATTTTTACATGATTTGTATTTTTCTGCGTTCTATAATATGGATGTCTTAGATCATCAAAATATTACTTAGATAGATAGAAAACTTACCTAAAGTCCCCTAAGAGTTGTTGATAGGGAAGAGGATATGATTCAATGTATTCACATCCATTTTAAGAAATAGAAATTCATTTAGATTAAGTACTAGTAAGTATTTTATTCACGAGATATTCGTACATCATATGTAATATAATAATTTCTACAAGATGAATGTTTCGGATCATCAAATAACGGTCGATATAGCTAGAAAACGTCCTCGTAGTACCCAAGAATCCTTATAACTAAAATATCTTGAAACGACGTGGTTTTAGGGTCATGACATAGGTTGAACCTATGTCATGACGTGGAAATTATTTTTTACAAGAAACCCTCATTAATTCTTCACCGAAAAAATCTCTGTCTCTCTCTGTGAATCATCGGAGTTGATGTAGCAGAATCATCAGTTGATTTCCGTCGGCGATTACGCTTGGCTGAAGGTCAGTCCATCACCTCTCTTTACAGAAACATACATATGTCGATATCCAAGTATATGCCAAATGTGTATAGTTGTAAGAACCTCTGTGCGTTCTTAATGAATTGCAACCTTTGGCACCTGTTTTCATGTTTCTCGTTTTCTGCTTTTTGGTGATTTCGACGTTTTAGTATTTGGTTTCGAACCTGCGTGTTGTTCTTAACTAACGGTTGTGACGGACTGGAAAACTGTAAAGAGAAATGGGTGAGATACAGATGGGTTCAAAGTAGTACCATTTGGTTTCGAACCTGTTTGTTGAATTGTTGATTTCCTGATATGAATTGGCGAATTCTCGTTCCCAACGCCCCGTTTGGATTGTTGTGGATTTCGATCGCAACATTGAACTTGGGAGTTTTGTCATGATGTATTTGAGAAGACTATTTAATGGGCGTGATTTGAAATCCTTCCGAATGTTTATGCTTGTAGTTGCACAAACATCACAAAATAATCAAAAATGTGTTTTTACTTCTAATCCACCTTCAAGTCTAGTTTTACTTACCTTCGAACCCGATATCTAAACCTCTTATTTTGTGTTGATATTGAACAGTAAATCCTTGTATTTGAAATCTTATTTATGTTTCCTATGATTATCACGTTCTTCTTGTAGGATTCTGGTTTCAATGCTGTTACTGATGCTATTTTTCCCACCTTCTGTGCAGACAGTACATCCATTAAATTATCATCCTTTTTGTTTATGTAGCAATTTGCTTCTCATAACGTTGAACTATCGAAAGGGCTTCCATCAGTTCCATGGCAGGCAATAACCTGCCATCTTTGGCCCATGTGAAGCGCAGTGATCTGATACCTTCTGAAAGCCTTCCATCTGATTTGTACAAATTATCAGTTTCCACTTTCTCACAATTCCTAGCTCAATATTCTGCTGCTATCATTCAACTATGCCCAACGGATGCAGCTCTTTGGAGGGCTTCTCTTAATCTGCTCGTCTATACTTCCATCAAAGGCCATCCTGACCTTCTATGGATATGATTCAAATAAATGACTCCCGCGAGTGGTGCAAGACCTCTGGTTATTATGTGGATCCCCAACTGTGGCAAGAAACTTATGATTTGAGACTAGGCCTCACTCCAACGGAGGCTGAAAATGAAATGGAATTTTCGCCTTCTGGTTTGACAGACATATGTGCACTGCTTGGGAAAGCTGCTAGAGAAATATTGGATGCGATAAGCTTCTATTTATATCTGCGTAGCTCTCCATTTACGGAAATACTCTATAATGTTCCCCTGAGAAATAGGGAAATTAGTTCTGTCGATATGCCGACACGCAAGGCCTTCGTTTCATGGAGCTCAGCACCATAATTTAACAACCTAAGAGGATGGCCAGTTAGTTATGTTGTCTGAGCATGAACACGAGCTTCAAGTTGATAGCCTCATATCTCTTGTCAAGTCAGATAAGGCAGGTTTATATATAAGAGAATTGCATGGTCGGTGTTGGTCCCCAAGAAGTTGTTGTTTGCCCTGGACTTGCTCTGTATCAGGCAACTGCAGGCTACATAAGTCCTGCATTGATGAGAACAGAGATTGGTAACCTATAGGGTAACATGTTTGGACGGTGTTCTCTGGCCTTCAAACTTATGCCTAAATTGATGACAAGTCTTGATTGTGCAGAAATGAGAGCTGCCGGTCATGGAGTTGAACCTCAGTTTCAGCTGCCAGTGCCAGTAGATGAGTTCATGCAGAGATCACACCCAACTGATCAACTCTTTAACAGGAACAATTTCCCAAGTTACAATTTTCCTGCAGCCCAAGAAGGTAAAGAGCATTCTAATACTTGTTTTATTATTTGGGAATTTACATTATGCGGTTAATGAATATGAAAGATGTTGATCTTTACTAGAGGTAGAAAAGCATAAACTATTCTCTAATTTGCTTGAAGTTTCTCAAGTCATAATGGACTAAAATTCGAGAGGTGGTTTCTCAAGTCGTAATGGACTAAAATTCGAGATGGTGGTTTTAATTTGTACCTTGTAGGGCCCTTGGCACTTTAATATAATGAAGTCTACATTCACAAATATTTATGTTTTTGAAAGTAGGAGGAAGAAAATCTTCGGGAGTTTTTGTGTTCTGCAGTGTGCGTGGTTGGGGAAGTAGTTAGGATGCCGTGCCATGCCATGCCCCCCCTTCCCTGGGCAACCCACACGTGGGGAAAATAAAGTTTAGACAAAAGGAGAAGGGAGAGAAGGGTATTTATGTACCAGAGGTATGTTAAAGTGGCATACATGCTTTTGAAGAAAGGATTAATTGGTACATTGTTGCAACGTTGCACCTTCGGTGTTTTTAAATATAGATATTAGGATTGCTGTTACTTCTTTTTGTTTGGTTGTTTATGTAGTGTGTTTATAAGCTCTTAGTAAGAAGCTTGAAATTTACAGGTCCTTGGATCAATGAAATGCTCATACAGGATCCATGATCCATGTAGTGTGTTGATAAGCTCTTAGTAAGAATACTATGGACTCAATACAAAAAAAGAAAGATGAGATGAAAGCGAGGATAAATCAGGTGTTGAGCAACATTTCACAGTTAACTATAGTTGGCAGCGATGATGGAAAGAGCGTGTGGGAGAATCCCGGTCAACAACGAGCTGAAGCTCTGGAGTCTCTGCTTGAGCTTTGATCGCGGTTACTCAAGCAGGAAAAGTTTGAGGAGCTTTGTGGTGTGCTGAAACCGTTCGGAGAAGAAGGGGTTTCGTCTAGGGAAACTGCCATTTGGTTGACCAAAAGCCTCATGAGTGCACAGAAATTCGGCAGTGGTGGTGGAACTTGATGTTTCAACAAAATTGGGATGGTTTCTTTCCAGTTAAAATGGGTGTTTTTGTCAAGTGTGTCTGTAAAACAATGTGTTTTCTTTTAGGAGGAGGTTTGATTGATGAATACATGATTGAAGGCAAAGGAGTTTCAACGGTCTTAATTTATGACTTGTAGGAATCCATTTTTCTCCATGTACCTCTGAGTATATGCATCAATAAATATAGATGAATTCATCTTTTTCATCTTTGCTTTCGTTTTTGCGAGGGGGAACCTATTCAAGGGGGACTCTTTTTAAAGGTTCTATGGGCTCGTTTGTTTGACGAGAGTATATAATTCTACAGGATATGTTATGTCAACCCTGCTATTGGTACCGATCAAGGTGTACCGATGGTGCACAGATCGGTGCTCGTAAGAACCGAGAATAACATATTTTGATTTTTTCGAGTACGGGTTTTTCTGGTCTAAGTGTATCTTGTCTTTACTACGAATTTTTTTCCTTGGTTAACAATAATTGTAGTTTTGCCAATATTTGCGGGTTTTTTAATTGTCTTTCTTCCCCATAGAGGAAATCGGGCAATTCGTTGGTATACTTTATCTACATGTATACTAGAACTCCTTCTAACGACCTATGCATTCTGTTATCATTTTAAATCGGACGATCCATTAATCCAACTAGTCGAAGATTATAAATGGATCCATTTTTTTTATTTCCACTGGAGATTAGGAATAGATGGACTCTCGATAGGACCCATTTTACTGACGGGATTCGTCACTACTTTAGCAACTTTAGCGGCTTGGCCAGTTACTCGAGATTCTCGATTATTCCATTTCCTGATGTTAGCAATGTACAGTGGTCAAATAGGATCATTTTCTTCTCGCGACCTTTTACTCTTTTTCATCATGTGGGAGTTCGAATTAATTCCCGTTTATTTACTTTTATCCATGTGGGGAGGAAAGAAACGACTCTATTCTGCTACAAAATTTATTTTATGCACGAACTTTTATTTCTAAAAATACTCTGAAGCGCATTTGCAAATGCCGACGTCGGAAAGAAACTCTTCTATTCTGCTACTAGCGTAGTGGGTAGTGTTGTGAAGAGGTTAAGGAGGTATGATTCAGTATATCAAAGCCTATTTTAAGAAACATAAATTCATTAAGATCAAGGATTAATCCATTTTCAATTTATATGAAATTTTTACATGATTTGTATATTTCTTTGTTCTACAATATGAATGTCTTAGATCATCAAAATATTACTAAGATAGATAGAAAACGTATTTGAAGCCCCCTAAGAGTTGTTGATAGGGAAGGGGATATGATTCAATGTATCCACATCCATTTTAAGAAATAGAAATTCATTTAGATTAAGTACTAGTAAGTATTTTATTCACGAGATATTCATACATCATATGTAATATAATAATTTTTACAAGATGAATGTTTCGGATCATCAAATAACGGTCGATATAGATAGAAAACGTCCTCGTAGTACCCAAGAATCCTTAGAACTAAAATATCTTGAAACGACGTGGTTTTGGTGTCATGACATAGGTTGAACCTATGTCATGACGTGGAAATTATTTTTTACAAAAAACCCTCATTAATTCTTCCCCGACAAAATCTCTGTCTCTCTCTGTGAATCATCGGAGTTGATTGTTGTAGCAGAATAATCAGTTGATTTCCGTCGGCGATTACGCTGGGCTGAAGGTCAGTTCATCACCTCTTTTTACAGAAACATACATATGTCGATATTCAAGTATATGCCAAACCTCTGTGTGTTCTTAATGAATTGCAACCTTTGACACCTGTTTTCATGTTTTTCGTTTTCGGATTTTTGGTGATTTCGAGGTTTCAGTATGTGTGTTCTTAACTAATGGTTATGACGGACTAGGAAACTGTAAAGAGAAATGGGTGAGATACAAATGGGTTAAAATTAGAAACTTTTGAAACTACCATCTGCCTCCTTGTGCTTTCTCTGACGGAATTCGATCTAGTTCGTTACCGAAGTTTGTTGAAGTCGTGAGATGAATTGGCAAATTCTCATTCCCAATGTCCCGTTTGGATAGATGTGGACTTTGATCACTACATTGAACTGGGGAGTTTTATCATATTGGAGAAGACTATTTAATGGGCATGATTTGAAAGTTGAAACCCTTCAAATGTTTGTGCTTGTAGTTACACAAAGATCACAAAATAACCAATGTACTATTTTACTTGTATTCGACCTTCGACTTGAGTTTCACTTACTTTTTAACCCTTGTATCTAAAACTCTTACTTTGTATTGAAATTGAATGGTAAATCCTTGCATTTGAAATCTGTGTCTGGTAACGGAACTTATCATGTTTGCTCTGATTATCATGTTCTTCTTGTAGGCATCTGGTTTTAATGCTGTTACTGATGCTATTTTTCCCACCTACTGTGCAGCCATTAAATTATCGTCCTTTTGGTTTATGTAGTTATTTGCTTCTCATAACATTGACCTATCGAAGGTCTTCCTTGGCAGGCTATGACCTGCCATCTTTGGCCTGTGGGAAGCTCAGTGATCTGATAGCTTCTGAAGGCCTTCCATCTGATTTGTACAAATTATCAGTTTTTACTTTGTCAAAATCGCTAGCTCAATATTCTGCTGCTATCATTCAAGTATGCCCAGCAGATGCAGCCCTTTTGAGGGCTTCTCTTGAATCTGCTTGTCCATACTTTCATCAAAGACCATCATACCGTTCTGCGGATATGATTCAAATAAATGACTCCCGCGAGTGGTGCTTGACCTCTGGCTATTATGTGGATCCCCAACTGTAGCAAGAAACTTATGATTTCAGACCAGGCCTCACTCCACCGGAGCCTGATAATGAAATGGAAGTTTTGCCTTCTGGTTTGACAAACATATTTGCACTGCTTGGGAAAGCTGCTAGAGACATACTGGATGCGATAAGCTTCTATTGAAGTCTGAGTAGCTCTCCATTTACCGAAATACTCTATAATGTTCCCCTTAGAAATAGGGAAATTTCTTCTTCACTTCTGTCAGTATGCTACCACACAAGGCCTTCGTTTCAGGGAGCTCAGCACCATAATTTAACAACCCAAGAGGCTGGCCAGTTATGTTTTCTGGGCGAGCTCGATCATCAAGTTGATAAAAGCCTTATATCTCTTGTCAAGTCAGATAGGGCAGGTTTATATATAAGTGCCTTTCATGGTTGGTGGGTCCTTGTAGATGGTGTTCTTGGTCCTCAAGAAGTCATTGTTTGCCCTGGACTTGCTCTGTATTAGGCAACTGCAGGCTATATAAGTCCTGCATTGAGGAGGACAGAGATTGGTAACCCACAGGGTAACATGTTTGGACGGTGTTCTCTGGCATTCAAACTTATGCCTAAATTGATGAAAAGTGTTAATTGTTAGAAGGAAGAGCTGCAGGTCATGGAGTTGAACCTCAATTTCAGCTTCCAGTGCCAGTAGATGACTTCATGTAGAGATCACACTCAACTGAATCAACTCTTTAACAGGAACAATTTCCCAAGTTTCAATTTTCCTGCAGCCCAAGATGGTAAAGAGCATTCTAATACATATTTTATTACTTGAGAATTTCCATTATGCGGGTAATGAATATGAAAGGTGTTGATGTTTACTAGAGGTAGAAAAGCATAAATTGTTCTGTAATTTGCTTGAAGTTTCTCAAGTCATAATGGACTAAAATTCAAGAGGATGGTTTCTCGAGTCATAAGGGCCCTTTGATATCTTGAAGTCGACATTCACAAATATTTATGTTTTTGAAAGTAAGAGGAAGGAAATCTTCGGGAGTTTTTGTGTTCTCCAGTGTGCATGGTTGGGTGTGGCTGTCTAGGGAAGTAGTCACAATGCCATGCCCCCCCTTCCCTGGGCAACCCACACGCGGAGAAAATAAAGTTTAGGTGAAAAGGAGACGGGAGAGAAGGGTATTATGTATTTGAGGTATGTTAAAAGTGGCATGCATTCTTTCAAGAAAAGATTAATTGGTACATTGTTGCAATGTTGCACCTTTGGTGCTTTTCAATAGAGATATTGGATTGCTGTTATTTCTTTTTTTGTTTTGATTGTGTAGTGTGTTGATAAGCTCTTAGTAAGAAGCTTGTAATTACAGGTCCTTGGATCGATGAAATGCTCATGAAGGATCTATGAAGTCATCGTTGAGGGGGCGGAAGAGTAATGCGAGATGCAACCTCTGCCACCATCAAAGAGATTGGCTAGAGGCACAAAGGATTTTAAAGGAGAGGGTTCAGGACATTGCTGACAAGGAGTGCATAAAACTAACGTTCTGCACCCTGAAGAAGTGTGAGAATCAGATTCGCACACAAGATTAGGCCATGTTCCAACTTAAGGTTGGAAATTGAGTGGCCACCAGGTGTGCCATTTGTTCATCATTTCATCCTCATTATTTGCCTAACAAGGCAAGGATTGGATTTGTAGAAACTTATGAACCTGGTTGGACAGCTACTCATGATATGGAGCTAACTCTAATCGACCCCGGTCGGCCAAGTCAACATTCGGGAGAACTGTAACTGTAAGTCTTGTTCCTTGTGTTTTTTGCTTTCAGTGGACATTTAGTATTATACAAAATGTGGTAGCTAAATGCTGTAGTTCAAAGAGCAAACCATGTGTGCCAGTCAATTTAGTTGCTCTTGTACGCGGTGAGGTTTTGTATTCGTGTCATTTGTCCTTGATAAGAATTTTATACCAGTAGACCGCCACCCAAACTCAGCTGATGAATTCATGCTGAATATATTTGGGGTCTTAATCTAAATTTATTTGGTTTTCCTTGTTTTCATTTCACTCCATGTATCTGTACACAGTCTGTAATCCAAACACAGCCCAAGTATCAAACTGCGTGTCATTCTAATTTCATAATATCTCATATTTCAGGCTGCTGAACTCTTAAGGAATCCCCATCTCCAACCCTACCTCCTCCGTTACTCTAACCCCTCAGATTTCAGCCTGCTGAACTCTTAAGGAAGAGTACTAGTTGTGATTTAACTGCTAGCACTGGGGAGAAGCAATACAACTCTACATCTTCATCACAAACAGAAAGCAGTAGAAAAGATGCTGAGATTGGGAAAGAAAGCACAAAGGACCCTCAACCCTTTTCCAATCAAGAAGTTACTTTTGCAGCTGAAACAAGCGAAGAAGAGGGTGCTCTGTTGGCCTTCCATCTGATGGAATTAGCGATGAGGCAGGCTTCACAAAAATATCAAGTCAAGAACCCATTGAAATTCGGGGTATGGGAAATCCGGCTGCACACACAGAAAGTGATGGTAGCAAAGCGGATGTGGTGATAAAGGTGCGGAATACTAGTCACTCAACACATATAAAGAAAATTTAAGATACAGGGAAAGCCCAGGTGCATATATGGAAACAAACGATAGCAATGAGGATGTGGTGATAGAGGTGCAGGATAACAGTTACTTGACTGAAACAGAGAAAGATGAGATGCAAGCGATGATAAATCGGGCATCGATTGCCAGTTCAATGGAAAATCCAGATGCTTGCACAGAAAGTAACGAAAGCATAGGGGATGTGGGAGAAAAGATGCAGAATACTACGGACTCAATACAAACAAAGAAAGATGAGATGAAAGCGAGGATAAATCAGGTGTTGAGCAACATTTCGCAGTTAACTATAGTTGGCAGCGATGATGGAAAGAGCGTGTGGGAGAATCCTGGTCAACAACGAGCTTAAGCTCTGGAGTCTCTGCTTGAGCTTTGCGCTCGGTTACTCAAGCAGGAATAGTTCGAGGAGCTTTGTGGTGTGCTGAAACCGTTCGGAGAAGAAGGGGTTTCGTCTAGGGAAACTGCAATTTGGTTGACCAAAAGCCTCATGAGTGCACAGAAATTCGGCATTGGTGGTGGAACTTGATGTTTCAACAAAATTGGGATGGTTTCTTTTCATGGGTTGTAGTTAAAATGGGTGTTTTTGTCAAGTGTGTTTGGTAAAACAATGTGTTTTCTTTTAGAAGGAGGTTTGATTGATGAATACATGATTGAAGGCAAAGGAGTTTCAACAGTCTTAATTTATGACTTGTAGGAATCCATTTTTCGTCTTTTTCGTCTTTGTTTTCGTTTTTTTATGTGCTCGTTAGTTTGACGGGAATGAATGTTTGACGAAAGTATATAATTCTACAGGATTTGGAATGTCTGCCCTACTATTGGTACCGATCAAGGGGTACCGTTGGTGCACGGATCGGTTTGCGGGGCCACTTTCGGGCGGTGCGCAAAAGATTCGAGCTGTTTATGAATTTTAAATTATTTTTTCGAGTGACGAAATGAAAAACCAGCTCAATCGAATGACTATAAATGGATGATCCAATGTGCACATTTTTCATTTAGAATTTAGGATCATTTTTTTCTGAATTTTATGCTTTTTCGAGTATTCTTGATGAGAATCTTGAGATAAACCAATAATCTACAAAAAAAATTGAAGAGAAACGAATAAATGCGATTTTTTTTTCGAGTATTCTTGACGAGAATCTTGAGATAAACCAATAATCTACAAAAAATTGAAGAGAAACGAACAAATGCGAAAAAAATCTGAATAAGAATAAAAATAAAAATAAATCCGATTCAATTATTTGGGTTGCACGAAGCCAAAAAGAAATGAGGATAGAATTTGCGTTTCTAAAAATACTCTAAAGCGCGTTTGCAAATGGCGACCTCGGAGTAGAGCTCTTCTGACTAGCGTGGTGGCCTGGAGGGTAGGGTTGTGAAGAGTGTGAGAAGGGTATGATTCAGTATAGCGAAGCCTATTTTAAGAAACATAAAGTCATTAAGATCAAGTACTAATCCATTTTCAATTAATATGAAAATTGTACGTAGTTTGCATATTTCTGCGTTCTTCAATATGGATGTTATAGATCATTTAAATATCACTGAGAGAAATAGAAATCTTACTTAAAGTCCCCTAAGAGTTGTTCATATGGGAGGAGATATGATTCAATACATCCACACCCATTTTGAGAAATAGAAATTCATTTAGATTAAATACTAGTAGGTATTTTATTCACGAGATATTCGTATTTCAAATGTTTGGGATAAATGTTTCGGATCATTAACTAACGGTCGATATAGGTAGAAAACGTCCTCGTAGTACCCAAGAATTCTTAAAACTAAAATATCTTGAAACGACGTGGTTTTGGTGTCATGACATAGGTTGAACCTATGTCATGATGTGGAAATTATTTTTTTACAAAAAACCCCACTTAATTCTTCACCGACAAAATCTCTGTGTCTCTCTATGTGAATCATCGGAGTTGATGTAGCAGAATAATCAGTTGATTTCCGTCGGCGATTACGCTTGGCTGAAGGTCAGTCCATCACCTCTCTTTACAGAAACATACATATGTCGATATCCAAGTATATGCAAAATGTGTATAGTTGTAAGAACCTCTGTGTGTTCTTATCTGACTTTTTTTTTGTTTTGCTTAATGAATTGCTACCATGGGCATCTGTTTCCATGTTTTTCGTTTTCGGATTTTTTGAGTGAGATACAGATGGGTTCAAATTAGTACTTTTTGGTTTGGAACCTGTTTGTTGAATTGTTGATTTCCTGATATGACTTGGCAAATTATCATTCCCAATGCCCCGTTTGGATAGTTGTGGATTTCGATCACAACATTGAACTTGGAAGTTTTATCATGATGTATTTGGGAAGACTATTTAATGGGCGTGATTTGAAATCCTTCGAATGTTTGTGCTTGTTATACAAAGATCACAAAATAAGCAATGTATTTTACTTCTAATCGACCTTCAACTTTAGTTTCACTTACCGTCGAACCCGGTATCTAAACCTCTTATTTTGTGTTGAAATTGAACTGTATATATCCTTGCATTTGAAATCTCTGTCTGGCAAAAACGGAACCTGATTATGTTTCCTCTTATTATCCCGTTCTTCTTGTAGGCATCTGGTTTTAATTCTGTTACTGATGCTATTTTCCCAACCTTCTATGCAGCCATTAAGTTTCGTCCTTTTGGTTTATGTATCAATTTGGTTCTCATAACGTTGAACTATCGAAAGGGCTTCCATGGCAGGCAATGACCTGCCATCTTTGGCCCATGTGAAGCTCAGTATCTGATACCTTCTGATGGCCTCCCTTGCTCAATATTTTGCTGCTATTATTCAACAATGCCCAGCGGATGCAGCTCTTTTGAGGGCTTCTCTTGAATCTGCTCGTCTATACTTCCATCAAAGACGGATATGAATCGAATAAATGACTCCCGCGAGTGGTGCAAGACCTCTGGTTATTATGTGGATCCCCAATTGTAGCAAGAAATGTATGATTTCAGACCAGGCCACACTCCACTGGAGCCGGATAATGAAATGGAATTTCCGCCTTCTTGTTTGACAGACATATTTGCACTGCTTGGGACTGGATGCAATAAGATTCTATTTAAATCTGTGTAGCTCTTCAGTTACTGATATACTCTATAATGTTCCCCTGAGAAATAGGGAAATTTCTTCTTCAGTTCTGTTGGTATGCTGCCAGGCAAGGCCTTCGTTTCAGGAAGCTCGGCACCATAATTTAACAACCCAAGAGGATGGCCAGTTATGTTTTCTAAGCATGAGCACGAGCATCAAGTTGATAAAAGCCTCATATCTCTTGTCAAGTCAGATAAGGCAGGTTTATATATATAATAGACTTTCATGGTCGGTGGGTCCTTGACTCCTTGTAGATGGTGATCTTGGTCCCCATGAAGTCATTGTTTGCCCTGGACTTGCTCTGTATCAGGCAACTGCAGGCTATATAAGTCCTGCATTGATGAGGACAGAGATTGGTAACCTACATGGTAACATCTTTGGACGTTGTTCTCTGGCCTTCATACTTATGCCTAAATCGATGACAAGTTTTAATTGTTCAGAAATGAGAGCTGCTGGTCATGGAGTTGAACCTCAATTTCAGCTTCCAGTGCCAATAGATGACTTCATGCAGAGATCACACTCAACTGATCAACTTTTAACAGGAAAAATTTCCCAAGTTACAATTTTCCTGCAGCCCAAGAAGGTAAAGAGCATTCTAGTACTTATTTTATTATTCGGGAATTTCCATTGTGCGGGTAATGAATGTGAAAGACATTGATCTTTTTTGATAATCAAAAAAATTTATTAATCTTTGGAAACGAATTACAAAGATTAAAAGGATCCGAGACTAGAATCGCCAAGGACCCAAAAGGGAAATAACAAGGAAACAAGGATGGCAAGGAGCCAGCCACAACACTAAAAGAGAATAAATCAAGAAACTAAACTCCTGAAAGGCCCCAAAAACCAAACCCAAACCAAGCCTAGAACACGCAAAACCAAAAGAACCACAACACAAACTAGGAAACAACTCCACCAAGCCGAAGCCAAACCAAAACCCCCAAAAAACCGCAGCCTCGAGACTCCACCACCAGAAACGGAAATCTTAGAATTCTTCAGAAATGGAGGTACTATCCTCCACTTCATCAAGAGCTCTAATATCTTGCTCAGAAATTTCAACTCCCTGCAGCTCTAAATATTTCTTAATATTGTAGCTCTCTCTTCCGAAGAATTTTACACCAAGAGAAGCACTTACTTCCAGAGGTAGAAAAGCATATACTATTCTTTAATTTGCTTGAAGTTTCTCAAGTCATAATGAACTAAAATTTGAGAGGGTGGTTTTAACTTGTAACTTGTAGGGCCCTTGGCCTTGACCCTTTGAGATCATGAAGTCTACATTCACAAATATTTGTGTTTTTTAAAGTAAAAGGAAGAAAATCTTAGGGAGTTTTTGTGTTCTGTAGTGTGCGTGGTTGGGTGTGGCATTTTGGGGAAGTAGTCACAAGGCCACGCCCCCCTTCCCTTGGCAACTTACACACACGGGGAAAATAAAGTTTAGGCAAAAAGGAGAAGGGAGAGAAGCGTATTGTTGCAATGTTGCACCTTAGTTGTTTTTAAATATAGATATTGGATTGCTATTATTATTATTATTTTTTTATGTATTGTGTTGATAAGCTCTTAGTAAGAAGCTTGTAATAACAGGTCCTTGGATCGATGAAATACTCATACAGGATCTATGAAGCCGTCGTTGAGGAGGCAGAAGCGTAATGCGAGATGCAAACCTCTGCTGCCATCAAAGAAATTGCGGCTAGAGGCACAAAGAGTTTTAAAGGAGAGGGTTCAGGACACTGCTGACAAGAAGGGCATAAATTGAGGTTCTGCACCCTGAAGGAGTGTGAGAATCATATTCGCACACTAGATCACCCATGTGCCAACTTAAGTTTGGAAATTGGGTGCCCACCTGGAGTGCCTTTTGTTCATCCTCATGATTTGCCTAACAAGGCAAAGATTGGATTTCTAGAAACTTATGAACCTGGTCGAACAGCTACTCACGATATGGAGCTAAGTCTAATCGACCCTGGGAAGCCAAGTCAACATTCGGGAGAACTGTAACTGTAAGTCTTGTTCCTTATGTTTTTTTGCTTGCAGTGGTCATTTAGTGTTTTACAAAATGTGGTAGCTAAATGCTGAATTTCAAAGAGCAAACCATGTGTGCCTGTCAAATTAGTTGCTCTTGTACGCGGTGAGGTTTTTGTATCCATTAAGAATTTGTCCTAAATAAGAATTTTATTCCAGTAAACGATATGCAGAAATTGGAAGTTTGCAGTAACTGATCGAAGGGCAAGAACACAATCTATGACCATGTTCATTAATGTAGCTCTATTGTGGTATGGAAACCACATTTGACTTGTTCCATATTTGCTGGAAGTTGTAATGTAGCTTCAATCCCGTCAAGACAGACGCGACTCCCGCCCGAACAAATTAATAGCGATTAGATTAGTGATACCATTTGCTCCTATAATACCGTATATCTCATACTTTGTGTGATTACATATATATGATGAGTAGTCCAATCTTAAGCCCGTATCTAATCAAACAAACGGACTCAAAGGGTGGCATGAATTTAGGAGAGAGATCAGAGAGAAAGCAAGAATAAAAGAAATAACAAAATATAGATTTATTTTATTGCAATTTGTTACAAAGGAACTCAAACAAGACCAAAATAAATATACAAAAAGAAGAGATCAAGTAACATCAAAAACTTTAACCACCAACCAGCAATTAAAACAAAAATCCCCTACTCACTTTTCTCCATTCTTTTTCTTCAGGCCAGATGCATGTATTTCCCTTCCCTTGTACATTTTTGACATCTTAGTTCAAGACCAAAGCAACAAACGACAAAATCGACGCTCCGACGAAGCCAACCACCGGCAAGGCGGCAGAGGCATCGCTGGCGGGTCCTGGTGCGGGAGCCGAGACCTGAGCGAAGGCCCCGCTCATGGCGGCGGCAGAGATGAGGGCGGCACAAGCGATCTTCTTCATGTCCATGGTGAATTTATTTGGAGGGTGAAAGTGAGATTTTATTCACTGAAACCCGCCTTGGAGATGAAGGAAGATGTAGCTCTCTTGCTTGATGCAGACCTGAAGGAAAATGGAAAGGGTGGTGAGGGTTTTTATAGGTAGGATTAGGGATATTTTTGGAAGTGTGGTGGTTTTAAGGTGTGTGGTTTTGCATGGGATTAGGGTTGGCCTGTTTTGGGGTACGTAGGAATGTATGGCCAAATTAATTAATGGTTGTGAGTAATTTATGGAGGGCAGTTTTGTTCAACAGTTTGACAAGGTATACCCTATAATTAGGAGATCAATAGGAAATCCGGAAATGTTGGAATAGCGAAAAACTCTCTCCGAAACTGTTCACGTATCATGTGGGTGCGTAGGTGACTAAGAAGTAGGGCTGTAAATGAGCTGAGCTCGAACTCATTGAAAATTTGACGAGCCGAGTTTGCCTAGGTTTGAGTCGAACTCGAACTGGTTCACGAGTCTTAACGAGTGAAAAATATTAGATTTTTATGCTCTCATATAAGTCTAGAACTTCAAATAATGTTTTTGTTTTGTACATAAAATAAGTTCATACATATATAAAATCATAAAAGCAAATTAAAATTTAAGTTTATAATAATTTTATAAGTTTATACATGTAAAAGTTATAAAATTTTCATTATGTATATGTGAGAGTTTATACATATCCAAGGTTATTTAGGAAATTCTTATGAGATATGCATATATTCCAAGTTCGCGAGTCTAATCGAGCCGAATATTGTCAAGTTTAGGTTCGGCTCGTTTATTAAACGAGCCTAAATTTGAGGTTCAGGTTCAGTTCGTTTAGTATCCGAATCGAACTCGAACGAGCCTTTACCGAGTCGAGCCTCGAATAGTTTACAAACGGCTCAGTTCATTTACAGCCCTACTAAGAAAGTCCATGATTTTGATAACATAGAGTAACGGGTCAAGGCCGGAGGCCGATTAAGAGAGACATTTAATTTTGGGGACAAAATTTGAGTATTGTATCTATTGAGAACCACAATAACACGCGATTTACATATGAGGGACCAAAATGTAAATAAACCTCAAATTATTAGGGTAAACAATTTTTCCGTCGTGCATATGGAGTAGATGGGAGAGGCTTGCCCAGGACACAAAGCCAAGTTATGGCTAGTTGTTTTTGAGGGCACCAATCGAACTCGAGTGATGTTCAACGAGGAGCTACAGACAAATGCGCATAGATTTAGACCAAGATGCGTCAATATTTTTTTCCTAATAAACGTGAATTTTACGCGGTTTAAGTAAGGTCCACATACATGAGACGATTTCCAATATATATGTATTTGTGTCCAATTTACACTTTCATTTGTGTATGAAGCATTGTGAAGAAATCATAGTACGCTATGGTGTATGCAGGACAAAGCATCACTTACCCAACTTGTTTTGGCTAGTTTTTATGTGCTTTATTGTCTATTTGACTTTGTTGGCCTTGGGTGTATTTTCATTGTTGTATCACGACATTTCAGGTTCATAGGTGTTTGGGCTCTGCCCATTAGGTGTTCTAACTTTTGGTTAGATTTTCACCTTCTCGATGTACCCGTTGTCGAGTTTTTAATAAAATTTTGTTGCCGATAAAAAAAAAAAACATCACTTACCCAACTAAATATCTACACAACCCCAAGTGGTAGCTCAAATGACAAAATGGATGAGCCGAAAATCCAGACATTTTGAGTTCAAAACTTAACAACCTTTTAGGATCAGGCCGCAAGAGAGAAATCTCTTGTGAATTCCCTGGCGCATATTTTCGAAAGACACTTTCACACTTGCATTCTAGCAATCCTACGCGCATTTGTGTGACTTAACTCCATACATAAGCTATTAACGTTTTTCTTTAATCTACTGTTTTTCTTTTTGGTTGCCCGAAAGTAACATTCCGCGCCGTCCACAGAAACACACAGCCCGTCTTGTTCTATTGTTCATCACACGAAGACAACCGTCCACCGTCCCACCAGCGGCCAGCCTGTCAAATTCTTACTCGTGGATCTCCTCGTTGTACAGTAGAGTTGTACAAAACGCAGTCTCAACCGTCCATCTCAGTTTTCGACAATGGAGATTTTAAATAAACTATTTGCGGAAATAGTTAACTATTTCCCCGAATAATTTATTCAAAATCAGTACCGTCGAAAACACTTTTAGACAATGAGAGATGCGTTGTACAAAGTTGTTGTATTAACCGTTATACCTGTAGCATTTTTTTAAAAGATTAATGCTGCTATTAAGAAAAGATTGTAATTTAAGGTTAATGCTGCTCGGATGAACGCTCAGATTACACCTCGGCACCTTTGCATTCCAACCGTTCGTTGTCGTGCGTGCAAGATGAAATATGAGCCGTTCATCCGAGCAACAGGCGGCCCGGATGTGCACAACACCTGTTGTGTACAAGGGGATTTGGGATTGCTGTTGTGCATAGGATGCACAGTAGGTGTTGTGCACCATCCGAGCCGTCCGTTGCTCGAGTGGATGACCTAGATTGCATCTTGCACGTACGCACGTCCATCCGAGCAACGGACGACTCGGTTGGTGCACAACACCTACTCTGCATCCCAGATAGAAAAAAACCATTGATTTGATTTTGAATGACCAAAGTGGAAACCACAATAATCAAATCATTGTACCCATGAATTCCAGTTCAGCCAATCTGTAAAGACAGCGATGAGCTGTTCAATGAACAAAGACAAGAGTCCACCAGCTATTAGCCAGTCAATCCTGCTGGGGGGTCCACACGCACCTTCACCAAATTCTCCCTACATATACATGAGATCTCTCTCCATGAAATTTCTCATCAGAACATCCCTCCCCCTGTTTTTAACACTGTAAAATTCTCCTCCAAAACCCACTTGTTAATTCTTCAGAAATGGCCCAAGTTAGCATCTTCAAGGCTTTCGTGATTGCCTTTGTCATTGTCGTCTTTTCGGCCTCTGCCACGGTCGATAGCGCAACGGCTCCGGCACCTGCTCCGGATGCCGGAGCCGCCTTCTCATTGCCGGTTTCCAGCGCTATTGTTGTCTCGTCCCTCATCGTCTCACTAGTAGCTCTAGTGAGGCAGTGAATTTTGATTTGAGAAAGTTTGGGATAGTGGAATTTACAGTAAGGATTAAGTTTATTTGTAACACAGTTATCTTTTACTTTTATCTTGGGTTGGATGAGAACTATGAAGTTGTATTGAATTAATTCTTTGTACGTATCTGCCGGCATTGTGATTTACTAGTACTTCTTAATCCTCATTTTTATGTCAAAACATTTATATGAACGATTCGGATCAAACAACGAAACCCGGGGTGAGCCGCAAAGTTGCTGCACAGCACGGTCCCTGCTCCCAATGCATGCCTTCTCATCGGACGAAGCAAATATGGAAGTTTCCCAAAAAAGTAATGACATTTTCCCAAAACAAACGCGGACATAAACCAATATTTTTTAGACACAGAAAGTAATAAATTTCTTCAATGATATGCACAGATGATTTGTATATACAATACCCATTCCAACCTCGCAAATTCGCGTTTACATCTGAAATAGAATAGGAATGGAAATTTAATTCTCTCCATCCCTCTGTAATGTAATCTACATTCAACTAATGTTACAGAGACAACTTAGTTTTAAGAGGCAGCACCTTTGGACTCCTGAATGTCCAACTCATGCTCTGCTACCATGATACAAGAATCGGCTTCCAATGGCGACCCCATAACGCTCCGTTCCTTGGGTGGAGAACTCAGCATTTCCGTCGTGCACTGTACATCAGGGGTTATGCCAACTTGATCTATATCGTGAAGTGCCGGTGACAAATACTTGGCCACTGTCACAAACAGAGCTGATCCATCGTGAAGCTCCGTAACACTCTGCAGTCATCCAAAACACAGAAAAACTCAAAAGAGTACGTTGAGGTACTATCGGTATTGACATCCTAGAAATAACAGAAGAGCTACAAAAGTAAGCAACATTCGGCACTCTTTGTGGCGATTAACCCGAGCTTCTTAGGGTTTCATATTTGCTAGATGAAATAAGGATTCCAATACGCTAAAAACTGTATCTCAATGTGCATTTCCT
Source organism: Vaccinium myrtillus (assembly GCA_016920895.1). NCBI lineage: Eukaryota > Viridiplantae > Streptophyta > Magnoliopsida > Ericales > Ericaceae > Vaccinium > Vaccinium myrtillus. Next base: position 1,646,125 of record CM029280.1, read on the forward strand.
TTTCTCCTTTCAGATCGACAAAGTCAGGATGTTACTAATAAGCACGATACTTCTATTTATTGACAATATCTTCCTTCTTGTCACTGTTTCTAAAAGTGAATTCTTGACAACATAAGCTAAGAGGAATTTTCTGCACTTCAAAGTGATCAGCGATCCACTCATGAGCTGTAGAGATGGCCAGTGGCCCAATGCTAGCTTCAAGTAACATCGTAAGCCGGGGTCTTAAGCAGTTTCATCACTTTTTTTTCCCTCTGCGGAAACACCACCACAATCCTAAAAAGACTGATGATTTTTCTTTCGGTATTCTCGTTTAGAAGCATTCCGCTTTGGGCGAATGTTGATGATCAAGCGATTTTTCGCACGCTTAGATGAATTGTGGATGCTCTATAAACTCTTTGGAACACCAAGTATTTGAGCACCGAATGAAACTTAGAACGCGTTTTAGCCTTGGTGACTCCAATGAGTTTTGTAGCGGTCTTCTTTCGACCCATTTCTCATAAACGAAACCTTAATGACTTTTAGTACTTTAAAAATGCTATTTAATATTTATCGATATATAATTTGCCTTGATCCGATTGAATAATAGGGAGTTGTGAGCATTTTACTGAAACGAATTCTTTCTTGACCCGTTGAGAGTAAAATAGTCACGTCTTGTAATTTACAAATAATTTTGCATCAAAACTACTCAGATTAGAAAGAAAAATGAACAAGTTTTTTAACGGTTCAAACCATGCGCAAATCGGAGCTCGGGAGTGTTCGAAACAAGCTCGCAAAGTTTGACCTATAGTGCAGAGGCTGCGTCCCAACGCCCGCCCTGGGCGCATCCTCAAGGCTGCACAACAAGATAAACTTCGCAGGCTTGCCCCGAACACTCCCGAACTCCGATTTGTGCGCGGTTCAACCATTAGAAAGCTTGTTAAATATACTTTTTAACCGAAATAATTTTGATCCAAAATAATTTGCACATCAAAAGCCATGACCAATTTACCTTCTGTGGATCGTAAAACAAATCATTTTGGCAAAACGCTAGTATCCCCCTATTTTGCGATCGGATCAAGACCATTTATGCGATGATAAACAAGGTTTTGAAAGTATTAAAAGATGATGGGATCAAACAATTAAATTGACAAAGTTCGATGTATGAAGAATTTGTTGAATGGAAATCAATTGAAATTCCATCGAAGCCACAAAGGCTAAACATGTTTTGTCTTTCTGCCCTTCAGAGTTTTGTACGACACTCATGTCCCTACTTGTAGGGTGTTCGTTCATTCCGTAGGAGTTCCACGGATCATAAGGCTCTCAACACTTCATCAAATCATAGGAAATCGCTTCATCATCAGGATTTGCCCAAGGCGAGGCTTGTATTTTTACGAAGCCAAATTCGGTCATCTACACCACCAACACAATCACTTGACCACTCAGTGTTGACATGGTTTGACTCAAGATTATTAGCTTCTCCAAAAGAAAAATGAAAGAAGCAGAAGTGAAACTGCCTGCCTAGTTCTTTAAACCGTGCGCAAGCAGGAATAGCCTTATGTACAAGGTACGAACATTTTTGGAAGTGGTTAGTAGTACCTGGATTTTTCCTTTCCCAAAGGTTTTGTGCCCAACAAGGATAGCTCGGCCATTGTCGTGCAGAGCTCCAGCCAAAATCTCACTTGCACTTGCACTTCCCTCGTTCACCTGTTTCAGCACAGAGAAGTAAGCAAGGTGGCACTCAACATATAAATCACTATTCCCCAGTACCTTCATCTTTTAGCATTATCACCACAAAGAAGAGCTTGCTGACATAGAGACAAGTTTAAAAAAAAAATACATGGCTTTTTCCCGGACAAAATCAAAATTGGATTAAATCTATGAAGAATATAGGATGGAAACAGCATATATTCCAGGTAATTCACTGGATATATTTGCTCAAGTAAAACGGTTTCCCAAGAAAGGGAAATTTAAGCAAAAGGGCGAAGACTTACGAGCACAACAAGTGGATCATGTGTTAAGGCATGGCCATTAGCCATGTTGATAGGAGCCATATTGCCATCCCTATCAATTGTGTTGACAAGTGTCTCATTTCCATCTAGCCATAGTCGGGCAACATCAAGTCCTGCTTTCACCAAGCCTCCCTGCAAATCAATTTGCTAACATTCTGAATAATAGAAAAAGAGAGTATTAAATTTAAGCCCGCATACGCACCACAGAGAATGGTGGAGGAATCAAAAAGGTAAAGGAAAATATTACTCTAGAAGGTACAAAGTGACTAAACCAAGTTTTCTCCTAGCTTGTCCTATTATTTTCCTATCCCTCCATACACAACTCTACGCATTCATGATCCAAATGCAGTATAATAAATTTCTCCACGTTGGCTAAGAATCAGGAGTGTACCGGATTATTCCGCAGGTCCAGTATGTATGATTCTACACCCTGATCTTCCATCTCATGAACTGTGTTCTCCATATCAACAGCAGCATTCTGTCAATTTAAAATAAGGTGGTTTTATTCAACACCGGCAAACATTATAAAGAACAACAAAAATTTAAAGATTGGGAAAAGATGGTAAGGCCGAGAGATAAATGAGGTATAACCACCTGAGAGAAAGCTAATAGCTTCACATATCCAGTCTTCAATACACGGCCATCTTGAGTTCTATGAGGGATGATCGTGCTGGATACAGGGGAAAGCTTAATAATCTCCCGAGGTAGATTGACCTTCAAGAAAATTTGGATAATTCAACCAGCAAAATTTCAGATGTTAACGACAATCACTTAGTTTTATGCTGATAGCATAATCCAATCTCACTTTCATACCTCTCTAAAACCGGAATTGCTTTCCCAATCATTACCCTGAAGAAGTAAAAACATTAGGTTGGATTGGAAGCCCACAAATTATCAAATGTCTATGCGAGATGCTAAGTGCCAACCATGGATAGTAAGATAAAAGATTAGAAAGATGTAATGAATAAAGCACTCTTTTCTCGTAGATATTGATCATAAACAAAAAGGCAATTCCCAATTTTGTGTTTTGTAATTTAAACAGGACAACTCTTTTTTCCTGGAAAAATTGTAGTTGATGGAGAGTCTAGGCACCTCTAATACTTGGCATTAAATCTGCAAAGACTAGGTGAATGTGACAGGCATGCGCTTATGCACCTGTATTTAGTTTGTTTCCATTTAGGAGGGGCTTAGCAATTTAGAACATATATGAAGTCTCTAATGTGGATCAAACCTACAAAGCAATGGATTCTTTCTACCATATATTATGCAAACTTTGTATTTCTCAAGGAGTACACTATGGATCAAATGATGCTTTAGTTTTCGGCCTAGAATAGACCTATCTTTTAATTATTACTTAAAAATTTGTTGAAGTTGGGTGAGGGAGTAGTTAGCACCAATCATGCAGGTAAAGAGAAGTTCTGATGCAAAAATCTTGGACGGATGCAAACTTTCTTTCCCTGATATTTGTGTTGCGAAATACTTCTTTAGTTGATACCAGAATCTGAGCTTGAAGAATGTGAATGTACTCAAAGGATAATGTTTTTCTCTCTAATTTTCATTTGACACCTTATTCTGGATCTAAGCAACCAGCAATTGTGGTTGATCTACCTATGTTAAATTTCTCAAAACACTTAATTTGTTCTTCATTTATCATTGTTGGAAAATAATGCTTTTATACAAAAAGAAAGAAAGAGACAAACAGAAAAAGTTTGACACTAACATTGTGGAGTTTTACAGTGACACTTGTTCCAGCACGGCCCCTCAACTTCTGTGCTGCTGCTTCACTATCAATACCATCTAGCCTCTCCCCTGAAATCTCAATATCAAAAAATGTTGGAAACAATTAGATAGAACTGCATGCAGGTATCCATTAAGCATTAGAGTACCTAGAAGAGTAAAAATGGCATACTAAATGAACTTCATTTCTTCTGAGAATTCTTCTTCTTTTCAAACTGAACAAAATCTTCTTACTTTGAATTGTTGCTTTCAAACTAGTAAAAACAAATGCGGGGATTTTTCATCTCGTCTAAAAGAAGTAATAAAAAATATTAACAACCATCGCTTCAGGAGTTTATACAAATCAATATCCAGAAAGACAATTGATATCCTCTGGGGAAGACTACAACAAATCACTGATTCCCAGCAGATTTGACAACAACATAACATAATGCTATCATTTAGCACCGTACGATAGTCCAAGGAATGGAAAGGAAAAGAATAGGATGGAGCAGGGAAAAAAAAAGATGAAGTTCATTTGAACTCTGAATCATATACAGACAAGAAACCTTTTATGGTTCTTTCTAAAGAGCCGTATAACTTCATGTTTCACCAATGCCCATCAGTTATTTCAAACCGCGTCACCAAGATTTAAGAGTACAGAGTAATAAAATCGCTCATTCACAGCAGATAAAAAAGCCAACCCGATTGACTGGGAAACAAGGCTTAATTTGGCTTGGTCTAGTCAAAACACCTTTAAATACCGAAAATGTAATTCAGATTCATGAGTTGGTGAGGAAACAACATGATTAGTACACACCATTTATCTCAACTAACTCATCCCCTTGATGTATACCAGCACGAGCAGCTGGGCTACCCTTTACACAAGACATAACAACCTGAAATTAAGAAAGAATCCAGAGTCAATTTGCAGCTTAAGATCATATGAAACTAGGGAAATTGTCAAGACAGACAGAGAAGAGAGAGAAACGACAATGCGACATTCTCCAGAAACTTCAACCTATTGTCGGTGTTGTTATGCTTTCTTAACCCCTTCCATAGAACGTGCAACATAACATACTAAGAATTTCCTCTTCCTTTTCCTTAGTGAACAAAATAGAGCACATGTTTGAGTATTGGACTACTTTTCCATAACTGTAAAATAGCTTCATACTTGCAAAACTTGTCAGATAGAAGTAAAATGTAGATTCTTCATCCACATTCATACAACTGGTCTTATGATCCAAATTATTGCCCCCTATTTGAGTATTACAAACATGTACAAAGTCCCCGTTGCAATGGCGCACTTTTATCGAGCATAGGAAGTTCATGGGTTTCACTTACCAAATGCCCAGTTTTAGGTTCCATATTTATGAAGAGGCCTACTCCTTGCAAATTCCCATCGCTACCAATCCTAAAACTCTGATATTCCTGGAAGAAAAAAACCGATGTCAGATCGTAATGGGTCTATTTTTTTTATTATGGTCTAAATTCAAGGGAGAAAATAACATTTCCAGCCAATAATAGGAAAAGTTACACCAACAGGATTGATGCAACTACTAAAGCAAGTAATGATGATATTTTTCCATGCTGATAATACAACATTAGAAAGTAGTGTTCAATTCTATTATTCGGAACAACGTCGAAGTAAACATTATATCTGTAAGAAGAATGGGAATTCTATTATTCGGAACAACGTCGAAGTAAACATTATATCTGTAAGAAGAATGGGAAGTAAATAAAGGACCTTTGGACTGATAATCCGAGTGAAGGGATCTCCAAGTGTGGAAAGCATTCCGCTGATCTTGTTGTATGCTGCATCTGCTGACCTAAGTGGAAACATTTCCACCATTGTTTGTTGCAGCTTTAAATCCCAGTCTGCAAAAGATTATCAAGTTGTCAATTTTACTTCTTCCTCAGGTTTGTTGATGAGAAACTAGATCGAACATAAACACAACAAATCTGGCATACTAGTTCTTCTGATCTTTGAAAACTCAGGTACCCGAGCCACAGCTTACACACATCACAATTAATCTCTCCGCTAGTAGAATCAGGTAAAATTCTGTATGGACTGGCCCCACAAAAATGAGAGCAGCGTAGAGTTTTTGATACCTGAGACCTATATTGAACCCTAAATCCAGGCCTTCAAACAAAATAAAATTTCCTTTGCTTCTTACCCAAAAGAAAAGTTTCCTTTGGTTTCTTGGCTTCTCATAGCGAACCCTAAACATTTAATTACTGCTTTAACGTGTTACCTTGATGATTAAATGTGGGATCGACAAAGGTCTCTCTGATCAAGCCCCAAGCTTCCACAAGAGTTCTCTGAACTGTATTCACCTACCAATAAAACCTTCCCTAATGAGCAAACAATTTAAGTAAGCTAATCCAAGTGAACACATTGATCAATAAGGCTCAAAAAAATCAAACAAGAACATCAGGAAAGACAGATATGTCTTGACATGAGGAACCAAAAATAGGATCCAGACAATATGAACGCACAAATGAAGAAAGCCACAAACACGAGATAAAACTAGATTTGTGTCGTTCACCCAGTGTGGCTACACCACAATTTCTTTTTGCAGGATAAAATGGTTAGTAAAGGACGACCATGGTAGCGACCCCCTTTGGCCATGACCATAGGAGTTCCTAATTGCTGTGCAATGTTCAGCTGGAGGAGGGTACCTGTCACCACATCCGTGCTAAAATACAAGTTAAACAAGAGTGCCCTTATGGCATCTGGTTCACGACGACAACTATAGCAAGCGATTTCAAACCCGTGACCGTGTGCTAGGGAGGGATTTCTACCCGCACTGTTGCCAACTCGACTACCAGCTTGGTGGTGGCTATGTTCAACAAATGTACAATGGAAAGAAAATGAATTTTCTTGGGGTGGTGAGAAATACTGATAAAAGAAAGGATTGAAGTTCTCATCAAATCAAACAAAACAAAACTGAGTCTTATGCCCTAATCAATTGGGGTCGGCTACAAAAACAGAACAATAAGATTTTTCGTTTCTCTCCATTTCTAACCTCATTTATTCATAGGAAAATGTCATAGTAATCTCATTTCTTCTTTATGCTCATTCACTTCTCACCTAACCAAATAATAATCCTTTAGTAGGTCCATCTCTACTCCCTCTCTCAATCCTAGCTCTATGCTCTATGCTCACACTCTCAATAATTTATACTGTAGTAATGTTTAAAAAAGGCTTTCTCGCTTTTGCTCGCGCTCATTCACTGGCCCTCAACTGACTAAGCTTCTAGCCCTTCAAATGCCAGTACAGGAGAAATAAAAGTGAACAACGCAAATACAAGTCTCAAAATCAATCACCTCACGAGCACGAGAAACAGGAAAGGCAACCGTTAAGGACTCCGCAATAGCCGGAGAGTCCCAGCAAAAGGAAATTGCGGCCACCGCCGCCGCCGCCGTAAAACTGACAATTCCTCTTGCAATCGATTCAACCACTTCTTTACCGTTTATCGAACTCGGATTGCTGCATCTGGTCAACAACTCTTTACTTTTATCAAATTCTGCATCAGACTTTATTCTGAATAACGAGTTTTGAGGTATAAAGACTCTGCATTTTCTGGGTAAGTGGTATTTTGGAGAAACTGAAGTGGGTTTTGGTAGTTTTTTTGAGATTGGAGAGATATGAGTTGGGTTGAGGTCAAATTTTGGGCGCAGAGCTTCCATTTTCTTCTTCTTTTTCGTGTTGGGAACTTGAGAGAAATGCACTTCTGCTTCTTCGGGGCAAATGGGAAATTATTTTGTGTTTGAACTTTGAATTCTTCACTCAAGGATTTGGAATCACACAAATGTGGGGAACTTCTGGTTGAAGATGTTGTAAGGAATCTGTTGAGGGACCCCACTTGAATCTCAGCGATTGTGGCTACGGAATGTGTTGCGTGGCGAGAAATTTTTCAGTGCCGAGTGGATGTGCACCTCAATTGACAGTACACGTGGAGACAGAAACAATTTCAGATTAGGAAAGCCGGATTAAAGAAAAAACAGGAGAGAGAGAGGAGAGAGAGTTTGATTTTGACCGTCCATGACACTTTTGGACATGGATTTTGGATCTGTTCACATACATCAGTTATATTTAATAATTTTAGTCCATTTAACACTTTCAACAAAAACGGACTGGGTACCCAAAAATTTTTCGTTGCGTGTATGAGTATTTTGACTTGAGGATGTGGAACCTCAATTGACAGTACACGTGGAGACAAAATTCCAAAACAAGGAATTTCCGTTTTTCTACAAGTGCGTGATAGAAATGTTAAACATGGATTTTTGGACATGACGACATCTCTTCACATACATCAGTTATTTTTAATAATTTTAGTCCGTTTAGCACTTTTAACAAAAATCGAAAACTGCCCCTTGCATACTCACCGTAATTGGAGAATTCGATCCATGTTGCTTGTATTGTATTGTATTCTATTTTGAGATGTCTTGAACAGTTTTTTCTACATGAAAAGTCAAACGCAAAGCATTTAAATTAACACAAACCAACCCTCATAAAAGTAGCTCTTATTGGGTGTTCCACTAATTAAAAAAACAGTTTTTTTTTTAAATCAAGACATGTTATTATCTCATAATACATCACATAAAAAATCGTGAAAAATCAATTTATTCTAAAAATACCTTTAGCGAAACACCCCCTTAATTCCCACACAACTCTAAGTGAAAAGTCAAACTAAAAAACGTTTAAATTTACACAAGCCGACCCTAAAAAAAGTAGCCGGTAATTTCCACACAATTGATTCTACTAGTAATAGTTTACTATGTTATGATTCAAAATTCAAAGTTTTGCTAAAGCGAGGAGTTTAAGTGAAAATCACTTATAGTTGAGGGAGGTTAACGTAATTTACCATTTTCTGAAGGCTGAAGCAAATTTCTCTCCGCCCCCTCATGTCCCACTTTCTTCTACGAACAAACTCCCGAGAAATGGTCGCCGTCATTCCCCCCGCTGCCGCCGTCGATGGCACAATGCTGCCGTCGATGGCACAATGCTGCCGTCGATGGCACAATGCTGCCGTCGCCTTCCCCGGAGATGGAGCATCCTTCTTACTCCAAACAGGTAAAATCATTCCAGAGGACTGTTCATGTCTGCATTAAGATAGAAAACAAGGGTTAGTATGCATTGGTTACCTTTATGTGCCTACTAAGAATGTACTTGATCCTTTTTATTTCCTCATGATCATTCAAAAGGTAATTCAGGTTAGGGTTTTATCTTTTCTCTTAGTAGACTTTTGGCTGTGTTTGGATGAGTTTTGAAAAGAAAATTTTGAGAAGAATTTTTGAGACAGTGTATGGTTAGGCTTTTGAAAATGAGAATAATGAGGTAATGATTAACGAGAGATAGAGATAAATTAAATAATAAGGTAATGAGTGGAGAAAGAATCTTTTTGATTTTTTTTTTTTTTGAAAATGGGAGAAAAAGGGAAGTGAATGGAGTCCATTTTTTAGATGAACTGGTGCTAGGGGATTTGATCTTCTCTCTTAGTGGGACTTTTCAAAATTGGAATGGAGAATTTTTTGGAGAACTAGTCCTAGGGGATGGTGTCAATACCAAATCCCCTAGCAATCCAAATTGTTTTTCCCAATTGGACATATCGGAAGTGGGGCGCTAGTTGGACAGCTAGAGCCGGGGCCTAGGCGCCGACTTGGGCGTTGGACCCTGCCTAGCGCCTAGATTAAAACCAGCCTAGGCGCCGACTAGTCAACCCCCTAGACCAATTTTTAGAACACTGCTCAGGATCCGTCCTGGAGCTACGTCATGGTGGATCCGAGAGAAACCTTTCCACCTCACGAGAACAATTCCAGTAGAAGGATGAAGAACGCTACAACCACTTGTTACTGCAACCATAAAGCTTCCTAACCCTCTTGCTAGTGGAGGCATAATTTGGAATAGTCTCCTTGTCGCCATTGGTAAGTCGCTTCATCAACACAAATGCATCCTTAACCTTGATCGTGGAGCATGTGAGTGAATACTTTCAAGTACGTAATAGGATTGGTACACATGTTGGGCATTTACGGGAAGAACTTTAACTTCATTTGTGGGAAGAACTTTAACTTGTACCTCTGAGAATTTTAAAAATCCCAAACCAACAAAACATTCTTCAAGGACTTTAAGTTCCCTCAAGAATTACCCTGATCAAACACTACAAGAAAAACTGCATTAGACGTTGTTTGTGAAACTGCGTTTTGAAGCATGGCATAAGAACTGACATTTATTTGATTGAAAAGCGCCATGTCATATGCTGGGCTGACTGCTGACATTTGCTTTTTTAATCCTCGGTTGATGTTTGACGCACCATTTGAATGGAAAAGAGAAAACGCGTGCGACTGTGAACCCCTGACCCCTCTGAAATTTCCCCTTTCTATTGAACTCTACCCTCCCAAAATCTTTTTTTCTTCTTTTCTTTTGTGATCAGAACCCTCCCCAACTCATTTTGATTCATCATTTTGTGTCATCTCCTAGGTTAGGGTTTTATAGAGAGATCGGTCCTTTCTACTCAGTGATCATTTTTTTGGTTGCCTCATTTCTTCACACCACCAAATCAACTTTCTTATCATTGCTCTCTCCTCTTTCTTCCGACTTCCGCTAGCTTGTCATAGTCACCGCACACCTCTGCCGCCTCTCTCCGGTGGTGTCATAGGCTTCATAAGTCGCTCTATCTGTGGATTCGTCTGAAGGTTACTTTGCCGCAGATGAGATTCTAGATCGCTACACTTAAAACCTTGTGGTGGATGTTCAGAGGTTTCAATTCAACGCTTTTTTAAGAGTTTGTTCTTTTAGTTGAACTATGAAATTTCTTAGGTTTTCTAGTGCCTTGTGTTTCATTGATTAAAGTGGAAAGGTAAAAGGGAGAAAAGTTTTGGTGATGTGTTGGTTGTCTTCTTGTTAAACGATAGTGCAAAATGGTCACCTGAATCTCTGTTTTAGCGAGTCTATCTATCATTGATATGTCAATTAGCCTTTGTGTCTATGCTTGGCCCAATAATTTTTTATTGCGTTGAAGTTGTTCATTTGTGGTTCACTTAGTTTATGAACACCGTTTACTGTTCTCTGTGTAGAAGCGAGTTTATCGTCGTACATTTTGGTGGAACTTGTTGTGTAGATTTTTTTAAGGAGCTTTTTCAGATGAATGGGTGCGAGTCCATTCAGCATTTTGTGTAGCCTTCCAAAGTTTGTTTAATAACTCAAAAACATAGAAGTATCTTTGTGTATGTGCTTAAGTTTCTTAACACATTTTAGTTGTCTATCCATGCTCTTAGCTTTATGTTGTCAAGTGTCTATTTTGTAGAACTGACAATTCATTTCTAACATACAATAGAAATATGTAAGTGTGAATTTGTTCCTATGTGTTTTGTTATTGGGCTTTTGTGATTCTATTCATCAGGGATAAGCCGGCAAGTCCTATTCATCTAGTCATTTAGCTTGGGTAACATCACTTTGAAGATAAATTTGTAATTTCATATGTTTTTTCCTTATTGTACTAGTATAGGAACAGGGAAGAGGAGCGCTATGGATGACTTTCACCTTTCATTTTACACTGATTGTAGCACGTTATACTACTTCCTAAACAAGTATACTATCTCGTTTGTTTCTGCTATTCTTAGCGTGTTTACACTGATGTATGTGTTGATTGCATTCTGTTGTATTTTAAATGGAATGCAGGTCTTATACCAAAACCCCATCTAGCCCATGAATTTCTCAATAAGAGTATCATATGTCCTACCACATGAGTGGAAATGAGGGCGTAAATCAGGTTTACACTGATTCTAGCATGTTATACTACTTCCTAAACAAGTATACTATCTCGTTTTTTTCTGCTATTCTTAGTGTGTTTACACTGATGTATCTGTTGATTGCATTCTGTTGTATTTTAAATGGAATGCAGGTCTTATACCACAACGCCATCTGGCCCATGAATTTCTCAATGAGAGTATCATATGTCCTACCACATGAGTGGAAACAAGGGTGTAAATCAGGTTAGCTCTATCTATAAGACTATAATCACTAGAAAGAAGAGTAAATACCAATTTACCATACACGATTTTAGAAGTGGACCAAATTTGTCAACTCTTCGATTTCTTCTCCAGCCTTGCAATAATCAAAAGCATCACCTGACAAGGTTACGAGTAGCAACTCTAAGGAGGTCTCGCTCAACCGAAGCATACAAAAAACTTCCGTTGGAAGAAAACCTCACATGCATAATTTGCTACATATACAAAAAAAGGTTAGTTAACAAAAATAAAGGTAGAAAATATAACAGATTTGATTCAATTCCTGATATTTCTAACTCACAGCCCTTCCAAAGCATTGGATTTTTGTCTCATTTTTAGCAAGTTTCATAGTGGCCATGTGCTTCTTGTTACTCCCCAGAACCAGGTGCTGGCTGTGGCCTAGCTCCGGGGAGTAACAGGGCACTTGGCTACTGTGCCCTTTGTTAATATCACGAAAACAAACAAACTTTTTAATCTTTATTTTCAGCAAATTGTTTGTTTTCGTTTAGTGTAGGTTAAATCATCGCAGATACATTTTCTGTACTGTTATTTGCTGATATTGTTTGTTGGAGTTAGTACATTCCCACTCAGTCCCTTCTAAACACCACCATCCCTATTGGTCATCAGCCTCACTTAATAATAGGTCATAACACAGTTTTGGAAGGAGATGCATGTGAAAGTTGCCTGTTTGGATCTCTCCTTTATGAGAAAAAAGGTTAGGTCTTGATTCCTTTCCTTAAAAGTGAGAAAAGAGTGACATATGCTCGTCTCGAGTGCTCGGTGGGATTGGGCCCCATGATTAGTCGAGGTGCGCCTACGCTAGCCCGGACACCCGTGTTATTAGAAAGAAGAAAAGAAAAAAAAAAGGAAAAAAAAAACAGAGATTGACATATGGACAACTTCACTTCAAGTAACTGCAGATTTTTCATACCGGGCATGTCTTTGCTATTGCCTTAAAAGGACCGTTTGATCTTCCCTGTGATCAATGAGTGCCTTAGGGGTTTTCCACGTATATCTTGTGTGCAACTGTTTTGTTGCTCTTCGTTGTGCGTTTAGTTGACCTATTAATTGGTAGATTTTTTTACTAAGGTCTACGAGTTCATGCATAGCAAATCTCTATAAACATAGCAAATCTCTATAAACTTAGGCGATTTAGGACTTTTCAGTAGAAATGTGTAATGTATTTTGCAGTTTTGACTTTCTTGTCGTTGTTTCCTCCTTAACAACTGTGCATCTGGATGTGAAAAGCGGGCCCTTTTTTGTTGTGGTAAAGCCTCTAGGCCTGTAATAGTTTTGGAGGTATTATTGATCAATGCGTTCCAGCTCTTAACACTCCAAGTATGTGCGACTTCCGACTTGTAAGTTGAGACGTAAACAACAAATTCATGCCTTAGTTTATAGTCAACAAGGTATGCTTTTGGCACAAGCAGCTAACAAACTACAGATTGTTGCCCAAAACCTTCCGAAATCCAGCTCTAAAGCATCCAACTCAAAACTAATTCACAATGAGTAGAGATACCAGGCATCTAGTCTCATACGCGTTTCAGAGGTATTATTTGATAGTTGTGGAGCTCTTCCGAAACTTGAAGGATGAATGATATATTGTCTAGCTCTCCACCTTGAAAGTTAACAAGGAGTAAATCTGAATTAGTGAAAATCTTTTACCAGATTGTATGTTTTGTGCAGTTGAAAGCGGAGACAAATTGGCTATGCAAGGTGGTACGTGCTGCGAATTGGGCTTCCCTTGTGCATTTTTATGGTAAATTTGGTGATTTCTCAGAAGACAAGGCACAACATTGGATATTGTGTAAATTCCTCGAGTTCAATTGAACATGTGCCTTCGACAAAGCGAATTTCAGAAAAAAGAGACAACAATGCTACGGTATACTGTTGGCTGTTGCATCAGAGAGAGGAGGGAGTAAATGTGCAAAAACTCAGAACACGCAGTAATGGTGGCGCCTCAATGGGCTATGAGGCCCAATCCCAATTTATTGAGACACACGGCTTTAGTTTGTCTTTAATTTATAGTCTGCACTTGTGTTAGAGCAAAATTTAGCACCTCATGTAGGAGGAGAAATGAATGACCTTGAAAGATTGTATTCTGTTTGGCTTGCCCGGTTGTGTGGAATTAACTTTGCCGATTTTAACGCTTACGCAACATTCTGGACACTTCTCTGAAAACTTTTCTGGGTTTCTACTTCACCCCTCTACTATTTCTTGATGCGATTTTCTTTGAAATTCTTCAGTGTTCCTATCTTTTCCTACTTTTTTCTCTATGCTGTTTCAGCTCCATTCCAATAGCCCCGACATGCCCTATGATGCAGGCCTCTAAGTTCATAAAAAAAAAAAAAAATGGCCCCGACATAAAAATTTTTTGGCATGGTCTTTTTAGTCGTTCTCTCTTAGTAATTTTTATAAGATCCGGATCAAAATTTTACATCATATTGTTTGTATTGATCGGAGGAATCCAACAAGTATAATAGTATAAACCAAGGCAGCATATATAAAGTTCATGCAAGACTATTAAAAGACCCAAATAGTAGTTAAAAAAAAAAGAAAGAAAAAGAAAAAGACAGTTTTTTTTGAATTTTTTTTCAACTTTGATGTGTTTTTCTACTTTCCCGATTACTCTATTCGAGAGAGGTGATGTAAAAACTCTAGCTAAATTTATTGAAAATTAGGAGGAAACGACGAAAATACCATACTGTAAAGTCTCAAAAATACTCCTAGTATATCATGCTACAGTAGACTATGTACGTAGGCTACTAGAAAGAGGTGTATCATTTGGACATGCTCAGGTGATGTAGGGCCTTTGAATGTCAGTTTGGGCCTATGGCCTTTATTCTTTTTGTCTTGAGAATGAAACAGTGGCCATAATACCCAGATTTCAAGGGAAGATAGGCATTAGGGCTTATTCCTACCACATACAAAAATAGAAGAAAGAAGAATTAGATATAGAGATAGGCCCATCCCTAATTTTGACAATGGGACATCCCTATGGCTTCTAGCCACTTCCTCCTCCAACTAATTTTGATCTATGTTTCAAATATGCCCTCATTTTACCAAACTTTTCCACATCTTAAATCAAAGATTTTACTTTTTTATAGCATTTTTGAATTATTTGTCATGTGAAAATTTACTGCACTTTTGTATTAGTACATTAACGCGCGGCATCATTTTCATGTTATTCTAATTTTTTGGGGGGATAGTTATTGATACAGTCCCCTTTTAACCATTTGCACTTTATTTTTGGTCTCATGTAGAAGGAAATTCAACATGAATCTCGATGCAGAATTACAAAATATTGTCTTTTCACTTGTTCATTTTTCATACATGAAAGGGTATTGTTGCAAATTTACAAGAACATAATCTAAAAAAAAAAAAAAAATGCGAATGCTAGAGAAGAGATTGTGAAAATCAATTATCTTTTTAAATTGGTGCCTATTTAGTTCTATTTCGAACAAACGAGGCATAAAGAAATGGAAGAAGGCAAAAATATAGAAAAATCAATTAATCCACTTTAAAGGTAGTTTTTGCTTTTCCATGATATTTAAAGGTAGCCCTGATTTCTTCCCCTGCACTTTTCTTTATCTAACTTTTGGGTAAATTGAATGAATATGCTGGAGAAAAATGATCCTTCTAGGAAACTGGTGAAAGTGTTCTTTTTCTGAAAGAAAAAGTTATCCCCTTTTGTTTTCACCAAAATTTTCCTTTTACAAAGAAGATGTAATGATCCTGAGACCTGTCACATTGAAAGGGTCCTCCATTTAAAGGACATTTTGCCTTATTGTCCTCCAAAGTAGCGATGCATGTGATTGGCTGGTCAACTATTAGGCTAATATTAATGACCTATCTTCAATGCCTCAATAACATACCAAAGGGGTAAAAAAAGGGGACATATTTTTGAAGAAATTGTTGGTGAAAGGCACATTTCTTATTTCTTCATGTTTGTTGTCTTGGTAAATCTAGAACAATTCACTGCTTAGCTTAACTAAACTTATTTGAGGCTGAGTTTATTTGTTTTTTCTAGGATCCTAAAAGTCGTTAAGCGTTAGTTGGACAGAGGAGCACTAACTAGTCGGGCGCCTATAACACATAACAGCCGACTAGTCAGCCGTGTAGGCTGATTTTAATCTAGGTGTTTTGGACCTCCGCCTAGCGCTTGCGGCCGGCTTTTAGAACCCTAGTTTTTTCTTCAGCAATCCGTGATTTGATTTCATGCCGTGCTGATAGTATAATGAATAGCGACTTTAATTTTTACGTGTATCACGTACTATAAGAATTGTAATTTAGAATTGTTGTTGAAACTTGTGGCTCATATAGAGAGGTATCGAGAAGTTCTAATGAGGCCAAATGTAGAGCGGAGCGGAGTGGAGCTCGGCATTTGGCCCATCACGGGTTTAACTGTTGTCACAGTGGTACGGTACGGAATAATTAGGGTTAGAATAGAGTAGGACTTATAAACACTCTCTATTGTAAAAATCCTGGCCGACTTTTATCATAATAACAGACTTGCTCACTCCCGTGGAGGTACCCAGTTTTGGAGAATCACGTAAATTCCTGTGTTGATTTCTTTACTGTTTTCGTATTCCATTATTGTGTGTGTGGTGATTTCTCTAACAATTGTTCATTTTACAAAGAGGGGAGTAAAGTTTTAGACTTGCTAGAAGTCTTATAAAATTAAGCATGCTGCTGTTAAACATCACAAGGTATCAAGTTTATTAAATTTAAAGAGAAGAAGATAAATAAATGATTGATGTTTTTAGAAGATAGAAGCACAATATAGGCAACTGTTTGGTTGTCACTAAAGGACATGGGAATAAAAACTGAAAACAATTATTTCGCAGATTCTTAATTTCAGTCCACATGTCTTTATTGAGTTGTCATCATCATGGATCAAATTATCGGCAACTAGTCCGAAGAATTCGGATCACGGATGAAAGTGCAAATGATCTCTTTAATCTTTCCTTTTTTTGATCCTTGATCTTAATCTTTTTAGTGTTCTTAATCTTTTTATATATCACCTCTGCATACCAAAGATGCCTTCAAAATCCCATCAATCTCATCCAAATTATCAAAACGACGCATATGCGACCAATAATCTGGACTCCAATTCCACCGTCTTACTGACGAAAATCTAATTAAAATGGAAGTAAAATATTGTAGAGACTAGCTCGACACAGAAATTGATAGCATGCAAGAGGGAAATTATACGCTTCATACATAAATATTATAAATATTTGTATTTATATTTATGTTTTATGTATCTCTAATACACACCTATATATAAGCTTTTTTTTTTCCCACTACTGACAAGCAAGGGCGGCCCCACATAGGGGCAAGCGGGGTCGTGGACCGAAATTTCCTACTGCCGTGTATATATAATTTTGGGTATTTTGGTAATTTTGCCCCCATACCGTATAGATTATTTTCTAATCTTTCCCCAAGTAACAAAAAATAAATATAACTATGCCTAAATAATTTTTCCGGATCACCTCTAATCTTTTTTTTTTGGAGAGAGCATTTTCTGCAATGAAGATTGTGAAGAACCGACTTCGTAACAGAATGGGTGACCAGTGGATGCAGGATAGTTTGGTTGTGTACATTGAGCGAGAGATTTTTGTTACCATTTCAAATGAAGCTATCATGAATCGGTTTCAAAATATGAAAAACCGTCGGGGCGAGTTGTAAACGATATGATATGTTATGATTGACATACCACTTTCGCTAATATATATATATATATAAGAAAATAAGAAAAAAATGATTTTTTTTTGTGTTGCAAATTATTTTTGGAAAATCCGAGCCGTTCAATGTGTTATTACAGTTTTGCGAAAAAGGGCTTGGATCAAGCCCTTCCCGGTATTTTTTTGTGAAGATTTTTCGCGTGGACCCTTGAAAACACCTTCTGAACACATTGGACGGCTCGGATTTTCCAAAAATAATTTGCAAAACAAAAAAGCAAAGGATTTTCCTTCAATCCGGGAGTCCGGATAGGAAAATCCCCGTATATATATATTAAATATCTTTTGGTTAAGTATTATATTGGATCTACTGTATATTTGACTTCGCTGATACTAAATCCTGCGTCCGCCCCTGCTGACAAGTTGCAAAAATGCTTTGAATCTGAATAATACATGGGGGGATTCACGTGAGGCTGCTTGATGTGGGTTTAATTTAGCTGATTAGGATAGTTGTTTATATCTATAATAAGCTGGTCTTATGTGCTACCAAGTGGAAATTGACTAGCTTTCTTTATATACCTGATTAAACCCTAATATAGTCTACAAGGGCAAAAAACAATGGAAGGAGAAAGTATCTCATTCAAAATATGAAAATTGATTTATACTTGTTTCTCTTTAAGGTCAGTTGTGTGACAGGATTAATGGTGAAGGGATATAAAACCATGTGACATGTAATCTCATCGAACTTATGGTGATGAAATTAATAGTACCACACTCAATCTCCTTTTTGATCCCATTGTTTGAGGGATATAAATACGAGAGACGTTTAATCTGGACCGTAAAATAAAATTTAGACAAACGCCAACTATGTAATTCCCTGCCTGCGCGCAGAGGCTTGTCCTTTCTTTGTTTCTTTTTTTGTTTCTACCCTGTAACAGGCTTATTTTTTGTATTGATTAAGTTGTTGGGTTTGGTTGTCTCGTGAACTCTCACAATTCATGTAGTGTCCCGGGTTGTACGAATTAGTTATAGCTCTTTAGTCTCTATCAAGACCTGCAACAAGAGTCGTCTGGAGTCCTTATGATCATGACAAAAGGATGGCTCCTTGCTCCCATTTGTATAAGTATCTGGATATAAGAATGTGTATGCAAATGTGCACCTATAGGAATTATAGATAAGCTGCCCTGTTGATTTGATTGGTATGAATGTCAAACAAAATTTCTTTTTCTCCTGAACTGTTAGTGCAGAGAGAAAAGCCTAGATATGCTTTCTTCACAATGAAGTTATTCAAACATATTCCTACAACAAAAGATACCTACAAATTGGAGAATCATCAAAGTTACAGACATTAAAGCAATATAACTTTAGCAGAAAAGAAAATACGGATCAAAGCTGATACATTATTATTGCACGGATAATGATCATGGGAAAAAGAGATCTCTAGGTATACTCCAAAAAGAAGAATTTTTGTTTCCCCCTTCATTTTATAAAATTAGTACTAATAATTTCATTCCTTTTTTCTTCTTTTTTGAAAGGTGATTATGGGTCAAGATTATTTTGACCTTTTCAACTTTTCCTTTTCTCGATGGGTCCTCTTATGCAATTTGGCATATTTTTTCCGATTTTACCCCTCAGCTAATTTTGACTTATTTTTCCCATTTTGCCCCTCAATGGAAAAGGGCTATCAGTGTAGCTTTTCTGCTAGCTAGCTAAATTTCTCCCACTAAATTTAAGCTGCACAGAATGGGAGAAATTAATGATCACGACAAGGCTGGTGTGCATGACCATTGATTTGGGTCTTCAACCATGCGTTTTTCCCGAATGGTGTGCATGACCACCTTAAAGTGACAGAAAAAAAATTAGTTCATACACTATGGCCTGTGCTCTATTGACATTTCTATTGGTGACTTACTTGACCGCGCGTATGCATGAAAGTGAATTAACCTAAAATTAAGAACTTAAGGATATTAAGTACGATAGTGACACTAAGAGCACATCAAAGACTATATATAGCTTTATTTTATCCAAACTATTTAACGGCAGGTAATCCGATGACTTTTTTTTTACTAAGCATAAAAGTTTATGCTTTTTTTTTTATCTGCAAAAGAAATTTTTATAGAATTTTTTGCTTAGAACATCTGTTTCAATAAAGGTTATTTCCAGTAAAATTCAGTTAATTTTTACAACCTTTTTACATATACCAAATGAAGTTTCAGTTGAGGAACAAAAAAGTTCATTTTTAAAATGAAGTTTCAGTTGAGGAACAAAAAAGTTTACTTGGAAATTGAAATCTGTAGCATTATCCTCTCTCTCTCTCTCTCATGTACTGTGGATGTTGAAATTTACTATACATACATTGGGATGAGAAACCATGTCCAAAAAACCAAAAAAAACATTGGGATGGGAAAATGCATGGGCAGGTTTGAATAAAACATGGGTGATCAAAAGCTAGTGATTCGAGGCAAGGGGGGACAAAGCTGTCTCCTTTGTATCAGAATATGAATACAAGGCATATACATATAGGATAAATATGCATAGTGCATATATATAGATACATGTATGACATATATTCTTTTTGTTAGTAATTAATACAATATGGATGGTTGGTCTCCTTGACAAGAGCTCCCATGCCAATATTGTTCTGCATATGGAACTTTATAATTAATATTTAACTGAAAAAGTGTAACAAGAGCATAGGGAATGAGAAGAAAAGGAAAGGGGTCATTGGGATTTTAAGTGAGAAGAAGAAAGCTGTGCTCAACTGTTGTTAGGCAGAGAGAGAGAGAGATGTACATTCAAAGTGAATTTAGTGAGAGAAAATAGTACCAAAAGCTCTTGCATACTGTTTGGGGTGGACTCTCCTGCCCATGTCCTGCCAATATAAAAAACTACTGTGTTTTGAGGTTTTTGAGGGGATTTTGAATAGTGTTGCTAACATAAATTAAAAAACCAGTCGTTACGGAGCGGTTCGGCCAATTTCTGTTATGTAATAGGGAGTAACAGATATTTTAGACATTACGGATTGGTTCACGACCGTTACGGCCGGTACTCAACCGTTACGGGTTATTTAAGGAGTTTAAAATTATTTTTTACCAAAAAATTATTTTTAAAAATTCACGACCGCTACATCTGATTCTCGTCACATAACATTCGATACTACCGAAACCGTTACCGTTACGTATCACGAAACCAGTAGTTAAAACCTTAGTTGCTAAATACTGTTCTTTTAGCGGTCCAAACATAAACAACGTAGTTGAAGGGATGGCATGGCCTGCCGTCCTTGAAGGACAACAGAGTCTCCGGGTTCGGGAGTTTCACATTAATGTTGCAGAAAATGTACTTTCATTAAAGCAATGCATAATGCAAAATTTGTATGTAATTGTACATGCATCCTTTGTGGTGCATATATGCATTGGGCATTCATTGATGATCAGGTGTCAATCTATGGTATCCTGGTATGCCCTCCAAATGGCTCTCGCCCGAGATCCCAACATCTTGATCTGAACTGTCTACTACGTAGATCTCAATGCCTACAACAACAATGTTGAAAATCAAGTTCATCGCATATCCATGTGGAATCGCATTTTATCTTGCATAAATGAATGGCAAGCAGGATTTTACAAATGGACAGCCAATATAATTTGGTTGGATTACTAGGTTACTGATGTCCAACCAACTTAGTTTTTCTGCGGGTTTTCACAAGTTGAAGTCTACAAAGCGAACGATCTAGATCATGATTTCAGGCTCGAGACGATGCCCATTTGAAGGGGCATAGCATATCAACAGCGCCTCTCACCATACCTCAATCCTCGAAACCCCTTGGAACACTTACTGTTTTTTTGTTATATTCCGGGTCATTGTGTCCACCACGGCACCACCATGACCCAAACGTTCATCGCGTAGATCTTGCACAAAATAATGTTGGTGTAAAAAATCAGTTCAACCGAACATGAATATACATCATGGTTCATGAACAACTCCTTTAAAGTGCATGATTTAAGTCCAAGATTAAATTCACCGTATAACGTTGACACCACATTTAGTACAATAGGTAATGAATAATGATCTCAAACTGGTCTACTATTTACTGGTCGTAAAGAAGTTTTTCGTTTGATCAGCATCCTATAAGAAACAAAGATAGACAAAAAACGCAAGTGTTGGTCCGGTGGTCAAAACTTAAGTCTTAGAGTTTGCTCCCTTCTAAGATTTCACCTGGTTCGAAATATCTCAAATGTTATAAACTCTTTTGGGAGTTTTAATTAGGCTCCTCATAAGTGAGCGGTGAAATTAGGACTCCAGAACTAGTCGTAGTGTAGGTAAATTGGTTTGGATACACGAGTTATTAGAAAAACAACAAAGAAAGAAACATATGCTCCTTCAGAACAAAAATAAAATAAAATAAAGAAACATACTCCCTCCGTCCGGATTTGTTGGTCCGTTTTGGAGATTTCAATTTTTTTTCCATTACATTTTGAGTTTGTTAATTTCCTATTTTATCCTCAATCTCTCCATTTAATACTCCATCCATTCCAATTCGATAGTCCACTACGAAGCTACGTGCAATTTTTAAACTAAAAAAATTATGTAGTTGCTAAATTTTTTTTTTTATCAATATGGATCTTGTTCGATAGATCTCATTGAGAACTTTAATACGGTGCAAAAAAAAATTCAAAAATGTAAACACATTATTTTAAAAAAATTAGTTTTTGTGTTAAGTTTTAGAAAATGGGCAAAAAAGTAAATTTGTCATACTTTATGCTTTGACTTTTGAAAATGGACAAACATTTTAGGACTTGAAAAAATATGTTTGTGGATTAACAAATCCGGACGGAGGGTAATTAAAAGACTTCAAATCATGCTGAATAACACTGATGGGGTGTTCTACTAAAAAAAATAGTTTTTTTTTTTAAATCGAGACAGATCATTCTCTTATACTACATCACATAAAAAATTGTAAAAAAATCAATTTATTCTAAAAATACTCTTACTGGAACACCCCCGAATAACTTTCCAATGAGGCAGTTCTTTCTTTTTTTTGGGTAGCTTTTGTATCAATGGTAAGAAAGATGGCCCAAGGAGTGAATCTGGGTGGAGACTGGTCTCCCAACAAAAGGTGAAGACATTGATTGTCACATTAAATGCTTTTGGCCTTATTCGTTTTGGGTTCCAAAATTCGGTTTTCTCAATTATTATTCAATCATTACCTCTATTTTCAAATATTATTCTCATTTTTCTCTCTATCTCTCTTTAATCATTAACTCTTATTTTTAATTATTATACCTATTTTTCCCTCCAATCATTACCAAAAACCAAAACTCAAAACCCAAATCAAACACAATCTTTGGTTCTTCTTTCTTGGTTTTAATTTTTAGTAACTTGTACTGTTGTTTTGATGATCTGGTGTTATTCCATAACAGTGAACAAGGGAAGGAGTAGTACGCACTCAGACTTCCAACTTATAGTACTGGTCTGTTAAAGTCTCTTGGACCTTGTTTGTTAGAGGGATATGGGGTTGGGATTTGGATGAGATTTGGAGTGGGTCTCAAAATCTCATGTTTGGTAACATTATTTGGGATGGGATTTAGTTTTTCCAGCCAATTAATATCTCCATCCATACGGGATATAAAATCCCATTGGGGGGGGGATTTGGATGAGATTTCCCAATTTGAGTGCAAAAAACCGGATATCCCGAGCACTATCCCGTCGAACAGAAACACCGGATATGAATTTTTCTCATCTATTGATATCCTGAGCAATATCCCAATGATTTCATATCCCACCCATATCCCATGGGATTTCATATCTCATCCATTTATCTCCGGCCAAACAAACGAGGCCTTGGGGGAGGTAGACCGGATCTTTTTTGTAGTAGTAGTAATTAAACACAAAAACTCTAGTACTTTTGAACAAAATTATGGATACACACCGGATTGTGTGAGACTCATTTCAGAGTTTCATACAAATTATTAGAGTCGCTCGATTTGTCTAAAATAACTTTCTAACGTTTTAGCAATAGTCAATTTGATGTCCAAATTTTCACCAAAGATTGGTAGTGCCAAAATTATTCATTGAAATTGGCACAAGGGTCGAGTATCTATACTTGTGACAAATTTAGACTTTGACGTGACACAGTTTTATACAAAAAAGTCGACCTTATTGTTTGGTTTGAGTTTTGGGTTTGATTTTGGTTTTGGATAATGATTGGAGGGAGAAGAAACGAGAGTAATGATTGAAAATAAAAAGTAATGATTGGAGAGATATAAATAGAGAAATGAAAATAATAATTAAAAATAAAATAATAATTAGAGAGAAATATGAATAATAATTGAAAAAACAGTTGCAAAACCTAAAACGAAGAACGGGCTTTCGGTCTAAGGGTGGCACATGGATAGGTGCAATATGTGGGCAAGTTTAGAAGCGGGTTCTACGTACTCTCGACCACTCTTTTCTTCTTTCTTTAGAATGTACTATCTTTGTTTTTTGACAGCTAATGGATGATTAGACAAGCTTATGCGTTGTTCGGTCGATTAATTCATTAAAAATCACATAATAATTGTTTACAAAGAAACAAAGAATAATGACTTTGATTTACAGTGAGGCACGGCGTCTATATTTAAGGCATCTAAAATTTTATAATTTCTTGATTATCTCGTTTACATTGGAGCAATTAATAGTGTATTTTCGTGAGAAAATTTTAAACTTACCTACCAATCAAGATATCTCAACTGGTTTTTGGAATCTATGTAGAAAATTGTGTAAGAAATATGGAACATAAATCATAAACGAGTTTTTAAGATGTACTAAGAAATATGAAAAAATAGTTATGAGGAAACGTTTAACCTTGTTTGTTAGTATGAGTACTTCTCTTAATTCTATAGTGTTCAATAATCGATTAAATAAATTATTATTACAAAATTCATATTTGTAAAAAAAAAAAAGGGCGGTCTTTTATGGTAAAAAATTCATCTATTTCCCTTATTTCACAAAAAGAAAAGGAAGAAAACCAGAGATCTGTTAAATTTCAAGTATGTTAACAGAAACAGACCACCAAGCAATTTTATGTTACACATAATGACATCGAGCCCTTATTAAACACAGTCCACCCGTGCGCCTGTAAAGAGTCAAGTCATTGGGGCTTCGTAAGCGAATAAAAAAAATAAGTGTACAACAACTAGCTCCAACAAGACTCTAACACACTCACATAGTGTGTGGAGCCCACACATACTTAAGTGTAAAGTGTGTGTGGATTCCACACAACATGTGAGTGTGTTGAAGACTTGTTAGAAACTTTTATTGTACATGTATCATTGTTGTAAACAAATCGGCTCAATAAGAGAGAGAGAGAGAGAGAGAGAGGGAGCAGAGTATATATAAGCATTAAGCAACAAGTCCCTATTGTTTGCTGGCTCTCATTACAGGTCCAACAATAATGGAAGTTGCTTCGGATCAATTTATCTCACATTCGTTTCATATGATTACACAGGGTGCTTTAGGGATGAACGTTGTTTGCTGACATTATAGTAGTACCTGTGAATTAATACATGCAACTTCACGCAGAGTTCAAATTAATTTGACTATGGTACCGATGAAACTCGTACCGATGGTGTACCGATGTCTTTACGAGGTCCATTTCAGAATTGCAAAATATAAGTAGTATTTGTATGTTAATTTTAAAATAATTTTTCACGAAATTTTATAAAAAATTCAATTTAATTGGATAACCGTAATCACCATGTGAGTAGTCGTCTAAATTTTCATGCGACATCCAGGGTTAACTTTGGGAAAGGAGAAAGCTGGAAAGGGGGAGGGGATCGAGTCAAAGAGAGGAGGTATTGAAATGTCATGTCAAATCAAACAGTTGATCCATCAGAGAAGATATGAGCAAGTACTGTAGGAAGGCGATCATGCCATCAGTCCATGTTTGGAAGAACTAGCCCAACTACCACAGAGACAACTTCACTGCTGCAGTTTCGGCCTCAAGACTCGCCTTTGCCCATACTCTCTCTCTCTCTCTCTCTCTCCATACCCATACATGCTGCCAAACTGAACTACTTCCCGTCTCATATTCGTTGTCCATTCACTATTCATGGCGAAAAATTATGTATATTTTTAAATTTGTAATGTTATACATATGAAATAGGAATATTGAAATCAATATAGATTTAGATATATAAATAATTTTTAGCCAAAATGAAACAACAATGACTTTTCAGTGTTTTCACCCTCTTGGGCCTGGATGTCGTTCATATTGACCTTATTCTTTTCGCCCTCTTGGGAGATTTGGTAGCTAATTTCTTTTTCAAATGGGGCTATTTCATGAGCTATATGCTATATATTGCAACTTTAACCATCGCTCGTTAAACGATAGATAATACATGCATACCTAATATCTATCATATAAACTAGGAATTTTATCACATCTCACAAATATCAATATACATCAATGAATTAGAATATGTTATTCTCGAATATCGATAGAGTTTTACACATTATCTATTGTTCATGTGCTGGTTGGCATTTTCCGAAAAAAGAAAATGATCCTTAATTCCATTACATTCCCTTTCAACAATAGAAATTTAATTTTTCCATAATAATAATAATAATAATATTGCTCGGACCCATTGTAGTATCGTACTAATCCTATATACTCCCTCCATTCCTGAATGTTGGTCCAATATTTCATTTTGCGTAGTCCAAAAATGTTAGTCCATTTACATAAATTAATATACTACTACTTTATTTGATAAATTTTCAATTCTACCCCTACTTTTCTGATGTGACATGAATTATTCCAATGAAAAATTACAATAATTAAGGGCTAATTTGAAAAGAGAAAAGTAAAAAAATATAATAATTATGTTTTTTAAAAAATTGAAACCCCAAAGCGGCTCTAACATTTTGGGACCGAGGGAGGACAAAAAATCTCTCTCTCTCCCTCTGCCTCCCTCCCTCTAAAAGCTAGCTAGCTAATCATTTGCTTTGGATTTTCCAAACAAAATGGTGAATCTGAAATGGGTATACGTTCCATCCATCAAACAGACACATCCATCCACTAACCAAAGCAAAGCAAAAGGAGCATCATATGCACCCTCTCAGAAAAAGCTGGTGTATTTGCAGTGTGAAAAGCCTATACTCCTCCCATCCCAACAACATTTTGGAACAACGATATGGACCGGGTTTGAAGGGCTTGCTAACCTCCAAAATTACATCGACTGTGTGTGGTTAGATAGTTTAGTTTTGATAATGTCTGCATGTGTAATAAGTGGAGAGAGATAGAGAGAGAAATGAGAAAAATGATAATGTCATCAAAATTAAAGACATAGTAACACGTTTAGGAACCCCCAACCCCAAAACGACATAATTTGGGAGGTATTGAGGACTTGTTGTCCCTCGAGAAAAGCAGAGTCCCCAGCCCACGTATGTATCCACGTTCATGTTGTAAGTATAGGCTCTCATGTTGTACGTACGTGTGCTTTTTCATGCCCCATTTGATAGTAGTACCACTTTTGTGGATAGGCGAAGACTCTTGGTTGTGTTTGGTTTGAATTTTGAGTTTTGGTTTTTGTAATGATTAGAGGGAGAAATAGGGATAATAATTAAAAAAATATGTATTAATGATTGGAGAGAGATAGAGAGAAAAATAAAAATAATATTTAAAAATAGGAGTAATAATTGAATAATAACTGAGAAAACCGGTTCTTGAAAATCAAAACGAATAAGGCCTTATGGTGTATGGATGAGTGTGTATGGATGAGTTTTCACTATGGTATTTTTGTTATTTTTTATATTTTTAAATTACAAATTGTAATATCAGTTAATGCATGTAAAGAAAATGACTCTTTAATTTGACAACTTAATTATAATTCAAGAATACCAAACATACCATAATAGAAACGCAACCTAATTTGTAGATGAACAAATCAAAAATTAAAAACCGATAATGAAAGACCCACCATTTCATCGTGCTCAAAAGTAAAGTTGTAAGGTAGTGTGGGGCGTGATAGCATTATACACTCAAAAACATTATCATAAATTTTACTCTATTTTTCTTCTTTGTTTTCAAGGAAAATGTTTGAATTCAAGTTTAATCCATTAAACACTTTCTTTATCCCTTATTGATGTATATATCAAACCGAGCTTTATGTCATAACCAATTGGGGTAGACTACATAAATCTCCTTTTCTATTGAGCTCTATCAAGAGCTATAAGTTCACTGAGATTTATTTAGGCTCAGTTTTCCAAAAGATTTTAGCACCCAGTTGCTAAAATCACCATATTTCAAATCAAAAAATGAAGTGGTTCCATGTATCGTTTTTTGATTTTTTTCGCACCAAATTAAAGTACTTGATGAGTTCTTTAATTTGGTGCGAAAAAAATTGAAAAACGATATACGGAACCACTTTATTTTTTAATTTTAAATATGGTGATTTTAGCAACTGGGTGCTAAAATCTTTTGGA
Organism: Vaccinium myrtillus; assembly: GCA_016920895.1. Taxonomy (NCBI): domain Eukaryota; kingdom Viridiplantae; phylum Streptophyta; class Magnoliopsida; order Ericales; family Ericaceae; genus Vaccinium; species Vaccinium myrtillus. Next base: position 1,673,984 of record CM029280.1, read on the forward strand.
AAACTGAGCCTTAGATTACTCGTATCCCTATTGATGTATATAATGTTGACAAATAACCTACATATATTGCCTCCGTTATCTTTTTAGGGGGTGTTCGATAGCTTACTTTTTGCATTCTCATTTTACATTTTCAAGTTTTCTGTGTTTGGAAGACTTTTTTCAGAACAGATTCTCTAAAAAAGAGTTTTGGTTTTTGGACATTAAAGAAGAGAAGCCAAAAGAATTGTGTGAGGACTTTTTTACTTCTCATTTTCTATTTTTTTTCATTTTATTTAATCAAAACAATTGTAAAATGTTTGTTGCACATATCTCAAAAATACTACTACTGTCGCAAAATATATTTTACACATATCTCTCAAACATTATACAATTTCATAGTAAATTCTGACATAATCTAAGTATGCCCCCTCCTTTTTCAGACCTTTCTACTTCCTTGGAAGTTCTATCAATGCAAGAAATTGAATTTTGGGGGAGCCAAAATTATTCTTGCGACGCAAAAAAAAAAAAAAAAAATAATGTTGCTGTACATCAAATATTGTGATAAATATCTTATAATGGCAATTTTGAATTACTATGTGATGTGAGAAGAGTGATTCAACATTTTTGGAGGAATACTCATATAGAGTAATAGAAAGAGTATAAAAGAATATTAAACTTTGGGGCCATTTTGTATATATCATGATAAATTATCAAAACTTCTAGGACTACTCTAGTGATTATAAAAAATTTGAGGATTGACAAGGACGTCGGTGGCAACCCCTCCCTCCGTCCCGTGGCCTGTATCCATGAACCAATTTTGAAAAGGACAATGATTTGCACACTAAAAATTTACCACCTTCACTCCAAAAGTGGTGTGAGAAAATGAACCCAAACACGCTATTGACTTTCACACTCCCACATTTTAATGCACACACAGGCCCGGTTCATGGGATAAGCCAGTGAACTCAACGTTTTGGGCCTCCAAAAAATGTAAAAAATTGGGACCTTCAAACGTGTAGGCCTCCTATGTAATTCTAATGGAAGGGATTTATTTTCAGAATTAAAAGTCTTGAATGATGTTTTGCCAAAAGATACAAGAAAGCCAATTGATGTGTTCAATTAGTTGAAGAGGATGGTTGTTTCCCGAATTCATAGATTGCATGCAAAATATTATTGACTATACCAATGTACTGTTGCGTTCGGGGAAAGAAGCTTTTTAAAGTTGAAATTGATCAAACCTTATCTTCGGTCAGCCATGTCTCAAGAAAGATTAAATTGATTGGCTATACTATCCATTGAGAAGAATATGATGAAAAAGCTTGATTGTAGACTTAATTAGTACATTTGCAACTATAAAAGTGAGACAAATAATGTTCAAATGATCGATTTTGGAGTATTGTACTGGTTATTTATTTTCGGATGATGGTATGTTTAAATTTGTGCTGTAAATATTTTTAATGATTTTTTTATGAAGTCTGTGTGTTGAATAATTTTATTATGCAAAATATATAGAGGGTCCCATCTAAACCAGTTTCCTGCTCCTGAAAAACCCATTCGTATCTTCTGAAACTTGTAGGAAATTCCTAACAATTTGAAAAAATCATGGGAATTGACAACTTTACTTTTCAGTTATGTTTGGAGATGCTCATAATGGAAATGCTTTTCACTTTACAAAGCATTTCAGTTGTCTGAGTAATAGGTTTTCCCAATGTTGTGGCCACAAATAAACCTCTCTAAATTGCATGCTTAGATCTTCATTAATTCAATACCAGACCACTTTGCCCCAACATGGCATTAATTTAAGGAGTTGTGTCTCCCATTTCCATTGCCTATGTTGTCTTTGTTTCTAAATCCTAGATGTGCACCAATGGCTTTGTACCAATGGATTTTCTATTTAGAACTACAAGAAATAGTACTGTGAGATGTCAACTAGGATTTCTTATGAAAACATTTTAGAAGAATTATCAAAAAGAGATGAGGGAAAAATATCTTTAACCGAGAAAAATGACCCGGCTTCAACCTGCAAAAAAGCCTCTCCTATCAGCGCGGGGTGGCTACAGGATTTTAACTCAGCGCTGTCCAAAATATATATAAAAAAATGTATACAAAACATAATGTGAACCCATGTATTTATTTTGGTTGAAAACTTATCGGGCCTAGTTTATTTTATTATGTTGAGCTTTATGATCTACTTACTTACATTCAATTGGATTTTCAATTACTTTGGCTTTTTATGATTAAATCAGTACAAATAATATGAAAGAAATATCACATTATAAGCAAAAATATTAGTATAAATTTTTAGTGCATTTTTAAACTTATGGTGTTCAACTCATGGGGTTGCCTAATGCAAACAATGTGAAGAAAATATCAAATCATATACAAAAAATATAGTAAAATATTTAGTACATTTTTCAAACTTAGGGGCTTCACTCGAACCTTGAAACCCCTAAAACCCCAATGGAGCCGCCTCTGTCTCTCGTTCCTTCTTGTTGTCTATATAAGCATTAATTATCCAGAATCTTCGATTTTAACAAATATTGTTCCCCATATGAGTCTAGTCTTTTTTGAAAGAGTGTTTCAACAAATATAAACCATTAAAACAATTTTGGACAGCCGAGATCATATGAAATTCTCTTTTGAGTCCCAACCTAGATGACAGAAAAGTCAGATTCGAAGGAATATTCCCCCATATTTTCTTTTCCATGCAAAAAACACCTCTTCAAAATCTCTATTCAAACAAAAATTAATGGGGAATTAGTAAAGAAAAGGAAAGTATCATACTGTTCTAAAAGCAAAATGATTTTTCTTAACATTAGTTAGGATGAACTTCTTTTTCGATTCTACATTGCCAAGGAAAGACCACAAAAACAAAGAGAAGAGTGGCTCTCACAAGTATATTCAAGCTTAAACTAGTCCTACTTTGAAAATCATAGTTACATGATCAGAATTGCTATGAACCATTGAACCCTGAACAAAACACTTAAAAAAGTGGAGCTCACGACGTGAACCAAAATATTCTTGGTGTGGCTTGTATCGCAACAAAGATGATTCGTTCTGGGTATTTTTCCAAGCAATAGGATTTTTGATTTATGATTTCTCCTCATCTTGTTGCTCTTGAACTAGGTGATTCTCTAAAGTACTCACATCTTCTCTTTATGACTGCATTGATTCATCATCATCTTGTTCAACTTCTGATGCTGGTTCATCCTCTTCCTCAAAACCTTCAATCCCATAAGCTGCATGGCCATGCCCAAAAGCCCTAATATGGTCTTTTAGGGACCTCTTGTGCTTAAAATCAGAACCACAAATGCAGTACCAAAGTTTCCCACAATTCTTCTCATGGGTTCTCCAATCCCCCCTAACTGCAAATGCCTTTCCACATTTTCTACACATGAATGGCTTGATTCCATGCTTCCTCTTGTAGTGAGTCTGAAGGGTTCTGAAATCTTTAAGTGGTTTTGACCTTGGGTGATCAATATTGTTCCTGTTGATACAAAAGATGTGAGCTAGAGAAATTTGGGTATTATTATTTACTGGATTAACCCATCTTGAGAATAAAAACAGGAATTCAAACCACTTCTCTGATCTCCATCTAACAAGCCAATGTTTCTTTTTTTTTTTTTGAACGGTGAAAGAAAGTTTTTAGATGAGTTGGTAGATAACAATCTGATATGGTTGGTATCAGAGTATAAAATAGGTTCTGCATTCAAACCTTACAGGCTACCGCCTACCCGATGGTTAAAATACTGAGACGATGTTCGAATTACTCCTGATATATACTAAACTGATTAAAGACTATTACACACCTGCACCCCGGTGCACAACAATAGCAAGGAAGCCTCAGCATGCCTGTTGGTTGAGTTCCTCTTAAGGATTCTGGCCCTTTCCTATACTGTGATCCATGCCCCCACATATGCATCTACAAAAGCAAGTATAAGACACCAATTTTCCAAAAAATAAATGACCCACAAAAGTATTACTGGTTGTGTTTGGTTAGATAGTTTAGTTTAGTTTTGATGATGTCAGCAAGTGTACTGAGTGGAGAGAGAGAGAGAGAGAGAGAGAGAGAGAAATGATGATGTCATCAAAACTAAAACTAAAACTAAACAGGGAAACGAACAAGGCCACTATGATCGTGCAATTGTAGCCCAAGGCTCCAAGCGACAAACCTAGCTACCAGATATTACATTTTTCTTTACATTTTAAAACCCACAACACTAAAACATAATGCAATAAAACTATAGACTGTGTTTGGTTGATAATTTTGAGAAGAATATTTTGAGAAATATTTTTGAGATAGTGTTTGGATGAGTTTTTGGAAAAAGTAATAATTAGAGAGAGGTGTAATAATTGGAGAGAGATAGAGAGAGAAATGAGAATAATGATTGGAAAGAGGGGTATGAGTAGAGAGAGAAATGTGATTAATGATTGGAGAGATGAGAGATGAGGAAAGAATCTTTTTGGAAATTTTTTTGGAAATGTGAAGTGAACAAAGTGATAGTATTTTGTTAGACAGTAAAGAAATAAAATGGAAGGAATTTTTACCCTGTGATTTAAGCTTCTAAAGGGATATTAAAGTAGTACACCATTTTGTCCAAAATATTGATGGTGAAATGAAGGGAAAAGAGGAGGTACACTACTAAAGAAAGGAAGGGTTTTAATTTTTATTGTTTCTCTTCTTCTAGGTGTATTTTATTGGAACAAACGAAAACCAAATGGAGTTTGGTTTTAAGATCTCTATTGCTTGAACTTTTGCCTTTTCTAATGGACAATTTGTCTAGTTGGAGATGGCAGGAATAACCATTGAGTTCTCTACTTCTCTTTGCCCTACACCTATTTTTTTTTTGGATAACTAGGTTGAATATCACTTTAGGAATTTTTTTGGGTCATTTATATATAGCATATAAGAAAAGACAATAAAAAGATGTTTTGTTTAGGAAATTTTTTCAGAAGAAAGCTCCAAAGTTGAGTTTTAGAGATATCTTCTCTGAGAAGGTATTTAGAGTATATACTTTTTGTATACTGAAAAGAAATCTTATGTATGGGCTTTTCAAGTCAGTTCAATTTGTTCCTTGATGGAAGAAAATCTGAGCACAGATTTCACAAGTCTACTAGTAAAAGCAGAAGGAACATTGCTTGTATTGTTCAATCACAATAATAAATGAAGGATTCTGACTTCAGGTTCTCAGTTGGATCTGATTGACAAATATATTCACAATCCCAATACCCCATATACCATGCAAAAAATATTAAAAAATTGGAAGCAAAAGAATAAATAATACTAGTAAATTTTTTTAAAATTTAATTTCAGAGAGTAAAAGAAAATAAAAAAATACCCATACATCACTTTCTTTCTTACTATTCCATTAGGAGATCTACAAAGTAATGAAAACGTTTTGGGGGGTAAAATAAAATACCCCTATGAGGCTATGATCAAATTCACTTGTTTTTCTTAGTATTCAATCAATCATGAGGGGAAACATAAAAAAGACAGGGATCATGCCATGTAATAATTCAACAGAAAGGAAAAATAAAACTTAAGTTGTATTTTCATATAAAGATTGCGAAGAAAGCCTTTTGGCTCATGGTTCAAGGATGCAAAATGAAAAGGAGTTACTTTGAGATGAGATTTTAAAGATTGTAAAAAGAAGATGAAAATAATTCTGGAGGAAAATAGACTACCAATATTACAATTCATGACTTTCCTTGTAAATAAAAAATTAAAAGAAAAAAATTTTAATTTCGAGAAGAGATAAAAGATGGTAAAGAAAGCGGGTCTGCGGTTTTGATTTTGGTGTACTTGTGTCGTGGGTGGTTTCTTGCCGACCTGCAAGAAACCTTCTGGGTTTGTTCTCGGGTTGTGTTTTGTCGGTGTGCTCTGATCGGTTCATTTTTTTTTATGGCAATGAAATCATTCAAATTTAGGCTACCCCTGAGGACCTCAGGGTTTATGTGATTAAAAAGAAAAAGGAAGATTTCCACACCAAAAACAAAAAATTTACTAATTAAAAAGTTACCTGCATGTTGTTGTATCTATTGAAGGTCTTGAAGCAAATAGGACAAGAGAACTGTGTAGGACCAATGAGAATCTGAGAAGGGGTAGGGATCCAATACTGCCCTTTGTTGAGTCTGTTCATAGGGTACCCATTAAAATCCTCACTCTCTCTTTCTCCTCCAATATCTTTACTAATGACTTGATGATGATCAGTAGTATTAGAATTAGCAGAAGAAGAAGAAACCACAGAATAATTAGCCAGATCAGCAGAGCTAGGGTTTGGTAGCCCAATATGGAGTGCCACAGTAACACTTAAGTCCTCGTCTTCATCATAATAACAAGAAGAGGAGGAGGGTTCTTGTTTTCTTTCATCTACTCTTGTTGGGCTTAAGCTTAGGAGGGGGAGGGCTTCTTTGAGAGGAGGGGAAGGAGGTGGGGTGGGTTGGTGAATATTTGAGTTGCTGGGGCTGAAAAAGTGATGTGAGTAGAAGTTGTGGGTGGTGTAAGGAGGAAAGGGGTTTGAAGGAGGAGGAGGAGGAGGAGGAGAAGAGAAGTGGTGGTTGTGGAGAGAGTTGAATTTGAACCATTGGGAGTAGAGATTTGAGGAGTAAGGGTCAGTCATGGTGGAAAAAAAGGTGTGAGGAGAGGGAGAAAGGGTTGGTTGGATTGGCTTTGCTTTTATAGAGAGAGAGAGAGAGAGTAGAAGATGACTGAAGGGTGGATGAATGGTGGGAGAGGTGAGGAGAGAATGGACTGGAGACATACATGACCCAAAATAAATAAAAAAGAAAGTTAAAAAGGGAAATGGGTAGAAAGGTGAAGTCCACCCAGTGAATAAGAGTGGAGAAGAATCTACAATCTGATTTGGATAAATTAATGGATCAAAATTATACAAAAGTAGTAATAGTTTATGTAAAATGAAGGAATATGGGAAAATAAAGAGGTTAATGGAGTAGTCATTGTTTTGAACATAGCTTAGCAGAGGGGGAGGGACTGAATTGCCCTCACGTGTACATTCAATTGTATTTGATCCAGGGTGCATCTGTCCAAAGATTAATATTGTGTATTGGCCTGGTATTTACTGGTATCCAAATATTATTGAATTTATACACGATTAAAGTCTCGACAAACACCACCAACAGCAATCTCAGCTTGATCATTGATGTGGTCCCGATATGGGTTTGCAAAAGTGCAAATTGTTAAAGTACTTTGTTTGAAAAGGGCTTTTTGTGTAGGGATTGGGGGATTGTAGTGAGTAAGCTCACTAAACCTCTGTAGTGGTCCCGATATGGGTTTACAAAAGTGCAACTTGTAGTGAGTAAGCTCACTATATCTCTGTAGTGGTCCCGATATGGGTTTACAAAAGTGCAACCTGTAGTGAGTAAGCTCACTACACCTCTGTAGTGGTCCCAATATGGGTTTACAAAAGTGTAAATTGTTAACGTACTTTGTTTGGAAAGGGCTTTTGTGCAGGGATTGGGGGGGCTGTAGTGAGTAAGCTTACTACACCTTTGTAGTGAGCAATCACGGCCTTTCGTTCGGCAGTCAACAGTGTATTCTTATCTAGAAGCAATGCCTTGTTCCATAACTTTGCTAATAAAACTAGTAAGCGTTTTGGCTAAATAATTGTGTCAAATTATTATTTTTTTATCTTTTTTTTGCATTTGTTTGTATCGCGTCGATTAATTTTTTGTGAACTATTGGTTCGTTTTGACTAAAAGAATCAATCGAAAAAGTATAAAATTATGATCAAATTCTTAAAAATTTCACTGAAGACAAGGAACCTGAAAAGTAAAAAATTATGAATCAAGTTAAATTTTTTGTGAATGAAGATAAAAATAATCCAAAGCAGGTAGACTCTTGGTTTATTTGTCTTTATCCACAAATTTTTTTGTTTGGTTTATAACTTTTTACTTTTCGAATTACTCTCATTAAGACAAATCAATATACAAAGAAAAAAAAATTAACGTAAAATTAAAAAATGTAAATTTTTTTTAGATAAGGATAAAAATAATCTGACTCTTAAATACCAGAACACCCCTAAGTAAAGGGCAATTTAATTATCCCAGCATTTCCTTTTGGAATGCGTGCACTTGTCGGTTTATGGCCCCATGTTTGAGCAGATCAGAAACTGTCACTGTCCACTTCCCAACTTCCATGAAATATTACTGCTCATGCATACGAAACATACACTCTCTCCCTCCATGATATTTTCGCAATACATTTATACGTAGAGAGATACACACAATTACACACCCATTGACGGAACTAGAATTTTTATTTGAAAGGAGCCGACTGAATAAATAATTATGAATTTTGGTCGACAAAATTCACTTACTTTAATATAGTTTTTCTTTTCGCAATTAAAATGTTCCACATATACTTATGATTGGGTATATGAAATAATTAGAGGGAATTGTTAAAGATCAAGCTAATGTTACTAGCTTGAATAATTACCAAACTGAATTTTATTTACTGTTTTAGAGATTAATTTGTTGTTTTGGGTCCTACTATTGTCATAGACAAAATTACAAAGCATACAAAAATGGACGCTGCTAGGATAAATAATACATTTTTGGATAGAAATTGTATTCATCGCGTTTTAATATAGTTTTTTGGGTCCCACACGAATTAAAATGTTCCACATCATTGTTCTTAAAACATTTTTCCGGGGCCCTCAAAATTTCAATTAATCGGACGGTTGGAAGTTCTCGAACCAAAGTCTCACCGCTTGAATCAAAAATTGTTTTAAGAAAATGAATTTTATTTACTGTTTGACCCAAAATTTGTTGTTTTGGCGATCGGTACATTTTCTATCCCTTGTATTCTGTACCCGTATCTTTACCCTACAAAAATGGGGGTGTTGGGTTCGCCAGCCGAGTAATTATCCTATGATATTGGGATATCGTCACGTGGTGTTTCACTTTCACCGCTGTTATCTACCACATTATTGGTGAAGAAAATTGTTTGGGCATTACTTGACCGTGCCCCACACACCACTGAATAACAGTAGCTGGTAAGTGCAGGACAAACCGCAGCACACGAGCGTGGAAAAAGAAACCAAATTTTTCGTTTGACCATATGGCCCCACAAACACACACATACGTGAAATGTCGGCCGTGGGCCATGCTGCGTATTGATGCAAAAATTTAGTACAATTTTCTTTAGCAAAAGTGAGACAACGCGGTCAAATTCATGGAAGTCGTATGTGACGACTCGCAGCAGCTGACCTGCTAATTCTTAACTTAATCGCGTGATTCAAAAAGTTAATCTCAAATTAACAGTAGCTAATGGGTCAAACATTATGTATTACCCCATATTTCCCATGCTAGCCGATGTGGGACTACCCAAGCTTGAGGGATGTCACGTCGTATCTATCACTTGACTTTCACAGTAGAACCAAGACTTATTTTTCACTAACAAAAAGTAATTTTTAAAAAAAAATTAAGACAAGTCATTCTTCCATAATAGTACATTACATAAAAAAATCGTAAAAATCTCTATGTAGGACTTCGTTTATCTACATAGGCATTTTCCGTCACTCACGTTGACGAGGAAAAATACTGCGTAATGAAATCTTTACAGGGTTTCATAGATTAAAACTTGGGGTACTTTACAAGTAAAATAAACAGAGAAGACTTCAAAATGCATAAAGTGATTTTTACTATTCATTCCCACTCCAATCACAAATCTCTATTTTTATCTTTTGAAATTTCCCTCCAAAATCTCTCTTTACAATTATACCTATAAATCACTCCCATGACAGTTTTTGCGTCGTGGTGTAGATCCGGCTTTCCTAGTTCAGATTGATGAGGCGAAGGCGGCAGGTGATGGTCCGGCAGGTGGCGGCTGGGGTGGACCTAATAAGGAGGAGGTTGAAGAAGAGGTTTTTCCATCTTTTGCTTCGGGGTTTGCTCGGTGCTCTCCCGGTCGGTTTTCCCCGATCTGACGACTTGTTATCGGTTTGATTTTCCCAGATCTTGTGGGTGACGGTGGTGGGTCAATAATATATATTTTTTTTGCAGGCTGCGTTTTTTCCTCCTAGTGGTTTCGTTGCCCATTGTGGCCGCGTAGTTGGCTACCCCCGCTGATGTTTACTTAGTGTTAATTTGTTTTAAATCTAGATGACCCATGAGAAGTTTACTCTCCTTCCCCCTTGACTCATATTAAACCTGACTTTAATTCGATTTGCTTGCGCATTCGATCTGCTTCAGTTTTACAGTATGTGTTAGAGAGCACTTGGCAAGGGTCAGACCATTTGTGATAATCTTCTTACTCTTGCGCTTTGTTGTTTATTGCCTGTTTTCTAGGTTGTTGTTACTAGATTTTTCTCAGTGTAGTTTGAACAGAGTCCTTTGTAAGTGCCGTTAAATTTTTCTGAATAAGAACATTGTTTTCTGATAAAACAATAATAATCTATGAAATACACAACTTTCTCTTTTATTTTCCTTGTTTGATCATGGGTTCCACATTGACGACTTCACCAAATATTGATTGTAGAAGAAATTAATGGCATTTTGGGAAGAGGAAGAGGTCGACTTAGACGGAGCTCAACGGAAAAACAGGATTCATGTAGCTGACCCTAAATAATTGAGACATAAGGCTGGATTTAGTTTGGTTCGATTTGGTAGTCAAATATAGTCAATATTAGACTCATTGTGAAGATATAATTACTATCTTTCAAATGGTATCGACAACGTGGATAATAATGTGAAATATATACATATTTTTTGTAAACCATAAACAAAACGTACAAAGGATAACATTGGCATTAAAAATTAACATGATAAGGATAAAAATGAGATTTTAGAAGTGCAAAAGGGTAAATAGTAAAAACATAGATGATCCTCTAAAATGGGGATAGTCTCATTTACTTTAGAAAGGCCAACGGTACAAGAGTAGTGCGTTTGAGCAGAGTGTCTTAAATTGTAGAAGGGCAAAAAAACAAGGCAGAGAGTACTTTTGAGTGAGATTCAATTACACAAAGTACATGAGAACATAAATTCTGGATAACATCTGGTGATCATGACTTCCCTTCTGCTGCACACTCTTACATATATGAGAGAGAGAGAGAGAGAGAGAGAGAGAGAGTCTTGTGTTTATGCCTTGTACATAATAATAAGCGAGTTAATTTGTGTTATGGGTAGGGATGAAATTTATGTACTCCTCTGGTATGGGTGTTCGATCAACTCCACTCTGAGTTGTTCTGCATTTGCTCTATTGGTTTTTGCACCGTAGTTGGTTTCTCTGATCTGTCTTAGATCGCCATCTAGTCATGCCCGCGGCATTCTCAACCTAGGGTGTTCAGCACCAGGTTTGCTATCACTATCAGTCAATTCTTGAGGAGAAACTCATCATTAATGGAACTACTGTGGCAAGTACTGGCAACCATTCATCCACATTATTCAAGTGCAACTCCGAATCGTCTCGCTTTATCAGAGCTCGTTATTGTATCTTTTGGCTTAACCTCTGTTTAATCGCTGCATTTCCTTTTTATATGAATATTTGTTGATTTATTCGGTTCTGCTCTTTCTTTTTCTTATTGGGTCGCTTAATTTTACCTGTATAAGTTATACACCATGACAACAGGGCTGGCCCAGGCCCAAGGCCCACAAGGCCTCCTGGGCCTAGGGCACTCCAAAAATAGTCACTTTTTGGGGCACTCCACCATTTTATACTAATGGGCTTGGCTAGAACACTTTTTTGGACCAAAATAAAGGGAAAAAATCCATTATAAGTTACAAAAGAGTCCAACCATTGTGGCCCAATATTTAAAAAAGCCTAAAAACTATTGTGGCCCAAAATTTTAAAAAAAGGCCCAAAGCTAAAACTGATTTAAAAGAAAATCATTTTCTACTTGTTACAGTTTTTTTTTTGGTTTTGTAAAAAATCAAGGCAGCTCTAAACGAAATGATTAAGTTTAGTTTATTATTTGCTTAAAGACGAAGTAATTAGGTAGTAATTTTCTAATCTTCTTGTTAGAGTTTCGAGTGAGTTTGTATTTGAGATTTCTAAATTGACGCAAGTTCTTGAGTTTTCCCAAGTAACCAAAAAGTTGATCAAATTTCATTGTTTTTCCAACAAATAAAGTCATAATATTAATTGCAGCAGATCAAATTTCTTACTTGTTATAAGTAGTTAAATGAGCCATTTTGACCCAAATTTTTTAGAGGAAACTTGAAGGACAACAGATTTGGGTAAAACTAGGGTTCGGCATTTGCATATCAAAGGAGTTTTGACCTAAATTTTGTTTCAAAAAAGACACAGGATCTCTAGATGCTCTACATTGTTGTTAAATTTAGCTTGTATTAATACCCTTTTGACTGGGATATTGTAGTAACAAATACGTAGAAAGTTTGGTTGAGGAACACGAAAATTTTTAGGGCACAATTTTTTTAATTAGGCCTAGGGCACCAAAATACCTTGGGCCGGCCCTGCATGACAATGGGTTTTATTAATATCGTTACATTGAAAAAATCGTATCTATCATCAAATTGTATAACCGCGCTCTGCCTCCACATATACAACATGCCCTCACAACACATAGATCCGGGCTCCGTCCCTATGTGTGGTGCGGATCAGAGGGGGTGTTATTGTATCCCATGCACACCACCGTTAATCCCGCTGCATTTTTTTTGGTGATCGGAGACGTTCACCGCGTAGACCTCGTCGAGTACTACAATTATGCAAAAACTTAACTTGATCGGATATCTTTAAGTAGGTTATCGGAACACAAATACTTTGAAAACAAATGGACACAAACACTGGATAAAAACCACATTTTCATGTTATTTGTGTTCCGATGAGGCACTAAAAGATATCCAATCAAGTTGATTTTTGACACACTTGTAGTATTCGACGAGGTCTACACGGTGAACGTCTCTGATCGTCGAAAAAATGCCGGCGCGGTCATCCATCATTGAAATAAAGACTCCCCCCGTTTCGTGTGGTGCCTATAGAAATTAATCAAAGGAGTGGGTGCGAGCAAATTGACCCGAAGACTTTGCATTACAAACAAAAGAAATTGATTATAGTGGTTTTAAAAAATGATTGCACACTCTCCTCATTTTGAGAAAAAAAAAATCGACCAATAAAAATGAAGAAGAGATTTTTTATGTTTTGAAAACTTTAGATAATAGAACTAATTGATCAAAACCATCAAACAAGATTCATATTGAATATTTTTAGAGTTTAATATCAAAAGATATCAGTGATCGAAAACTAGCACGAACATAAAAAAATAGACAAATAAATTGGGACGAAAGGAGTACTCTTTTTGCAATGCTTGCATGCATGGCGTGGGTATATGTATATAGGTATATAACTATATATGTTGTGTGTGCATGTCTATGGATGACTTCCTCCCATGAGCCTTGGAAATAATTAAGTGGTATTATCAGGGAGGAAAATCCGACACACGAGCACATTTTCAGCACATGGGGAACATTAAACATGGAGGGGGAAAGCACAATATGCATAAGGATGTGTGCATATATTTTGTTAATTAAAAATAAAGATGAGGTTTAATTATTTAATTTTAACAGACTCAGGTGGTGGTTGTAGACCCGAGTATTATGTGGAGATCGATCAAGAATCAGCAAAGAAGACTATATCGATCAAGAATCTATGCAAAGAAAAGAGCCTTGTGTTGACAAAAGCTCCCCCATTAATGCCCCCCTCTTTCTTTTGTGTTTTCGAGATTGCACGAGTGTGTGTACCATAATACTTCTTAAACTTGTAAGTACTACTACTATGGCTCTCGTTTGTTAATTTGCTCGGAGATAAAAAGATGAGATATAGAATTCTTAGGATACGGCTGAAATAAAAACTCCCTTTGGAAGATAAAGATGATGGAGAGAAAGGAAATCCGGTGTTTGTTTTGGTTGAGATTGTGACAACCGGCAATCGATTTCTACTTTATCTCCATGCAAACCACGTGCGAACAAAAGGAGAGGAGAAAACAGTTGCATTTAGTAGCTCTTGATAAAGAAGACATTGAATCCCACCTCCTCCGTGGGATTTCATATCTCAGGATATAATTAGACTCACTTTCGGGATATGTAATCTCGTCCATAATGTGGTAGTAAATGATGGAGTTTTGAGACCCATGGCATTACGGCAATAGATATCCAATCCCACTCTCAAATCCCCCCAAACAAACAAGCCCTCAAGCTGAAGCTACTCTGCATTTTGACTTAAAGGTCAGTTTGCACCCATCTAGTAGTCAGTCATTTCATCAGTAAAATTTGGCTGGGAAAATGGTTTTTGCATTTTATGACACATAAGTTTTTTACTCCAAAATCAACTGAAAACAACTCTTTCACAAATTAAAAGGTGAAAAAATAGAGCGAGCATATACAGTGCCGGAATTTCAGTTCAGAAGCCCAGGTGGACGTCCTGCCGGACATTAGGAACAATGCAGCATATGTGAGAACATCTAAACCGACGCATTCATGTTCTGTTTTGACCCTCTCGGTGATGATACGAGTTTTCGTAACACTCCAAGTGCCCAGATCTCACGAGGCCAAAGCATGACTTTGGAACCATTGAACCAGTATTGCGACAAATAGCAAATCAGTATTCAGTACTATAACAACTACTAAAAAAAATGGATTTTTTGTGAAAATTCGACTCGAAAAATTGGATAGGCTCTTACATTTTGAAGAAATGAGTGTCGGGTCCCATTGGAAAGGAATGTAGAGTTATGCCAAGAAACAAGGGTGAATTGTCACGAATCAAAGGGACAGAGAATGTAGAGAGTTGTAAAGCTCATTAGCGTACATTTGCATGATGATTATGTCAATTTACTACTAATTCTCCTTTACAATCTATAGAACTGTCCATGCTTTCAATTCATGGATGAAAGCTCCGTTTCACTGAGCTTGAATTTTTTACTATTTGGCTTTCTGGGTTTTTCTAATTGATGTATGTAGGAAGAATGACCTGTCTCGTAAAACGTGAAAAGTAAAAAATGAAACGTTTATTTGTATCCACCCGATGAAATGTTTTGTTTTGAATTTGTTGGCGAATTGTGGTACACTTCCATTCCAAAACAGATAATTTCATAATTCAAAGCGATCTCTAAAGTTTTTCAGGAAAAAAAAAAAAAAGAGAGTTTATTTTAACCTAGAGGGAATGGAAGGATAATGTAAAAAAAGTAGCAGTAATTCATCTCCTAGAAATATGATTTGTATGACTAATTTGAAAGACAAAAATTACTTAGTTTTACTAGATAGTTATTGTTTGGAAGAGTTGGTTCTAATTTTTTTTTCTATAGAACTCTATCCTTAGGAGCAGCAAATACAAAGTTTTGTTTTGACTTTAATTGGTAGGCCTTTAGTCTTTTAGAATTAGGAGCTGTGCACTTAAATTAGCCCGGACTCCCTAATTATCAAAAAATAAAGTCTACTTTTAGCGTACCACTATTTGAAGTTTTAAACTTGTAACATACCACATTTTAATTATCATTTCTCCTGCCATATGATCCGCCGCGGTTGCCATAGAGTTGTATATTAAGCATCCTTCGCCGCTAAAATCAGAAAATGGGGTTCTCTAAGGTGTCCCTGTTGGGCGGTCCTGTAGTGCTGTATTCGAGCTGTCGGATACTCTGTACATTGTAAATCCGAACCGTCTATGGCCAAGATGAAATCAGAACTCGGATGCCGCACTATAGGGGTGCCCTACAACACCCCGGATCCCTAAAATTGATTGGTGCTTTCCAAAAGACCGTTTTTTCATTTGGGCCCATCTTGATGTTTGGAGGACACAGAAATACATGATTGATTGAATGCAATACACAGCTACCCCCATGGAGTACCATGACAGGTCAGGTATGAATGGTATGATACATTTCGACAACTAAGATTTTAAGTAGTTTTTGTTTTTCTTTTGGTGTACCAAGAAAAATCGAAGAACACAATGAGTCGGAGTTGCTGTTCACATAAAGACTTGACATCACCAAATTTGTGTTCTTACTCTCTTAAATGAAGAACCACCCCGCATTTTTTGTCTTTTTTTTAGTACATGCAAGAAAAATAATCCAACTTAATAAAGGAGGTGGAGAGTGAGGACATGGGGTTGCTAACTTGCTGCTGTGCATGGGATGCATAGCAGGTGTTCTATTGAGTTGCTCCTTATTCGGATGACTCAAATTTTACTTCGGCACTTTTGTATCCAAACAGTTTGTTATCGTGGGTGCAAGATGAAATTTGGACCGTCCATCCGAACAACGGACGGCTCGGATGGAATGAACAGCAGCCATCCCAAATCCAGAGAATGAACACAACGAGAATTGAAGGAAAGCCTTACCACTTGATTATCTGTCCTTTAAAATTTTTCACTGTTTCGTCATTCATGTATTTTGTATTTAATGATTTTTTTAATCTTATTTTATACTATTTATTTGGATGTATATTGTGTACCTCTTAAAATGTGCAAAACTTATAGAACGGAGATACGACTACTGCAGACACCACACATTTTTTGCTTGTTTTTGTGTTAGCGTGTGGAGGCAGGAGGATATTATGTTGAAAGGGTCTTGGTAATCTCTTTTTTGTTGGTGCCACGGATACATATGGCAGATATACATAGTACTGTATCAATATACTATCACCGATATTAATACAGTTTCCTTGGATATCTATCCACTTTCTACTTATTATTCTTCACCTATTGAGTGGAGGTTAGCATTTTGATGTCTTCATTGTGAATTAAAATCCTAAGGCTCTCTCAATAAAAGTAAAGAAAAAGAAACTTGTTCCCAACAGATCCAAACATAGCAGTGCTAGGAATTATGGGAAAAGAATTACTAGTACACAACAGCAATTATAGCCTAGTTGAACAGCAATCAATGAATTGATACATATGCAGTCTTGATGATGGTACAAAAATTAGAACAAACCAAGTCACTGGAAAAATACACCACTCGGCGACTTCATATACCATATTTCTTTTCACAAATACATTTGCTACCATGAAAAAACAAGGATTAATCTACTGTTGTTTGTCTTGAGGAATTCCTGAAGGCTCTCCTTGGTTCTTAGGCTTTGCTGGGACGACCTTGGCGGGCGTTGAGCGTTCTGACTGAGAGAATTGGATCAAGATCTGCATAAGAACTGTAACAATGGCCAACACAACAGCCGAAAATGCAATACCCTTCCATGAGGATAGGAGTGAAGTCCACTGCAAGAATTTCATGGCCCCAAAAACTAGCAGACACACCCAAGCGACCACCACCTGTTTATTGACGAAAACAGGTTATCAAATCGGAACCCCTCTCTCTCTCTCTCTCTCTCAATATCTGATTTTTCTAAATATATGGATATACACATTTATCTATGAATGTATGATGGGTACTAAGAGTATTTCGGTTATTGTATTGTTTGTATATCTGGTATGAGCAGTGGACTTTGGCATTTTGGCCGAACCACGTAATTGTTGTCTGCTTTCTTCTCGTGTTTCTTCCTACAAGTGTGGTTAGTTTTGTTGCAACACATGTATACATACGCATAACCTTGCACAAGGAAATGTTGGTGTTGAGGCCCGGCCCATTAACGAAACAGTTATCTTACCACAAGAGGCTTTATACGCCGACTAGTATCCTGTTCTTGGTCACCAAAAGTGCCTTCAGCATTATGTTTATCCAATAAATTATCCTGGTTCGAAAAACACAAACAGTGAAAGTTAGAAACCTGAAACTTCGTCATAATTAACAATGAATCTGCCTAAATCTATGTAATTAGACATACACATAAACATGTACTAAAGTGTATGTGTTTGCTCATAGCTTTGCAACCGTCACCCACGTAAACATAAACGTAAGCATGTAAAGCAATATAAGCATGGTTTGCGTCCATGTTTCCTTATTATCTTCAGGTTTAAGAGTACTTAATAAAAAATAAGTAAAAAATCTTCTGGTTTAAGAGATTTTTTCAACAAGACTACACATATATACCCAAGAAAAGGAAAGAGGTCGCTGCACAAGGTGAATTGTAAACATCCAGCAGAATAAATCTAAGAAAAATGGGTGCACCTTGGCTACAAAAATGTCCCTGCACCACTTCGCAACATCATCGTCTGATTCAGGCAATTCCTTCATCAAATGCCTCTTGAGGTGCACATGGATCTGCAACACGTGGAATTGTTAACAACAATGGATATAAACACACCCGTCATATTAATATGAAACCCCAAACATAAACTTGTCAGAACATTCAAGAGGATGGCTACTTAGGGTTCTTTCTTTCTAAATGTGTCTTTTCCCACCATCAAGTTCACCTACTTAGGAGGCTAGGAGGAATTTATTCAGGGCTTCACGAGCACCACCACTTGATGCTCCAGGGCCTCTCTCCACCACATACTGGTTTGGGAGTCATGCACTTTGTGGTGGAGCCCATACTTATATGTGGAAGGGAAAGGCCTAGGAGCACCACGCAGCAGTGCTCTAGGAGCACTTAATAATTTTCCCTATCAAAATGATGGACCGTTGCATAACGTGCAGTGGGATTGGGACGTAGAACATCACATTTTCCTATATATCAAATTGTTCAAGCAGTACACATTCAACAAAAAAATTGTTGTCAATATTCACAATTAACAATCTAAGATCATTTTTTTTATAGAAAGAGAATTAGTACCTTTTTTCCCTTGATAATTACAAAACTCCTGCCCTACATTTTAGCTTATAAATTAAAAAAATAACAAAATCGCTAAATTCATTTTGGAATGAAGCTAAATTTTCAAACCAAATATCACTAGATACAAAGGTAATTTGGTAACATGGTGATATACCAACAGACCATTGAAGAACTTGAGTTAACATTCTATTTCTTCTTCGTCTGGCAGCCATCCCCAACCCCCTATAAAGACAGGGGCAACATTAATGCTAGGGGGACAATATTCGTTAACCAATTTTAGGTATTTCCTCCCAACTCTCCAGGTTATCTACATGGAGTATCAGTTCAAAGAACAACAAAGTTGATTTGATTCATCTGGATAAAATTTGAAGAATTGCCTCGCATCACGAAAGAGCCAAATAGCACTGGAACCACAAGTTGGACGCCAAATAAAGTTGAAATCATATACTCGAGTGCTACCATGTACAAAAATTTAATCCTTGTTGCAACTTTACAAGACAGTTTCCAAATGCTTACCACGGAAGGCTGCCCCTTAAAGAGTCTTAGCATTGTTGGTGGGGGTGAATCTTTAGGAATTGCAACTGATATATCATAAACGGCTGGAACAAATGGGCGCATGTTACTAACTGCTGAAACAAAACCCTGACAGCATAAAAGCATATTCTTCAGTCTGAACCGAATCAAAGAGAACCTCATTCATGAACCAAAGAAAAAAAGAAGTATGCAGTGAACAAAGCCATGGAAGAGTACATTAGATACTAAAAGATAGTCTTGTCTTAATACAAGCAACCTTAAATCCACCAGGCATGCAGATGGGGAAGAAGTCGAGAGAGGACACCAAGAGAAGCTTATAACAGCTATATTTGTGCATTGTAACCATCATTTGACGAACAATTTTCATTCATTGAATCTAAAAAGTCATACGTTAAGCTAAACCCACAACAAGCCAATAGGACACAAATCAAAGAAAGATGTGCTCAAAAAAGGGCGTACCCAGTGCACAAAGGGAGGTGCACAAAGCTCCCGCACATCCGGGGTCTGGGGAAGGGTTGATGTACGCAGGCTTAAACCTAGCAGAGAGGCTATTTCTGAGAATCAAACCTGTGACCTACAAGCCACAATCTCTTTCACGACCGATGACTAAGATAGTACATTATGCCATCTTGTTGCAGCACGTGCGCCTACTAGAGGGCATTAGTCTCTTCTAGGAAGACTAAGAGGTTGCATCGATATGTGTCGAAGTGTCAGGCAGTCTCTAATACATGCTAGAAAATTGCCCGAACGGGTCCTATATACATTTCAGACACTTGAGGGACACATGTTCCCCACTCAACCCATGTGAATCAGAGTACAAGTTCCGAGAAAAGGAACTTAATAAAACCAAAACAACGAAGTCACATTGGATAAATACTTTCTACTTTACATTTTCCAAATCTATACAAACTCAACGTCTCAAAAATTCCAAATGCATGATCAATGATGGGTGAAACCTGGCCAACCCACCAAAATTGACAAGCAAAACAGCCCATGCATTTCGCCTATATACTTGGAAGACAGCAGATCTGCTTATCTCTTCAGTTTTGGACAAGTTTTACAGTTCAACCTAACCAGACCAGTATATACCCAAATAATTCTGCTATAAATGTGCCATAATATCATGGGTGAATGAGACTGCAGTACTGCACCTCATCGCTTAACCAACAGTCCTCAGAACCATCTCTCTCTCTCAAATAATACGGTATGTGATGCCATTTAAATGCCTGTTTCTATTATTGCTTTGAGTTGGCTTTTAGTACACAAGAACGTATCCTTGATCCGCTGAAGAGAAAGAAATTGACTCTTGATGGTGGCACAGTTTCATATGTATAGTTAGAAAGGAGTTCTGCAGCTTTAGACATTTTCCTCGGACAGCAGACAAACTTGCTAGTTACTTTCTAAGTGTCCAGGCCAAGAGAAACTAAAAGGCATATATCAAGGCTAACGATTCCAAGTACCAAAATATGCCATGAATATACAAGTTTTAAGTATTTTCCATTCACTAAAATGGTCTTAGAAAGCCAAAGTGTATTTCTAGATACTCATTAATTCTGCTGTCCCCAATGCTGAGTCAGTTGCCTATCCATTTATACTTCATAAAGGGATTTTAACTAAAGACAAATGTAAATACAAAGAAATCAAATGCCTAATTATTGTCCTCGTGACATATTAAGCCAAAACATGAACTCAATAAGCAACAGCTGCTTTTGGGACGGACAATACATATTTTGATAACAGGATGCGTGTAGGTGAAGGAAACGAATATGGGCTTTCAGATAGAATGATTAAAGTGATAAGTGCTTGCATAAAATTCTTACCTATTCTATTGGCATAAACAGTGAGTTAATGGGTTTTCCCAAGGTGCATTAATACAAAGAAATAGGAAGTTTCAAAAATGGCATCTCTACAGCTACCTGAACTAGAAACTGGATGTTCATTGTTCACATGCATTCTTCCAGGAAAGATATTCTAGAATGACCAAAGCAATGTTTTGATCACAAAACGAAATGGAAATCCAACTGTAACATATGAAAAAACTTGTTTGAGAAGGCTCATGCGTCCAAATTGAGTAACACAAAGTGAGTGCGCACAAGTTTCTCACATGATAAAACAGGTACTTAGATACTGACAAATGAGAACATTAAATGCCGCAAATCATACATACACTGGCCAGAAAGAAAAAAATTACAATGGAGGGGAAGAGAACATTTCTTAACCTTAGTGCGAGGAATCAAAACATTCCTTGGGACAGGCAAGCCGGTTGAAGCTGCGTACTCTTGAGCTGCTAAAAGTTTTGCCTGTGTAAAGCGAGTACCTTCTACGAAAAGTGCCAACCAAAATGGCTGAGGGTAATCTCTTAACCGTTGTAGACCTGACTGCACATGCAGTCAACAAGATTAAATCAGATGGATTAGTTCAACTCAATAGGAAGCCCAAAAACAAACCCAAGCATAAATGCTTTTTGACAAAATTCATTAAACACAACCATACCTTTAACGTGGTTTCATCCTTGGCCCAACTTCTTTCGAGAAAGAGATACTCGGAAAACCACATCGACCAGCCAATGACCTGTATATATATGAAAAAGTTTATCATAAGAACTTATATACCTTGAACGGCATGGAGTTTGAAAGCCAGGGAACTGAGGATCATGAGGAAAAGGCAGAAAGACACAATAAAAGTGCAGACTGGGAAGACAATAGCATGAATCAGTAGGTAGAATGTAAGGACTTTAATGGCCCAGCCAAAAGATTCCTCTTGAACAGCTAGAAGTCTACTTAAGCTCAGAGAGGGATTGAAAATCAGCATTCTTCAAGCTGTCTATACAAGTTTTTGGAGATAGAGCAGAGTCAGAGAGTAAGCTGGAAAGCGCCTTGTTAGCAAAGATCTACAAATAATATCAAATGGGACCTGGAAATGGCCAGGGCTGAGAAAAAGGACTACTCTACAATCTACATATAACTGGGAGTACCCCTGCTAATGTAGTCCCTCATGTACAGTGCAGTGACAGTGTGTTTTGGCTTCCGCACACCAAAGCCCAATTTTCTTTGAAGTCTGCTAGGAAGACTATCAGGATTCCTAAAACCAATGTTCAATGGCCTCCCATTGTCTAGTGCAAACAAAATGTTCCTAATTGCTTGGTTGTCTTGTGGTTTTGATGCTTGAGGAGGCAAGCTACTAAAGACAGGCTGCTGAAGTGGGAACAAATGTGGATTAGAACGGTGTCCTGTAATCTGGAAAACCCATCAACACCTGTTCTTTGGTAGTGCTTATTGACTTTGGGAAAAAGTGCTGGAGAGATGTGATACAAGGAAAAGGCCTATGCAATAGCCTGGGGATCAGCCTTGGGCTAGTCAGTTTACTTCAAATAAACTTTCCGGGCAGCCATTTTCAGGTGTGCTCTTGCTGCTATGGCCTATCATCTATGGCCGCTTGATTGGAAAGGAACGATTGTCAGCAACAGAGCCAAGATCAGGTTTTCAATAGTTTTAATTAGGTCCTGGAGCAAGGCAGAGGACTCTCAGAGTGACTATGTCATTTTTGCGTGGCTTGGAAAATATCCACAAGAAACCTAAAATGCAGATCTGTAGGTTCCCAATGAGTTTTCTTTCGATTGCTAAGTTGCGTAGTTTGGTTCTGTTCTCTATGACCTTATATCTGTTTCCTCGAGGCGATATGCCTCTGACTGTCATCTCTATGGTTTGCTTTTGAAGGAAAGCTTAACTTGACCAAAAATTAAACTCAGCAGAAATTATGCAAAATAGTTACATTGTCATTGGATACGATTTCATATCATGGAACTTAAGGGCGATTCTAGCGTTGGCTTGGCCCCCACCTACATTAGACAATTGTTGCTGCTAACGATGGTTAATGATAAACATAGGCCCTTAAATTCCATTGGGTTAGCAAATCAACCAATTAACAAGAAGTTAATCTTAGGAGAGAAAAGGCCACGCCACTAAGAACTAAACAATCTGAATTGAACTGTTTTAACTTGAAATGCTTCACCCCAATAACTATTAGATACAATATGTAGTTGAGATTATTACCGGAAGGAACTTAGATGATTTCTTCATCACAGCCAATGAGCTACCAAGACAACCAGATCGCTGTTACAATTATATCTGACAATAGTTAGTGAAGAAAATTATTTGAAGCACATACGAAAATAACAACAAATCTAAATTCGAACAGTGTGATTTTCAGGGGGTTAAATGCTTAAAGTGTTCATACAAGTGTGCACCTCCAACCAGATCGCTGTTAAATGCCTATAAGTGCTTCCTCCTGGGTAGCTATGGTCTATAAAATTTGGCAAGAGAGGAACAGAAGAAATTTTCAAGGCTTTAAATGAAATCCTAACCTCTGGCTTCATCTTCATAAGAAAAATATTTGCATCAAAACTCCATATATAGAGCCTCCTATACCTACCAGTGGGGACTTGCAATAATTGCTTGATGTCAAAGTGCATTTGCTCTTCAACAGCTTCTATATTTCTGTTACTTTTTTCTTTGTTTTGACTTCTTCTCCTTGTTTTTGGAAGGTTTTGGGCCTCTATGGTACTCATATTCTTTCTTTACGCAAAAAGAAATACTACCCAAACAAAAAGAAAATGGAATGCCCAAGCGCATATGCATGAATGTGCTAGTGCATGCACATACATCAAAGGAAAACATGTCAAATAATCACCTGAGCCAAAACCCAACCAACCAGCCAATCAATGTCGCTCTTATGATTACATATGACAAGTGCATGTTCTTTACCTGGAAATTATACCAATAGACACGAGAAGATAAGCTACTCCGTGGTTTCCGGAACAAGAGAAACTTCCGTTCTCAAATATAAGGGAGCATCATTTGCACTCAATGGATAAGAAGTTAAGCCTTACCCATTAATCGAAAAGTTTCCGTATCTGTGAACAGTTTAACCTGCAGAAGAATAACACAATTAAAGAACATAGTTGGGGGCTTACAGATTAAATCGCAAGACCGTAGATCAATGGTAATGTATCCGCTGTCACTGGATAAAATTCTTAGCGCTACACAAAAGTTACAGCTTCGAATCACCAAAAAGAACTAATGACTCCAAGCTTCCTAAAATTTGATGTTCAACACCTATAAGACATGGAATGGGAATCCCAGTAAACCAAAGCAGAATGAGATTCCTACGTTGAGTGCAAATTTGTTCCCTTAACCCATACCCACCATTGAAATCCTATATTCCTGGACAATTCAAGGACATGCAACAGTGATTCCAGCATTTCAAAATATTAGCCATTTTATATACTTGGCTAGAAAAAACAAATTAGTGTTCCTTGTAATGAGAGTTCAATCGTTGTCTTTTTATCCCTTTCTGGCTATCCATACATAGTCTAAATGACGTCTCAAAATAGAACAGGACAACAGAATAAGAATGGTGTAAACAACATTAAAAAAATAATAATAATAACAGAACAAAAGAATGAAAATCCCGGAAACTCAGTGTTCCTCACCCTAGGCTTTACCGTTGCAACAAAATAAAGACTTAAGCTCAGCACAACAGGAAATTGGTTTAGTGCTGCTTAAGACGCCTTGGTTGAAGTTCCCCTTAGTTGCAGTTAAGTGGCCTTCCCAATTCAAATATGAAAGTTTACAATGATGCGGCAAATAAGTTTCCGAGCAAAGATGGACAATACGACTCCTACACAGACAACACAGTGAACTTTTGACTGGGCAAACATTAAGACTTGTTAAGAAAAGATTGAGCAACACTCTATCTCACAAGTGTGTTAAGCAAGAAGGCTTTTCAATGCAAAGAGGACTATTTCGTAGCATCTGGAAATCACCATTTCGATAGACAAAAACACAAACAAGGACATCCCAAAATAAAACAAAAACTAGAAGAACAAAATGACATTTCTTGAAAATAGTCAGTTAGAATTATTTCCGTAGGATATATCATCACCTGAACCCCTGCCCACCAATCAAAAAGCCATACGAGCTCCAGCCACAACAATTCTGCAACCACTCTGTTAATCCTTCTGTATAAACTCTTTGACAATGGCCGAACAAGGACAAAGCAAATAGCCTGCATAAAGATAGTTACAATCCATTACTTTGCAACAAAAGGAAATAATGATCCAAATGAACAATGAAAAACAAAGCCTAAGAAGTAAGAACATTGATGCCTCCACTGAAATAACAGCCACAACATTTTAGAAGCTTTTCCTGTTGTGTCTTATTTCCCCATTACATCATAAACATATATATGTCGAGCATCTCCAAGAGGGGTAGCAAAACTAAATCCAAACTATATTTGAAGAGCCATGATGGCATAGCTCTACAAAGAAGGTAGTAAACTTGGAACACCATTTTGGCATAGCTCTTGAAGAGTGAGAGACGACCCTTCACAATCACACACCATCAAATATAGTGTCTATGATTGGTAAATTTCTTACTTTCTTTGAACAAAATGTGTTCCTTAAAATCGTACTAGTAATTATGAAAACATTTAATTTGAAGACTCTTCAGCTTGCCACATGTGTCACCACAATGATTTGCTACCTCCCTTCAGATTCTTATTAAGAGCATCTCTGCTTTCTGTTTCTCTCAATTCATTCTCACTCACAACTGCCAGTGCCACCATCGCTTTAACCCTCTCGAGACTTCAATTTGTAGAGTTCTTTGAATTACTAAGATAAGATACAATATAGAGGTTAAATTAAGCCCCCATTGGGTAAAATTCCTGGCTGTCCAAGAAAACATGCAACTTAATCTGTCAATACCCTTCCACACAGCATTCGACTTATTGGAAAAATCTAAACAACATTCAACATAACCCCAATCACAAAGCATAATCACTCTACTCCAGAAACCCTAAAAAAATAAAACAAATGTGACAAATGCGACCTCAAATGAGAGCAAAAATTCGAAAATTAGGCTCAAAATCAGATAAGCTGGAATCAAATCTGCGCATGAAATAAAGTATACGAAGTGAAGACGTGTGTGATTGATTACCTGGATGGAATTGACTACGAGACCCGAGAGAAAAAAGAGAACGCCCAAAGGGACTATAACAACTGCCGCTGCAATCGCCATGACCGGAGAACCAGAGAGAAGAGGCAGAAAATGATGAGATTTAGAGAGGGAGACAGAGGGGGGGAAAGAGAGAGAAGATTTCTAGATTTACTGTCCGAAGAGAGAGAGAGAAGGGGAGAGAGATGAGTATTAAATACAACGGTTCGTATATGGATTTATGAGGGTGTCGATGATAATAATGAAGAACAGAGAGAATCGCTTCGGTTTATCATTTCAAGGAGAAACAGATAACCAAGGCTGTGATCGGTGCATTGATTATGTGTTTTTATTTTAGGGTTGAAGATGAATTATCCGACCGAGCCGAACATTTGATTGTTTGTTGAAATTCGGTTTAAAATTTTAACGAGAGGAATCCTATATTTATATATATTCATTAATGAGCCTAGCCTATTTTAAATGAGTTTAATAAATCGAGTAGCTTGAATTATATTTTGAGCATTACAAATCGAATGAGCCAAGCAATAGTTCTCAAATGAGTTTTTAAAGAATGACATGAACTCAAACGAGTTTTTAAAGAATGATAGTATTAACTCAAACTCGGAACAATTTTATTCAATTGTCAACCGTGCCGCCACCTTGGGGTTCCTATAGTGCACTAGCACACTTTTTATAATAACTAAAATGTGCTTTCGCTATCAAGCTACGTAGTCAGACCATGTTTTCTGTCGAAAGAAGAGGAGAAATGGCTAATTAGACCATGCTTTCTGTCGAAAGAAGAGGATAAATGACAAATTGCATGTTCATCTCTCACTAAAGAAAATTGCAATGAAGAACAAGACACAAATTAATCAGAACAAACTCATCTTTTAATAAGAATATGCCATTTGCTTATGCTCGTCTTACATTGTGATTTAAGTTTGATGTGGCATATAAATAAAAAGTATATAGTCCATTTTGGTTGATAATTGATGAGGTTGCTATTGGTACATTTTGGATCTTTGAAAGTCTTTAAACACGAATTTTCTATATTTTGTGATAGGAAAAACGGAAAAGAAATACTTTTAATATTGTCAAAACTAGTTTTGTGCTTCAATTGTACCTGGTAACATATGCAAGCACCCCACGTTTAGTATTAATTGATTTATTGACGTACAAGGGCACCCATGTGAGCATGTGGCCGCCCTTTCAATGCTTTTAATTTTGGGATTATTACCTCTAGGTTTAGAAAATAGATGTTTAATTACCAATAAGGTACGTCATTTTTTAGTATTAATTGATTTATTGACGTACAAGGGCACCCATGTGAGCATGTGGCCGCCCTTTCAATGTTTTTAATTTTGGGATGATTACCTCTAGGTCTAGAAAAGAGATGTCTAATTACCAATAAGATAAATCATTTTTTTTAATTACCACTAAGGTAAGTCACTCTTTTTTGGAGTTTAGGTTTATGGTGCACTTTCCTATTATAGAGTTTTAGTGGTTTAGGCACTTTCAAACAAGAAAGACGTCTGATGGATTTTAGGCACTTCAAAATAAATATAATCCCAAGTCCCTATGATTTAGGCATCTTTATACGGGTTGGGGAGTTGATGGAAATTTTTCAGAGTTGTGCTTGACCTGATGGTAATTATGGGATCCAAGGGTGACCTGATGGTAAATGTCCCTTTAATTTTTTATCTTGTGTAGGGTAGAAGGCTCTCATGAAATTTTGGCTACAACAAAAACATTTTTCACATTATCATTTTCTTATACAAGATAATGAAGAGTTTTTTTTTTTTCCCATATTTTTATTCTCTTTCCAAATTGTTGTGTTCGAAGTTCAGGTTTGCTAATTATTGTAGTATAAAGAAGAAAATGGTATTGCTTGGCTATATGAAAGGGGATAAGAGGAAGTAGTGAGCGAAGTAATTCATTCTTGCAATGGACGTTGATGGATCTATAATAAGTTGGTTTTACAAAATAAACACACTTTTAAAGGGACGGAGGGAGAATTTTTATTTATTTTTTTGAGTGAAACATATTGGCACTCTAATATTTGATTTTCAATGAAAGACTTACATCGTGTTTAGTGTTTTAGTTGTTGTCTCTATGTTTTTGTTGTGTTTGTGTTTAGTGTTGTCGCTGTCTCTATGTTTGTTTTGTCTCCCTGTAAATTGCTCCTTATCTTAATGCACTTCTCTATTTCCTCAAAAACAAATAAATAAATAAATGAAAGACTTTCATTGTGTTTACCGTTTGGGATGTCTAAAAGGTCATTCTTCCAAACCTCTTATGAAAAAAAAAATACCTCGTCAATATTCTTTTTAAATTTCCGATTTGGCTGGAATAGAGAAATTAAGAAAGGACAAAATTTTGGATAAAATGTAAAAAGTTTCACTAAAGACTAAATATTGATGAAATTTGGAATTTCATTTATAGGGAATATTGTTTTTGTTTTTAAGTGAAATCTCATAAATGTTTTTCTCATTTTCGTGTAATTGTTTAATTTCTTCAGTTTTTCTCACCAAGAAGATTTATTTTTGTAAAATTATCTCTTCACTACAAGTAGAAGTAACCAAATATTTATCAATTATCAAACCAAAAAAACTTTGAATTTGTTCTCATGTCTTTTTAGACATCTCAAACACAGTCTCAGTGTAAATGTTATTTTTCATAACATTCAAACACATGAAATCCTATGTCGCTTATCACAAAAAGAAGACATTATATACATGTGTTTATTTGTGGTAATTTTTTTTATTTTTTTCTGGTAAATATTACTATATGCATATGTTTATATGTTTTTAAATTGGTTTTCTAAGTTGGTCAACCATCTCTTTGCTTGGTTCACCTAGCTATGATGCATTATTGCTTGAATCTTCTGGTTAGTCAAGTGCAACCGTAACAAGTCATTGAAACTCAACTACCCCCAACTGCACTAATTCAAAAAGGACATAAATATACAAGTAATTAAAGATAGCTAGGGACCACTATGACCACTATACATATTCACATACATAGGGCTTTGACTTAAAACAATGAAAATTTTGAATTGCTTTGATATTTATCGATGTTCGAGTAAGACAATTTTTTTATTGAATGCTCATCTCAACGAGCCCTACTACATTTATAATTCAGATCAATGGGTTACCAAACATAAAATTACATAATATTTATTGAAGATCCTATCGAGTTATAGGGTCTTGAATTTTGAATGAGAATTGAACAAATTAGATTAATTACATAAAAAATTTCGATGGGCCTAATTTTCTCCAAGACCACTTGAATAATTATTTTAAAATTATTTAACGGTTCAGATCGTTTGCGTAGGATCCAATAGTGGCCCACAAGGCTGCATTTGGCAAAACACTTGGACTGACTCCAAAATGGTGCCGTTTTTGGGCGCGCTATATGATGCATTGCAGAAAATGCACTATAGGATCCCCGCTGCCAAAGCCTCTTGGCATTGGCATTAATAGCAAAATTGTGTGTTTGTGCTCCCTTTTTTTTTTTTTTTGGCTAGTAGATGTTCAAAACTTTGTTCAAACTAATCCTCAGATATAGATAGCATCTCTAACCATATATCAGACTGATTAGGTTACGGGCCGGATTTATACTAGATGATAACGAGGTTTGGCACCGTTAATAATTGGCTTCATTTAATATTCTCAAAGCCCGACCCTTTTAAATTTTTATTTTCCAAGCCTGTAAAATTAACCCATTTATTTTTGTAAATTATATCTAAGTAAATTAATTATCCCCGCTATTATAAATTAGAATGTAAAAACTATATAACTATAGTTATATGAAAATCAAGGAATATATATATATATATGCTTTTAAAAAGGGCATTATGTGTATAGCATGGTAGTGGTTTTTTTCCTGCTTTGTATCTTTTGATAGTATAAATATAAAATGCACATTGTTGTCATTATTTTATACAAGCCGGCCGGCCCGGGCCGGGTTTGATTTTAAATGAAAATGATAATGCCAAAACCATTTTTGTTTATGCCAAAACTGTAGTGCATAAAGGGCTTGCACCTTGCACATGGTGCAAGGTTTAAGCACTACAATTTTGGCACAAACAAAAACGGTTTTGGCACAAACAAAATCGGTTTTGACATTAGCACCACCCATGGAAATGATAATGCCAAACCAATTAAAAGGTATTACCAAGTCTAACCTATTTACTAAAAGGATTAAAAACTCAACCCAATCCAATCCAATCCAATCTAGTCCAATGAACTTAAAATACATATCCCAAACTCTTAAAAAACGGGCTTGGTTGGGAGGGCTTGCGGGCCATTGTGCATCCCTAGAACCCAAACGAACAAAATTACCCATTAAGAATAGTGGTATCAGAGCCTCCGAGTGAAAAAAAAGTGAGATAGAAAGTGATATAGCTGCAGTTCTATTTCTCTATCACGTGTTTTTTCTTTTGCAGCAGCAGACAAGATCGATGGCTTCAGAAAATTTCGTGCAACCATCCATCCCTCGCTTTGATGGTCACTATGATCATTGGAGCATGCTAATGGAGAACTTCATGCGGTCCAAAGAATACTGGCCGGTGGTTGTTTCTGGAGTAGCAAGAACCAGCCGAAGGTGTTGTGCTGTCAGATGCGCAGAAGACAGAGCTTGAAGCACTGAAGCTGAAAGATCTCAAGGCAAAGAATTATCTTTTCCAAGCTATTGATTGCTCAATCTTGGAAACAATTCTTTGCAAGGATACCTCCAAGCATATTTGGGATTCTATGAAGAAGAAGTACCAAGGATCAGCAAGGACAAAGAGGCTGCAGCTTAAAGCCTTTCGTTCGGAGTTCGAAATGCTTCGAATGAAATCAGGAGAGTCAGTTACAGATTATTTTTCAAGAACGATGACAATCGTCAACAAGATGCGGATCCATGGCGACAAGACTGACGACGTCACCGTTGTTGAAAAGATTCTTCGATCCATGACAACAAAATTTAATTTTGTTGTCTGTTCCATAGAAGAAGCTAATGATATTGATGCACTCTCAATTGATGAATTACAGAGTTCTTTGTTGGTTCATGAGCAAAAAATTAACCAACAGGAGAAAGAGGAACAAACATTGAAGGCCTCATCAGAAAATCACTCTACAACAAGTAGAGCTGATAGAGGACGAGGTAGGGACAGAGGTCGAGGTCGAGAAGGCAGAGGCAACAATGATCGTGGAAACCAACAACAACAACATCATCAAGAGAATCAATTTCAAGGAAGAGGAAGAGGACGTGATGGTCATCACTCAACTTCTTATGGACCAAAGTCAGCAGACAAGTCCAATGTTGAATGCTACAAATGTCATAGGTATGGTCATTATCAATCCGAATGCCGTACTAATTTGAATAGACAAAGTGGCGAAAGAACTAACTTTGCAGAAAAAGAAGAAGAGGTGTCTCTTTTGATGGTGTGTCACATAAAGGAAGAAACTCAACAGAACATGTGGTATTTAGACACTGGCTGCAGCAATCACATGTGTGGGGATAAGAAGTTGTTCTCTAACTTGGACGAATCTTTCCGCAACACTGTTAAGTTCGGCGACAATTCTACGGTTGCTGTTATGGGAAAAGGAAGTGTAACTATCCAGACCAAAGGAAATCTCACCCACACTATTTCTAAGGTTCTTTTTGTGCCAGATTTAAAGACCAACCTGCTTAGTGTGGGTTAGTTGCAAGAAAAGGGATACGAGATTTCTATCAAAGGTGGAGTTTGTCAAATTCAAGATGCAAAATTGGGCTTAATTGCTCAAGTTAACATGACGGCGAATCGCATGTTCCCGCTTCATCTCCACAACACCAATCATTCATGCTTCTCAGCAACAGTGCGGGATGCGGCATGGCTATGGCATTTTCGCTATGACCATCTAAACTTTGGTGGACTGAAGACTCTACAGCAGAAAGATATGGTGATTGGTCTTCCTCAAATCACAGCTCCCTCTGAAGTTTGTGAAGAATGCGTTGTTAGCAAACAACACCGTAATCAGTTTCCACAAGGGAAATCATGGAGAGCGAAAAAGGCGTTGGAACTTGTTCATTCCGACATTTGCGGGCCAATAACTCCATGTTCTAATGGAGGTAAAAGATACATAATTACCTTCATTGATGATTATAGCAGGAAGATATGGGTCTATCTTTTGCAGGAAAAATCTGAAGCTTTTGCAGCCTTTAAAACCTTTAAAGCGCTTGTTGAGAAAGAGGTTGGGCAGCTCATAAAAGTTCTTCGCACGAATCGTGGTGGAGAATATAACTCACATGGATTTGCAAATTTCTGTGAGACCCATGGAATCAAGAGGCAACTTACTGCAGCTTATACGCCCCAGCAAAATGGCGTTAGCGAGAGGAAAAATCGGACTATTATGAATATGGTGCGAAGCCTTTTGTTAAGAAGTGGAGTTCCAAAAAGTTTTTGGCCTGAAGCAGTAAATTGGAGTATTCATATTTTGAACAGAAGTCCCACTCTTGCTGTTCAAAATATGACACCGGAGGAAGCATGGAGCGGACGAAGACCAGCGGTGGATCACTTCAGAATTTTTGGGTGTGTTGCATATGCTCATATTCCAGACGAGAAGAGGAGAAAGCTAGACAATAAGGGAGTAAAATGCATTTTCCTTGGTGTTAGTGATCAATCAAAAGCTTATAAGCTATACAATCCTAGCACCAAGAAAATCATTATCAGTCGAGATGTTGTTTTTGATGAAGAAAAGTTCTGGCCGTGGAACAATGATGGTGTTCAACAACAGATTCCTGCTGATTTTGATGAAGAGAATGAAGATGGAAGGCAGCAGTTGGTGGAGAATGAACAACAGCCAATTCCAGCAATTACCGAATGAGAGGAACGACCTCAACGTGCCAGAAGAAGACCAGCATGGATGACAGATTATGAGGTAACCGGAATTGATCAATCTGAAGACACACTCACTCACTTTGCTTTATTTTCGGACTGTGATCCTACAGTTTTCGAAAGTGCTGTCAAAGAATCAAAATGGCGGAAGGCTATGGATGAAGAAATTGCAGCCATCGAAAAAAATGATACATGGGAGTTATCTGATCTCCCAGAAGGGCACAAAACAGTTGGTGTATAGTGGGTTTACAAAACAAAGCTGAAGGAGAATGGTGAAGTTGACAAGTACAAAGCTCGCTTGGTGGCTAAGGGCTACAAGCAAGAGTTCGGTGTTGATTACAAAGAAGTCTTTGCTCCGGTTGCACGACATGACACAATCAGATTGGTGATTGCATTGGCAGCTCAAAACTCATGGCCTATTTTCCAGTTGGACGTGAAATCGGCTTTCCTCCATGGAGATTTGAAAGAAGAGGTATTCATTGATCAGCCTCCTGGTTATGTGAAACTTGGCAATGAGCATAAAGTGTATAGGTTAAAAAAGGCTCTATATGGATTAAAACAAGCTCCACGGGCTTGGTATAATCGTATAGAGACTTATTTTTTGAAGGAAGGATTTCAAAAATGTCCTTATGAACATACACTTTTCATAAAAATTGACGATGGAGGGAAAATGCTCATTGTTTGTTTATATGTAGATGATCTAATCTACACTGGAAGTAATACAACCATGTTTGAAAGTTTTAAGAAATCTATGATGGCTGAATTTGAGATGTCCGATCTTGGCATGATGCATTATTATCTTGGCATTGAAGTAGTGTAGTCCTCTACGAGAATTTTTATTTCTCAAAAGAAGTACGTGGGAGAAATCTTGGACAGGTTCCAGATGAAGGATTGTAATCCTGTGACTACACCATCTGAGTTTGGCTTAAAGCTAAACAAAGATAATGGAGGAACAAAGGTCGACAACACTCTTTACAAGAAAATTGTAGGGAGTTTAATGTATTTGACTGCAACAAGGCCTGATATAATGCATGCTGTAAGTGTCATCAGTAGGTACATGGAGTGTCCTACAGAGATTCATCTCTTGGCTGCAAAAAGAATTTTTCGGTACTTGCAAGGTACTAGGGGGTTTGGGCTGTTCTACAAGAAGGGAGAAAAATCAGATTTGTATGGCTTCACAGATAGTGATTATGCAGGAGATTCAGATGATCGGAAAAGCACGTCAGGGTATGTATTCATGATGGGGACAGGAGCAGTTTCATGGTCATCAAGGAAGCAATCAATCGTGACTTTATCAACTACAGAAGCAGAATTTGTTGCAGCAACAACTTGTGCTTGTCAAGCTATTTGGCTAAAGAAGATTCTCAAAGAGCTACATTTCAAGGAAGATGAGCCTACTCTGATTTATTGTGACAACACTTCAACAATAAAGTCATCAAGAAATCTGTTCTACATGGCCGAAGCAAACATATAGATGTGAAGTATCATTTCTTGAGGAATCTCACGAATGATGGAGTAATAGATCTAATTTACTGCGTATGAAGACCAAGTTGCTTGAAATATTAACAAAGTCTCTCAAGTTTCCTGCGTTTGAAGCTAAGGAAAATGCTTGGTGTGTGCACTTTGGATGCCTTCAGTAAACTGAATGTTGAAACATCAGTTTAAGGGAGGGACTGTTGGAAAAGTCAAGGAGTTGTCCTAGTCTTTAGGAAGTTAGTTTACTGCTGTTCCTAGTTAGTTGCTGTACGTGGCCTATTTTGGCTTAGTCTAAGGAGTAAGTTGAGTCTGTTATGCAGTTACTGCAGTTCCTATTTTCATGCTTTAGTAGTTCCTGTTTTCTAGCTGCTATCAGTTTGTTTACTTGCCTATATAAAGGCTGTTTCGTTTATCAATAAAAGTGCAGATTAAGTACACTCTTTCTTAGTTCTTATTGTGTTAAAAGTCTTTCTCTTCTTAAATTTGTAATAGATTCACGGAACTTGTGCTCATTGTTTGGTTCACCCAATGTCTATGGGCTTAATTAAACCTGCATGGGTAGCCCAAGCCCAGTAGTCAAAGCTAAAAGTCAGAAAGTATTCTTATTAGGACCACAGCCCAAAAGAACGGCATTCTTAGGATCGCAACACCAAAATGTAAAAAAGAAAAAGTTACGGAGACAGACAAAATGTGCAGAAATTTGAAATCAAGATATAATTTGTTCAGAATTATATGATGTGTATGAGCCTCACATTCATTTATCATGTGACACCTAAGTGCATCGGACAGTTTCGAGCACTTGTGTGAATCTGTGCACATTGTTCATTAGAAAACGAGGTTGAGTAAGAAGAATCTTTTGATCCATATCTCAACCCACCTCTACCTCGTATATATGAAACTTCCATCTCTGCCGGTAATGATTTGAGTTGAATAATTCTATTTTCGATGCCGGTAATGATTTGAGTTGAAGAATTCTATTTTCGATCTCATGTGTCTGTTTTGAAATCTAATCAAAACTGACACATTAGGCACATAATACATCTATTTTGGATTTGTAAGATTCCGAATTATTTGGCCCATATTGCAGGGTCATCACAGATTCCAAACATTCAGATGGATTTTGTTCAACCGACGACTGACATCATAACATCTGAATGGTGAAATTGATAATGAGAAGAAAAGCTTCCTCTTTGTACCACATTTGATTGCCCAAACGAACTCATCCCCTGCAGAGCCGGGCCTCGAATTTTGGGGGCTTAAGGCGATAGTCAAAGAAGAAGTCTTTTTCCTTATATGGGCTTCTATGCTGGGTTCTAATTCTTTTTTAGCTTTAGTCATTGGGTACTAAAAATAGTCCAGAATCCTATTTTTAACACTTTTTAGAAAGCCAAGGCGGCCGCTATTGAGCCTTAGCCTAGAGTGGGCTCTTCCTACTGCCGGTGTTTTCATGATTGCCATGCATGTCATATTGTAAAACCAAAGGGTCAGCATCACAATATTGTCCACCATTTTTTTTGGTGGCGGTGCTAAAATATGTTTCGATCGAAGAGGGAGGAAAGTGCTGCAAATAAGAATCAATATCCCATTTCTCACCCAGTATAAACAAAAGTTCAGGCAATGAATAATCTGAATCTTTCATTTTTTTTTCTGTCTCGTTGGTTAGATGACCTGGAAACTTTAAGTTGATCGGATTTCTGTAGCTATATGTCGTGAAAACATGTTCATCTTGAGGAAAAAACCCCAACTAAAATGATGTTAAAAAAAATCCACTAAGTAAATGTGATTCACTCATATGAAGACTATCCAATCAACTTAGAATTTGCATGAATCACCAATTCAACGAGACGACGAAATCGAACAGTTCAAGTAAAGTTTTCAAGCTTGGATGGGCATGATATTGACTACACATCAGACATCACGTACATCATAGACCCCTATCCCTCTAACCAGGGTGGTTGCATGGTTAATTTCTTCTTTCTTTCTCTGTTCTTGCGAATCTAAATATCGTAACGTTCATCTCACTGCTTTCTCAACTGCTAGTATTACACAGGCATAAAAATCACAACTTCGGGCATTCTAGGTAAGTTCACAAGTACATTAACATAATTATTACAATCATAGAAATCATCCCACATTTATTATTACAATCCGGCTCACATACACCGTTACAGATATAGTAGTTTGCAAAATAGTTGTCTTAGAAGTCACCTCACAAAAAAGTTCTTAAAAAACGCGCGAACACAAAGCACAAACGAGTTCCCAATGAGACGTCAAACTCGCATAGGAAATTATTTAAAGCGATTGTAGGTGAAAACACAAACAAACCTGGAAATTAAAAAACATTCTCCTCCTTACAGCCCAAACAGAGAAAGCATCACCCTCAGATGTTTCTTAGACTTATAAAATGGAACCAGAAGTTTTGCACTTGGATGCACGAGGCTACTCCAACGCTCTCTTGTCGATCTCCCCGGCAACTTGAACACGCCCAATACTTCCAGCGCAAACAACTGACGGAGGGGGAACAAGTAGAACACAAATATAAGGTTTCCTGCAAGATGCCTCGAGGTTGCGCAAAATATTTTGATTGTAATCATCTAAGAAACTATATGGCATGATACTCACATTCGTACTTACTACATAACAGAAGCAGAAAAAGCACCTTTGTGGGAAGGAAAATGTTGTGACCAATTAATAGCGAAAGAGTAACTGAACTTTTTACAAATGTAGCCGTACCATTATTATGATCTTCAGCCTTCTTCAGCATTATGGTCATTTTCTTTGCCACTTGTACCGCATTCCTAATCCAGAGAAACAGGGAAAATTAGAAGCTAAAAAATATATATAAAAAAATCGTAAAAAAATATTCACAGACAAGTGTTTATTAAGTGACACAAGAACAAGTAAAAAATCGTAACCTCCATGGATACCTCTTTTGTAGAAGTTCCGTTTTGGAGAAACTCTAAATCTTCATCGAGTTTTATTCTTTCCAACTTTGGAAATGCACCCTGCAACAAAATT
This sequence comes from Vaccinium myrtillus, assembly GCA_016920895.1. NCBI lineage: Eukaryota > Viridiplantae > Streptophyta > Magnoliopsida > Ericales > Ericaceae > Vaccinium > Vaccinium myrtillus. The sequence continues at coordinate 1,711,478 of CM029280.1, forward strand.
GATGTTATCGTATGGTTAGTAATTAGATGGATCACTTATGCTAATTAGAATTAACATTTGTGAGGGTTATTGAGGCAAGTTCATCTAATAGGAGGAGCCAAAGATCCAATTCACCATCTTCCAATGAACAATTCGACATATTACATGGTTGTGGACACGATGCAAAACCTATAGAGGAAAAGACGTCAAAAGTAATTTTAAACATGCAAGTCTGATTTGTCAGACTGTTTGTTGGGCCCGGAGTGATGGAAAAGCGGCCCAACACTGTTTTTCCACAATCGCTCCCAAAACTAATTGTGTTATGGAGAGTGTCAATCAAGTCTTTTATAACATTTAATATTGCATTGTAAGATTGCTTTTAGAACGGTTGCAGAAAGTGAGAATATGTAATTAAATCTATTGGAGCACTCCGGGCCTGACCTCTATCGCATTAATGATGCAGCCGCGATTCGAACGCATGACTTTCTGGTTCTAAAACCATTTGTCGGACTGTGTCTTTACCATATTTCTCCTAAACTAATTGATGTTAGGAAGAGTTTTAATTAAGTCTTTTATTGCATTAATTCGACATTGCACCTAAAAGTCTATTGTTAGAGTGGCCGTGGAGAGTGACATTGTGTACTCAAATACACGGAGTGCCCATCAGTAACAATCATTTTACGAAACCTTATTCCAGTTTCAGAATTACTGAGCACTGACATTCCACTAGCTTGGCTAATACGCACGGTGGAATTGATATGTCATAAAAATAGGACTACTTTTCAATTTGTAGTAGTAGATAGAAGTATGAAAATGAAATAGCAATGTAGATAGAATGTAACTATAAAATTGGGTTGGTCGCTGGAGGAGTTGTGGCCCCATTATGTTTGGCTACAGAATCATTGACTCTTGATTTTCTTTTTTATAGATAGTTTAGTATATCTGTTAAATTTACATGATAATATAAATTTACCTAATAATTGCGGATTAAATATTATTCCTATTTTAATCAAACTAGAGGAGTTTACACATGTCCCCGCTTCTAGGTGCTTTTAACAACCTAATTTTACGTTAATTTGGGACTCTTAATTGCGGATCAAATTTTCTTCCAATTTTAATCGAACTACAGGATTATATATATGTGCCTGGTTTCTAGGTGCTTTTCATGGCCATAATAAACTAAATAGGTAAAAAAGGGAAAGACCTTTGTATCTTGTTGGAGGTCGAGTTGCATTTCAGTAGATAAACTTTTGAGATTAGGCAAAATGTGAAGTTATCAGTGGTGGATGTTTCACGTTTTTAGTTTATAATGCCCAAAACAAGAAAAGAGCAGCCTATGCCAAATTGTGAATACGTTCTTAGCTTCTCTTTTAAAAATTCTACGACTTAAATGTTTCTTCGGTTCACATGCACCTTTTTGGTCGTGAATTCAAGACCCCTCTCTCTCTCTCTCTCTCGGCCACATGGGGAAGCAATTTGCCGATCCTATGTTTGGCTATGGAAAGGAATTACCAGCATTGAAAAACTTAGGTACAAGTTGGAAAAATACACTGAACACATGAAAAAACCTCTCACATTGTGGGTCCGGTCAAGTTTGGCTACGGATTCATTGGATTTTGCTTAGATAGTACTTTAGTCTCTGTCAAATTTAATTGATGAATACACTTCAACTTGCGGATCAAACTACAGGACCTTTTCCGATTTTGAGTGATTAAACTACAGGACTAGAAATGTGCGCATGCTTTTCTATATTCAGGGCCATGATCAAGCAAAATAGGGTAAGGACTTTTGTACCTTGTCGGAGAAGAAGAGTTGCGTTCCAGTGTAGAAGCTTTTCAGCTTAGGTAAATCATTAAAATCCACATCATTTAATTGAGAGAACACAATGGGATCATTGTCAACCGCTTCTTTCTCCTTCATCAGCTCCTTTGAGACTATCACCTCCACCTCCTTGCAATTTCCTATCTCGAGTCTTCGCAAATTCTGTAAATGAGGAATCATATAGGAAGGCAGTAAATACACCAACTGGGGACAATCATAGATATCAATTGTCGCAAGTTTGCCGAAGGATTCAATTTCCTTCTCTGGTTCCGGGACTGGTGTCTTGTCCCAAATCTCTGTTATGCTAGGCGTATTCCAAATCAATAAATCTTCCAAGGCAGGGAAGGCAACCTGCAAAGTTGTGTACAACACATTCATTAGTGAATGAATAATAAGGAAGTCCAATCGAGTTCTAAAATCGATCTTCGCCTAGAAGCACAAGATTCAAGTCTCAAAATATGGAGAGCTATGGAAGACATATTGAGCCAATTCGGTTACCTTTCATTCTTCTAAATTAAATCTGTGTTCACATCAAGAGCTCTTGTTATTAAATCTTCATACGAACCGTATTAATTTGTTGCACTTTTTATGTATTTGACGAATTACTACTACTTTTAACAAGCAAAATTAATCATTTAAAAAATTAAAGTCGTGATAAAAAAATCCATTGACCCGATTTATAACTCAGATCCCTATTGGCTACAATTCTGTTACTTAAATAAGTCACCAAAACTTGCCAATCCCATCTATGAAGGGATTGAATCGATGGAAGAAGGAATTGTGGCTCTGTTTTTTTTTTTTTTTGCTATGGATTAATTGGCTCGTGAAAATTTCCTTTGATACTTGATAGTCTATCTGATAACAATTTATCAGATAAGTCTTAGTTGCAGTCCGTAACTTGCAAATAAGTCTTTTTCCAATTTTGAATAAACTATTCGAAACTACTAGATTATAAATGTGTACCCATTTTTATGTGCTATGGTCGAAGCAAAAGAGGGTAAGGAGCTTTGTACCTTGTGAGAGAAAAGGAGTTGATCTGTTCCTCTAGTGCAGAAACATTTGAGGTTATCCAATTCCTCAAGTGTCAGAGTCTTTAATTGAGGGAACACAAGGATATCATTGTTGGTGGCTTCTTTCTCCTTCAGTTTGTTTGAGACTATCACCTCCAACTTCTTACAATTTCTGATATAGAGGTCTAGTAGATTGTGTAACTGAGGAAGCATATAGGAGGGCAATACATACTCCAATTGGTCACAAAACCAAACGTCAATGGACTTGAGTTTGCAGAAGGATTCAACTTCTTTTTCTGGTTTCGAGAGTGGTTGTTGGACCCAAATCCCTCTTATCATAGGCACCTTCGAAATATGTATACCTTCTAGGGCAGGGAAAGCAACCTGCAAAGTAGTTAAAAAAAACTTTTATTAGTGATTCCACAGTAACGAGGTCTAAAATTCATCTCTTTTTAGAAGCACAAGATTCAAGTCTCAAATATGGAGAGCTATGGAAGACATATTGACTTCATTCGATCACCTTTCATTCTTCTAAATTAAATTTGTGCACATCAAAGAGCTCTTGTATTAAATCATCAAACAAACCATATATTTGTCGTACTTTTCAAAGTATATGATGATTATTACTACTATTAAGAAACAAAATTAACCATTTATAATATTAAAGCTGTAAAAAAAAGGGTCCATTACTCGATTTATAATACTAAACCCTATTGGTTCTACTAACGCATTGAGCTTGCCTAGAGGCTAGAAACTAGCACTTAAATAAGTGCTACTGAATTGTATACTTGGTTTGTAACTCACAAATCTTTCTCTTCATAACTTTAGTCCAAAATTGCCATCTAAGTTGCATTGGATAAAAAAATGGAGAACTCCATGGTACGCCCCATTATGTATATATTTGCCACATGTTACCTGTGATTTTGGTAATTGTTCCACATTTTTTGGTCGATTTCTATAAACAGTAGCATGATTCTGTGAATAGTAATGTGAATATTGTATTTTTTAAAAATGCTTAAAGGGTCGTAACAAGAACCAAAAACATATGTAACAAGATTACCATAGACAATGACGTGAACAGTGAATCCATAACGGTTTGTAACTTGACCAAAATTATACGTGACTATAAAAAAAAATACATAATGGAGCGTACCATAGTATTTTCCTAAAAAATATTTATTCAAATATGTGTCTGGTGTTGTAAACTTCGATTAGATTACTTTGGTTGAGAAGAATATTTTAACTTCTCTGTTACGGTAAAAGAACCAAAAAAAAGCATTCGAGATCAACAAACATAACTTTTTCACTTCCATCCATGACGTAGTTCTCTTTTCAAAATGACTCAATTTTAAAAATATATATTCCGAACCATGGAGAATTTTCATGCTCTTTCATATTCATTCACCACAAAGACGTTGCAATAGTGAGAAATTCAATCCGCGATGGCATCAACATCAATCGGCAACACTGGACCCTGGGTGATTATTAAGCGAAAAATCCCAACTTCGACTTATAGCTGTTGTCGGAGAATATATTGTTTGTGTTTTTCGGCTCAATCCTCTTTCTATCACTCACGACCTATGAAGCACTGACACTTCTAGAGGTCGCCGTGTCCACGTATCACACACGGGGACATGTATTGGACACACCACGTGGTGTATCCCTTAAATTAAATTATTTTTTGGAGGGGGACACAGCATGGACACGCGTGTCCCCCATATGCACTCTCTCTCGCTGTGTATATGTGTGTGTGTGTGTGTACGTACTAGTCTATATATTTCCGTTGTGGGTGTATATCTTACATATATGTGTGTACCAGTATATATACTAGTATATAACAGTGTAGATATGTTACATATTAAAAGAAAAGTGAGTATATATATATATATATATATATTGTTACTGCATACATATATGATTTATTTATATATATAATTATTTATTTTTTCCGTTTCAGTGTCCGTATCTATATCGGTGTCCATGCTACATAGCTCACGACCATGCCCTCCACGAGCAAACACTTCCATTGGTGTCAATGCAATATGCATTTTCATGAGGTTGCAAAACGTCGGAAGGCCTTCGCAAATCATCGAGGTTCGGGTGGAATTCATTGTCTTTGAGAACTTTTTTTAGTTTCGTCTAATTTTCCATTTATTTATGTTCACATGTAAATGCCATTTGAGTTTTGTTCATTGGAATTCATTGTTTTCGGAACTGTTTTTCAGATTCTTCTAATTTTCCTTTCACCTTATGTTCCCATTCCAGATATGTTCATTAACGTAGGTTGTCTTTTGTCCTTTGTCATTCTTTTATCAACGTTTACGATTTGGTTTTTTATTAATAAAGAGTAGAGACAAAAGGCAAAATGCAAAGGAACAACAAAAAAACAGGTAAAACACCGAATTAGATTAGTCTTCCCAATAGAGAATAATGGTAGTACCACATTAAACATCGTATTGACACTGAAAAATTAGAAACTCAAAATTTAGGACCAACAACTGGGGCCGAAATATGAATGAGTGAAATCTGATCCACACGTGCAAAAACTACTCCTAATAGGAGTCTAGAGGCTAGGACAGATTAAAAAAAAAAAAAAACAAGGACAGATTCTGGAGGCTAGGAGTATCCTATAGTTTTTTTTTCCAATTGGTCTTCAATTGGCTCCTCAAACAAGCTACTAACTACTAAGAACTACTCCTAATAGTTTTTTATGCCAATATATATAAATAATAAAAAAGAAGAAGAAGCAATTGGGACAGAATTGATAGCAAAGTTTAGACCAAATATGAAACGAGGTTTTTACGTCAGCTGATAATAATAAGAAACTAATTTGACAGGGAAATCAGTAATCACTATTAAGTTTGAGCAAAGGTAATTTGGGAATGACGATATATTAAATTATGTCCTACACAGAAACCTAATGCTATAAGTTACGAACAGAATGCAAGGCCTTGGTCCAAAGCTGAATACAACATTTTAGATTGATGTATTTATAAGTGCTATTTAAGCCGATGATCAGCAAAATCATCCAGCCTAACATTGCGGAAATAAATTCAGGATATTTTAGATTAAAATTAACCTAGGGTACTATATGCATGACACTGAGTATTTTACAGTACTAAAATAACTAATATGCCTATAAGAATAATCCAGTAAGCTAGATCAATCCAAATTTCTGTGTAGAACTATATGACTTTTTCCTGATTTGGGATGTTGTTGATTGGGACTGGGAATAGGTTGATTGTTGTAATTCTGGTTTGTCTCTGTTTTTTTTTTTTTCTTTGCCAAAATGCTGTAAAAAAAAAAAAAAAAAAAAGGATCGAAATCGGTTTTCCGGATTGGATATCCCGTCTTTTGGATTCGGATTTGGATTATTGATTTCGAATCGCATTTGAGCTACTTTGAATTCGAATCCAATCTGGTCCATTGAGCCTATGATTGCAGCTTCAGAGAGAAGAAGACAGAAAATGACCCCTGCTTGATCAGCAGCATCTACAATTGCATATCGTTTTTGCTAAGTTTAACCAATTAAATATCATAGAACAATAGCACATACCAATATAGTAGTAATTAAATCCTATTTATTCGACTTGCACTAAATAGAAAAACACGGATTGAACAACAAAAGTCTACTATCTAGGGGGAGAGAGAGAGAGAGGCAACTATTGGTCATTAAGCTATTCTATTAGTATAGTCTAATTAAGAATCAGCAGAAAGAATGAAATTATATTGATAAAAAAAATGTACCTTTCCATTGAAAAGGGCCGGTTGTGCATGGATAGTTGGATTGCCCTCTGTTGTTCCCGCCTCCCCCATTTTGGTACAGAAGCTTACAAGCTTTGGTATGTAGGACAAACTTAGAGATGTCAACTTGCTGAAGCACACCTGTTCATTTCTAAGTCCATCTTCATCTACTTCTTCTTCAAATCCAACTACTCCCTCCATGGTTTCACATCCACTTACGTGAAGAGTTTCCAGATTCTTTAACAGTGGATGCATTTTGGATGGAAACAAATGCGTCAGTTCATTGCAATACTCGACCTCCACCTCCATGAGTTGGCAGAAAGATCCCTGTGCTTCAAAGACCGTAATTGACTGCTTGTCCCAAATCTCTATTATGTTATCCACCCCCGCAATATATAATTTCTCCAAGGCAGGAAAAATAACCTGAAAGGTAGTGCAAGATAAGTATCATTAATTAGGGACTCCTCCATAGAAAAGTTACTCACGTAGCATTATCAAACAAATGCTACACAAGTAATAAATGAGCTTGTTTGTCGAGGAAAATTCCTGTTGAAAAAAGAGGAGAACTTTAGAGTCATTTTCATCCAACTAAGAACATTTCTTCTTCTTTTTCTTCCTTTTTTTTTTTTACTTTTAATTAGAAGCCCACATTATTTTACGAAACTTCGAAACTAGTCTTTGTGGGATTGGAATCCCGAAATTTTATGTCCTCTCTAAGAGCATCCAAGGTTGCGATGAACTAGTCCTTCCAGCAGCGCTCAAAATAGTCTTCGAAACTAGGCATCGAGTGCTTAAGAAATGCGTCACAGGGATTGAAGTCTTGAACCTAGTCAATTAACGGTCTCATGTTATTCTAGGTCGAACAACGATAACATAATAATAAGTTTAAACCACTAGCTACCGATCACTCCTCTCTATCCTCAAAAGGGCGCTTGGGGTCCGTCAACGTCATAATATGACAAATACTTCATGCATGAATGCTGTAAGAAATTAACGGCGAACCTCTATTACTGCATTGATCGGCGCCTAACGGAGCATTAGGATCACTACGCGACTTTGTAAGTTATGTTTTGTAACTTACCAAAATCTATGGACTATCTGAAGGTTGAGCCCAGACCAAGGAGCCCAAAAGTAAAGATACATTGAGATGAACAACAGCCTAAAATTGCTCGAGTGGGAGAGGTTTTTGTATTTAGAACACAACTACTCCACGTTCAAAAGTCCGATTGAGACGATTGAAATTGATGTTGAAAGATGAGATAACAGGCTTCATTATCGCTGTTCAATAAAATTGTTAAAGTCACATGGGGCGTGAACAAAACCATAAAATCTGGGCAACAAGTATGCACCAGGTTTAGTGTTTTGAAAGTATCAATTGCGACAATTCAAATTGGACGTGACGGATAAAATTAAGAGCGCGCAACAACTTTCATCGCAACTGTTTAGAATGTCAACACTGAGATGAACAACAGCCTAAAAATCTAGAGTCAAAGCTGTTCCTGGTTTAGTATTTTGGGTACCAGTCTCATTCTCATCGCAAAAAGTCTCATCTAGGATTTTATTCCGGACAGTCTCTACAAAATAATTTCGACGAGGAATATTCAATCATGCTATTGTTATCCCACACAAATATTACATTAAAAGAAATGGATGATAATGCTCTCAAAGTTTTTACCGTGTTCGTTTGTCCGAAACTGCCATGTCCATTACTTTGAACAACAAAATTATAAAGAAGATGAAGTAAAATGTACATTAATTTGTACCCCAAGTAATTTAGATTTATCAAAATAGCTCTCTTTCAAAAGCAGTCCATTTTGATTTTTTTTGGACAAGGTGGAGTTTTTAATTGTAGAACTTGATATAACAGTAGAATTTTTATTGCTCAATTGGGTTCGAATTCATAAAATTCCAAACAAATTTTGAAAAAAAAAAAAAAAAAACCCCTGATATCATCGACTAAAACTTAATTTCCTCCCCAAATATATTGACCTTCTCTGTCTCCTCTCTCCCAAAAATTTATTGAACACAGCATATTCCAAAAACAGAGCTCAAATTCTTCGAGTTGAGTTTCCACAAGGAAACAGTGTTAAATTCCTACATACCATACGTACTACATCAAGCAGATTCTAGAGGCTAAGAGGTAGATTGAGTTTTCACTAGTTGAAGTACTAGAAGACTTCTATTCTTTTCGAAGCTCAATCAGTATGTGTTTTTTTTTTTCCTACTGTGATAAAAAAAAAGTTCACTTAAAGATGGAAAAATACCAAATACCTTGTATTTTGTCTACAGTGTCGTCTCATATGATTGTTTTATGTTATACCATTTGTGGTGAATGTTATGACTGGGGACAACATAAAATAAGTTATTTTACAAATGTCGTGCCATTCCGAAAAAATGTTATGCATTTTTTTCTCATTTTTTAAAATTAGAAGCCCAAAAAGTGTTTTGCATCATGTGAACTTGTCTGCATTTCGCCAAATGCAGATGGCATCCGACAGGCAAGGTATAGATTTTAATCATATTTTTGCGCATCTCCAAAAATGAAATATTTGAGATTATGGCTTATTAGCGGGACATGTATATCGTAATCTAGATGAAATAAATAAGAGGAGACATAGTTACGATAGATAGCACTAGAGAGAATGGGACCAAAATTAAAAGGAACTAGGTCTTGTGTCATGGTACCCGATGCTCTCGACAGAGCTCCGTGGAGAAAAACTTATCATTCATGCAGGGACTTGAGGCTCCACTTTATTTTATTTGGATGGATTAGGGAAACTATCACACAAGATATATAACATCCAACTTTATTTGATTTGTAATTGTTCTGTATTTTTTTGGTCGATTTCTATGAACAGTAACATAAATTCGTGAATAGTAACATGAATATTGTATTTTTTTAAAAACGCATGACGGGTCGTAATAAGTACCAAAATCATATGTAACAAGATTACCATAGACAATGACGTGAATTGTGAATCCATAACGGTTTGTAACTTGACCAAAAGTATACGTAACAACTATCAAAAAATACGTAATGGAGCGTACCATAGTATTTTCCTAAAAAAATCATTCAAATATGTGTCTGATGTGGTAAACTTCGGTTAGATTACTTTGGTTGAGAAGAATATCTTAACTCTCTTTTACGGTAAAAGAACAAAAAAAAAAAAAAGTATTCAAGATCAACAAACATAACTTTTTCTAGTTTTTGAAATCCTTAATTGATATTTATCTAGAGTCAAATAAGAAAATTGAAACCAAAAAAGGTTTTAGAAACTATAAAAAGAAAAAGCAATTGGGATAGACATTGATAGCGAAGTTTAGACCAAATATGAAACGAGATTTTTACTTGAGCTGATAGTAATAAAAAAAACTCATTTGACAGGGAAATTTGTAATCACTATGAAGTCTGAGCGAAAGGAATTTAGGTATGACAATATTTTGAATTATGTTTTGCACTCAAACTAAATGCTATTAATTATGAACAGAATGCAATCCTTGGTCCACAGCTGAATATAACATTTTAATTAGATTGATCTGTTTATGAGCACTATTTTTTTTTTTTTCTGATTGGGAATTTATGAGCACTATTGAACCTGATGATCAGCAAAAACATCCAGCTCAGCATTAGGGAAATATATTCGGAAGATATTGAGAAAAATGGTTGAAATTTTTCTCAATGCGGAAAATTTTTAAATTTATCACCGCACATCCACCACAAAATAATAATAATAATAATAATAATAATAATAATAATAATAATAATAATAATAATAATAAAGTTGAGAATATTTTCAATTTGAAAAGGACTTAGAATTTCTCAATCCTAAGATTTCTAAAATTCATCCCATCACAGCCGCGTCTCCGCCGCGAGCATTATAACACTATACATTTTTTGAGCTTCATAGGCTTACTAATTGACTCTACAAAATTATGTGACTGCGCCCCACAACCACCCAATAACTTTCGTGCTAAATATATTACTCCATTTTACAGAATGTTGCATAGTCGCAACATTTTACAAGAAACTTTGCTTTCGCCTACAGTACTTTCCATAATTGGGTTTTGTCACGCTCTCTCCTCTCGAATGAGACTTTCTAGTACACAATTGGTCATTACAAGAGGGTGGAGTGGAAAATCGAGAGGAAATTTTCTTAACAAATGTTGTGAAAGACTGTAAAGATTATGGAATTTCTCTCATGGCACAACAGTTGATGCACTTTCGTTCCCATTTGTAATTGAATTTTGAATTGGTCGGCGAAACTTGAGCTGGAGGGGCAATTTCGGACTAAATCCTCTCTCCTTCCTTGAGCGTAAAAGTTTTATGTTGGGTTGGAGCTACCAGGAATTAGTTTCAATATGACAATATCCCTTAAATGAATAGGCTAACTGTATAATTAAATAGGCTAGCAGGGTTTCTAAGTGTACTCCCCTCGCCCCATGTTACTCGGTAATTACAAGGCCTGAGCGGCTGAGCCCTATGGCCTCACAACCTAAAGGTGGAGTGGTGAAAGTTGATTAAAATTTAACTGAATTTACTTTTACTACTTGAGGTTTTGATCAAAATTTGAATATTTAAATCAGATAACCAATCAAATTGGAACTCTAATAATCTTCATATACCTGGTGATTGAACAAGGATTGAGCATTGGATGTTGTAGAACTTGAGTAGAAACTTTTAAGCCTCTCCATGTTGGTTATCCAAAGACGCCTTAGTTGAGGGATGATCAAGGTACTATCATCAGCTGCTTCTTCTTCTACTTTTTTGTTCTTGAAGACTACGAATTCTACATTTGGACAGCGTGCTACTGTCAAACCCTGCAGATTCCGTAGCCGAGGAAACATATTTGAAGGAATCAAATTCATCAGTTTCTTACACCGTCTGACTATCATGTCTATTAATTGGCCAAAGGACGCTGTCTCTTGATTCACCGAAGGTGATTGCTTGTCCCATATCTCTTCTATGCTATCCAATGCTTCAACTACTAATGTCTCCAAGACGGGCAAAATAACCTGCAAAATTATTTAAAACATGGTTTTATCAGTGACTCTTCCATCAAAAGGTTCACCCACCAAGTAACCATTCTATCACGCATAAGAACCCCCAGTTAAGAAAGCCTTAGTCCTGTTTTCAATAAACTGAAATTCCCAATAGTGTGGACAATTAATGTTTAAACCAAGTCTTAGTGGGCTTGGTCAGCCATAACTTAGGCAAGATCGATAGGTAATTCCTGAGGTGGAACAGTGAGTGGGGTCGTTAGGCATTAATTGTGTCTATTTATCTAACAATTGACTGATTTATACTATGATAACTTATGAATAAGTTCATTGCTGTCTTAAATAATCAGCCTACAATGAAACCCAAGATGCTGAGCAAAAACAAAACAATGAAAGACGAGGTATATTTCCCCTATCGGACGAAAAATACCCAACGACACCGATCCAAAAAAAAATAATACCCAACGTCAATGATTTATTGTATGTTTCATTACGAATACCCAACATTTTTTGTGTTTTTTTATACATATCTTTTCCTTATCCTCAATGAAAACATTTTTAATTTTTTCCTTGGATGAAAATATATGCTCGCCTTGAACTCCCGAAATGCATCCGAAGGGCCTTTGGGCTTATCTTTACTTGAACACGACCACGTGGTGGTCCTCATTTCCAGATGAGAGTTGTTTCAATATAAATAAAATAAATAAATAAATTGAAACACCAAGAATGCTCTGTTTTCATTGATGTTCTCTCTATTGTGATTGAAAATGTCACTGGCCATTGCATCATCGTTTCCCTTTTAGTTTATTCAGTGACAGTTAACAGCCTAACGCAATTCAAAATTCAATGTTGCTGCAAAAATGGTGAAACAAAGAAAAGAAAAGAAAAAAGGCTCGATGAAGCCTTTAAAGGAATTGAGTTCTGGATTGGTTGTACTAAATGGAAAATGACACGATTTGAGCAAGAACACAACATTTGGGCTTGGATTTTTAAAAATAAGGGGGATGAAAGGGGCCGGAAAAATGGGAAGTCACAGTAGAGGAGAATGGTGGTTGCATTTCTTTCTGAAAATTTGAAGATTATGCTTGGGTATTATTGTATTAAATATATGTTCTACTCTTAGTGAAGGTTTCCTTTATAAATTATCAAAGACTATGCCATTTTGCCAACTGATAGTATCGTATAAATAATTAGTCTTTTGAACTAGCCTTTGTGGGATTGGCTTACTGCCATCAATGTGGCACTAAAGCCAAAAGTGCAACTCACTCCTCAATTTAAATACCAAAGTATATTAAATCAAAGAATAACAATAAAGCTAACCTTATTACTGAAAAGAGGCGGCGGATGGGCAGAAGAACTTCCTGTAGTTGTTTGCGTCTTCTCCTTTTCAGCATAGAAGCTTGTAAGGTTTGGTAGATCAAAGAATAACAGCTCCTTCAGTTTACTGAACATCAAGTCACCTATGAGTTCATTTTCATCATTTTGTCCTTCAAAACCAACTATTGCCTCCATGATTTCACAAGACCTTACTGTTAGTTCTTCCAGGTGGACAAGTCCTCTTGCGGCGGTTGGGGTGAAGAGATACCTTAACTTACACTTTTTAATAGTTAACCTAGTTAACTTATTGAACGACGGTAAGGGATGCAGCCCGTGACTTTGCACGGATGATTTTGGCTCACCAAGAAAATATTCCAAGTCATCATCACATGATTTAACTTCAAGGTATCTCAAGTCAGGAAATCCATTTCCAACACCTTTGTAATCAAGCACCTCCTTCAAACCCTTAATGCCAATGAGGGATAGCGCTTCAGCTTTGTAGACCAAAGGAATGAACTCATTTCTTAAAGAGGACCCTTTATGTCTCAAGACCCTTGTTCCTGGAAAATTTTCATACCGCTCGATATTAGTACCCACTGAGATCCTAAATCTCTTCAGGTTCTCAAACTTTAGGCCATCCTTGGGCAATAGCTTGACATTTGGTATGAAGATATGCAAAGTGGTTAATTGACCATTATGTCTTAGCTCCTCAAGACCCATATTTTTGCTGATGCTGTTTGTGCCCTCCTTTTTCTTATCAATTATGGCCTCCCATTGGTCAAATTTGTCTGGAAAGAACAATTCCTCCAGGTTGGTCAAATTGGATATGATACCTTGTGGAATCTCTTTGAGACTTAAACAATCTCTGAGATCGAACAATCGAAGACTGGTCAACTGTGCGATTTCTGGTGGCAACGTCCTGATCTTAGAACCCCGAAGGCTAAGCACTTCAAGGTTCAAGTCCTTAAGTATAGCAATATCTTCCAACTCGCATCCATTAAGATTTAGCATCCGAAGGTATTTCAATTTTGCAAGTGATGATGGAAGTCGCCGCATGCGCATTTTAGTAAAAGATAACACTGTAAGTTGTGTCATTCCATTGAAGAAATTGTCTGGAACCTCAAGATCTGAACGTTTGCTATTGTCAACCATTAAGGTGTGGAGTTGTGGGTATACCAACCCACCGGGAAGCCCTTTCATATTTTTGAAATTTAATGAGATTGTTGAGTACGATGGCCCATTTATGGGATTTTCTGGCCATCGAAGGGCACCGTGATCTATCAGAAATGCTTTTTCATCTCGTGAAATTGAGATACCAACATCTCTTATGACATCATGAATTTTCACCACATTTTCATGGCCGCCAGTTGTCAATAAAGAAGCTGATTTGAGGGCATCAACCACTGTAAGCACGGCATTTCTGGCCTCGTCAAATGTACTTGGGTTTTGAGCAAGCAAACGCCTTGCCATGCAGTGTCCTGTCAATTCTTCGATGGGAATCTCAGCATCCTCAGCAAACAAACAGCATAGCAAGAAACAAGATTGTGCATCCGAGGACGGTAACATGTCATAGCTCACCCTTAAGGTGGCCATAACACCTCGGTCAATGCCTTCAATTTGTGTGAGCTTGTACTTCTTTATCTTATCCAATGCATTCTTCCACGTGTAGTCTGGTTTATCTTGCAATGCGGTTCCAAGTGCATTTATGGCGAGTGGCAAACCTTTGCAATGTCTACACAGTTCGCATGCTAGGGGATATATTTGTGGCCGAGACTCGATATAATTTCCCACCTTCTTATTAAATAGGTCCCATGCTTCTGCCTCTGGTAGCTCTGCAATTGGAAAATTTATGTCGGCTTTCATTGTGATTCTTAACAAGTCTTCCTTTCGGGAGGTTAGCACAACTTTGCATCCTGTCTTTCCATCTGAGATAGGAATACCTATTTTCTTCAAATCTACAATTTCCCAAATATCATCCAATATGACGAGATATTTATCCCCATTGGTGAATTTATGCCATAATTCCGTTTGTCTTCCCTCTTGATCATCTGTTGTGGCCTTCAATTTTAAATTTAAGCTGCCAGCCAATTTTGATTGTACTTCCTTCACGTTGAGATCTTTAGAGACAGCTGCAAATGCGACTTGCTTAAAAGTTCCATCTTGTCGCATTTGATCGCCCACTTCTTTGACTAATGTGGTCTTACCAACACCACCTAGGCCATATACTCCAATCATGTTAACATTTGAATCTTTTAATGCATCCATAAGATCCTTGTAAATTGATGCTCTAGAATCAAAGTTGACATAATTATTGTCCGATAGGGATTCGAGTTCTGGGGGACGTGGTCGAGGGCGGGAAATTTCTTTAAAATGGCTTTTCTTAATGAGATTATTGGCATCCACTATATTCTCTTCCGCCTGTTTGCTCAACTTGTATCGCGTCATGATGTTTGGACATGAGCATGTAATGCAACGCATGTTTTCCCTAGAAGTGCTTTGCCCCACAAGTCGATTAACATCATTTTTCAACTTGTCCACGTCCGATTGCCAATGTAAAACATCAACCTTAATCTCTTCGCCGCGATCACGGGCTTCACAAACTTTACTTTCGATATCTTCCCTACGATCGTCCAGATCTCTCATTTCATTTTGTATATTCTTGAGGTTCTTTGCATAGCGAACAACGTATTTCCCTGCTTTGATCGCTTCATCACAGGCTAGACGTCCCAACTTCTCGAATATGCATTGAGGAGTACACATTTTCAGCTAGGGGTTATTTCTTCTGATATTCCTCAAAAATGTTGAAGTGATGCAATCCAAATTTAACAAGATAAAGCTCTTTGTATCTGCAGTAAACAAAAATATATATTAGGAAAAAAAATTAAAGAAGAGCAATGCATATCACTAATCAACCAAAATAATTTCTTTGGACAACTCTAAGAGAGAGAGTAGAATATTTTAGCTTTTCATTTTATTTTTCTGGAGACAATATTCTCCATAGATTTTACTTGCTTTCGGCTTCAAGTGGCCCAAAAACATAGTACTAGAAGATACAAGGAGACAAATATGTTCTTTAATTTCATTGCTGATGAAAAGAAAAAACAAATATTGAGAAAAAAAAAAAGGTGAACTTATTAATAATACATAAGTGGCGAATAATTCCATTATGAGTACCCTATTTCATTTCATGAAATATCTATTCTATTTTTTGCCGATCAAGAACTACTTTTATGCTTGCATTGTATAACCTATGTCAAATACTTATTAAATATCACTTATGTTAATGCTATATACGTAATTCATACACATTGACATCATAAAGAAATAAAAGTTAAACACAACATCACGAGTTGAAAATGTTAAGCATGAGATGCTGAGAGCTCTCACATTTTTAATTTGATGGAAGAATTTAACAAACAATTATGTAATGGGGAAAAAGAATTTAACGGAGAGGAGGTGAGAGGCACCAAGTCAGCATTTATGGAAAAAAATAATAGTGTTAGAAATTTTCGTTATCAATTTTGATGAATTTAGAAAGGTATATTTGTATAATAGAAAAAAAGTTTCGTTGTACCCTTGAAATTTTTTAAAACCCAAGGATTTAATAGTCATCGAGGTCAAAGTTTACGGGCTATTTTGAAGTTTTCCATAAGCTCTGAGAGATCAATCACATAATTCACTACGAGGAGTTCAATTGGAGGCGAAAAATGACACATTTAAACTTGTCTCACCAATTAATACTCCCTCAGTCCCATTTTTAAATGCTACTAACAAAAAGTAATGTTATTTTGACTTTTGAAAAGAAAAATGTATCTGAAAATAATTTTCGAACTTTTTGACACTGTTCAAATGTGCTCATTGATTAAAAATTAATTTCAAAATACATTAATTTTAATGGATAGAGTTCTGCCCAAAAATGCTCTAACGCAGCTTCAAATCAACAATCCCACCCGAAAAGCTCCAAAGAGACTTCTAATAGGAGGTTTGTTGTGCACACAGATTTGTGTCCATGCACATATCATCCGTGGGTCATTTTGGGGTTCTACACTAACAATATAAAGTCGTTCATTAATTTTAAAATGTATTTTTAAAAAATTTACCAAAGATCAACTCAATCGGATAACTCTAAGTATTGAACCAAACATCCAACTTTTATACAGATCTGTGCGCTTAGTTTTTCTGCTTCTAGTAGTCACTTCAATTGTTGTCGAGCTCTGGTACAATACATGAAAAGAAAATATGAAAAGGTATCCAACGGATGAGATCTGCTCGGTACACTATTCAAACAGTGTACCGAACGAATATCATCTGTCGGATGCCTTTTCATGTTTCATACACTTTCTCATTGTTGTCCTTCGCCTTTAAAAGAATTCAACTCAAAACCAACTAACAGTGGGTGGAAGGCCTGTCCAGCCTCATAAATTAGTTAGGGAAAATTTCAAAAAATCACCCAAACTTTGACCTCAATATCAAAAATACTCTCAAACTTACAATTTTTTTCCAAGCGTACTTCTAAACTTCAATTCCGTAATAAAAAATACTTCTTTCCATTTGCATTCGTTTGGCAACTAGCGGGATCTGCTGACTTGGAGCTTAACGGACACCATAAACCGTTAATAGCTCATAACGACGTCGTTTTGGGCCTCTTTAAATAATAAATAATCTATTCCAGAGAAAATTTTAGGAAACCCCCCAAACTTTGACCTCATATATCAAATATACTCCTAAATTTTCAAACTTTATTTCCAAAAAGTATTTTTAAAAAAATAACAAAAAGTTTCAAATAATAATAAAAATGTTAAATAAACTTTATTTTCGAAAAAAAAAATTAAAACAGTTTTTTGGAAAAATTGCTTTCAAACTTTATTTTCAAAAATATTTTTCTTAAATATTTTTGGAAAATATTTTTTGAATAAAAAAATAGCTATTTTTTGAATAAAAAAATAGTTATTTTTTGAATAAAAAAATACTAGTTCTTTTTTGAAAATATTTTTACGAAGATGTAATTATGAAAAGGGAAAATTTCATTGTTGAAATTTTCAAACTTTATTTTCTACAATGCTTTTTCAAAAGATTTTTTTTTCAAATTTATTTCAAAAAAAGAATTTTTTTAATTTTTTTGACAAACTTATTTCAAACTATATTTTTTCAAAGTAACTGTTTTGAAAACTTTGATTTTCAAAATTACTTTTTTGTAAAAATATTTTCAAAAAGAACTATTTTTTATTCAAAAAATATTTCTAAGTGTGTTAAGAAAACATTTTTTGAAAATAAAGTTTGAAAGCAATTTTTCAAAAAAAAAAGAGTTTTAAATTTTTTTGAAAAAACATTTGTCTTTAGTTTTTTGAAAAACATTTGTCGAAAATAAAGTTTAAAACATTTTTTTAATTTTTTGAAAAACATTTGTTATTTTGTTAAAAAATAGTTTTTTGAAACAAAGTTTGAAAATTTAGGAATATATTTGATATTGAGGTCAAAGTTTGGAGGATTTTCTGAAATTTTCCCGGAAATAAATTATTATTTCTTTAAACAGACTCAAAACTACGTCGTTTTGGGCCACTTTACGGTTTATGGTGTCCATTAAGCTCCAAGTCAGTAAATCCCGTTAGCTGCCAAACGGATGCAGACGGAAGGAGTATTTTTTTTATTACGGAATTGAAGTTTGGGAGTACGCGTGAA
The DNA here is from genome assembly GCA_016920895.1 of Vaccinium myrtillus. NCBI lineage: Eukaryota > Viridiplantae > Streptophyta > Magnoliopsida > Ericales > Ericaceae > Vaccinium > Vaccinium myrtillus. Next base: position 1,730,026 of record CM029280.1, read on the forward strand.
AAAATTGTAAGCTTGGGAGTTTTTTATATTGAGGGAAAGTAATACTTAACCATGAAACAACTCTGCATGGCGACCTTTGATTCGCCATACAAAACAAACAGAAGATCCATACATAATAAGAATCATAAAGAAACAATGTGCACATAGCCACAAACAATCAATCGAGGGAGTCTTGTCCAACAGCTTTGGAAAGCTTAGCTCAAATACCATATTAAAACATAGAATTGGTAACGAGTGCAGAGACCACCCAGCCTAAAAAACAAGCTTTGGAGGTAATAATTTTACTAGTATGGACAAGCTTTAACAATACCGAACATAGAGTTTGCTTACCTTTGTGACAAGTTGAAGAGGTCTATAACTAATTATCGAGGATACAAGAGTTAGCTCCTTGGATATTCACATAGCCACGCTGTTTATATGATTATTTGGTGCATCTCAAATTTGAGAAGATGAATCTCTCCATATCTACAATAAAAATTAAAAATAAAAAATAGGAAATTAACAACGCTACATTAACCACAAAGACTACCTTTCAACATCTCAAAGATAGAAGTACAAGATTTCCCCTTAAATTTTTTTTTATTTTTTTTTTTTGAAAAAATATTTTCCCTGCATTACTTACTCCAGTTTATCTCAATAAATAGAAACTCAATATAATTGGAGACTCTTACGGTTCTTTTTGATGATCAAAATGCAAAAAGAACATTTTTATTGGGTAACTAAGATTTTATACTAGAAAAAAACACTACCAACCAACCTCCTCAGTCCTCCCTCTCTTTGTCACACAAAAGGACGATTGTGGGGTTTGGTTGATGCCGGAAGAAATAAAATTTCCATAAAAAAAAATAGGTTAATTCAAATTGGAATTAACAAATGGGTATTCGATCGCACATTTCCCTTTATATTAATGCTAGAAAATCAGGAAGGGACTGATTTGTGAATTTTTGAGGGTGGATACACCTCTCCACCTATGCCTACATCTGTAGGTACACATGCATATTAAATAATAAGGACAAAGTTGGTAAATCATAGTACTTCCTCCGTCCCTTTTTTAGTGTATACATTTCCATTTTGGGTTGTCCCTCAATATAAGTGTGTGTTTTGAAAAGTGAATGGGTAAAAGTGTATACAATTATCATTTTGCCCTTTTGAAAAGTTAGTGGGTAAAGAGTTAATGGGTAAAAGTGGAGGATAATTTTGAAAAGTGGAAGTAAAAGTTGGTGTGATAGGTGTAATGATGATGTTTCTTTAATAAGTTGGATTTACGAAGCAACACACTTAAAAAGGGACGGAGGGAGTACTATTTTAGGACTCAATCTTGAAACATGAAATTAAGTATTGTATCCTCAAATCCATCAATTTGGTGATCATTCATTTCCACGCACCATAATATATCTTTGGAATCAGCTCGTCTGCAGTTACCAACCCCTCTCAGGTTGAGACCTTTTGTGGGTCCTTCTCGGTACACCAAAGATGATCAAAATCGTTCAACTTTTAAATGTAGTTGACGCTTAAGTCATGCCAAAAAATCACGTAAATCGGAGAAAAATATAGTGACACATTCAATAATTGAATTCCCATATCATATCTTCGATGCTAGATTAACATATTTTTTTGGCACAAAAAACTTCTTCACAAGATTTGAAAAATGAACAATTCCAATTATCTTATAGGCACGGGACGAAAGGGTGTGTGTGGGTGGGGGCCTGGGCCACCCCAACCTTGCTAGAACCACTCTCTATGTAAAAAAAAAAAAAAATACACCATACATATTGTTAGATCCTTAGTTTGGATGATTGTGTTTTTTATGAGTTAGTAATTCAATTAATGTTAATGTTTGGAGGTTGTTTTTTTTAATATTGGACTTGCAGGATTTCTAGAACACCACTGCATCGGTTTATGGACCTTTGGAATTGTTGAGTTTTGCCTTGTACAAACAAAAGCCTTTGAACCATTAAATGAACTTGGGCTATCTATAATAGATTCGGCCATGGCCAATATATGATTGAGCCCACTGGACTGAGTATGCGGTAGTCCGGACTTTGTCAATTAAACAGGGGAGTCCTGTTTTTCAATTCGACTCTCTCTCTATATTTAAAACTTGAACCAAGCTTATTGCCATAATTTTTCGTGCCCTAAAAAATTTAGAATTCTTCTCTACACTTGTATTTATTACAGTATTTTCCCAATTCAATCTTGATGGGAACAAAAATTATTAAACGGCTCGGAGGGAATATATAATTAATATAAATACACAAGAAATATTCATAACATACTATATTGGTTCCTTTTAAGAGAATATGTATGTTATCCTTGGTATGAATAGAAAGGGGATATGTTTTCATTTTTTTTTTTTTAAATATTACTATTTCCTAGATTTCATGAATAGAAAGTGGCTATGTTTTTTTTTTTTAGAGTATTATATTTCTTGGGCCTTGTTCTTGAATGGATTTTATGAGATAAAATCTAATTTTGATAAAATGTAGTTTTGTTTAGAGGTGTGATAAAATAACATTATTTTCCCAATGGATTAAATCTAGGGTTGATAAAGGTGTTTTGTAAATGATTTTGTGAGATAAAATCTAATTTTGCTAAAATCCATTGATAAAATCTAATTTTGATAAAATCTAATTTTACAACCCAGAAATCTAGCAAACCCAAAATTCCTCAGTTTAGGTTTCTAATAATCGAAACCTTCAGATCTACAATTGATTTTACAAATATGACGTGTAGGGTTCGTATATTTTACCTTCAGATCTATAGCTTTCGAAGCTTCAACGTCGTCGTTCATGGTGACTGCATCGCGGAGAGAGAAGACAGATGGAGTTCGTTGTTCATGGTGACTGAAGAAGAATAGTGTGATTAAGTATACAGAAAACGAAAAGAAGTATTGAATCACCATATCTGTCCGAGTGGGCCTTTCCGAGCCAGAAGCTGGTGAGAGTAGAGAGAGAGAGAGAGAGGAGTTGTTAATGGCGGTCGAAGTGTAGAGAGAGAGAGAGAGAAGAGAAGAACTGCCGAGTGGCATTTTTGCAATTACCCTTCCGTGTGTTTTATCCGGGACTATACAGTCCCCCCCCCCCCCATGGGATTACATAGTACCTACCATATAAGATAACTTCTGTACCGGGATTACTAATCCCAACTGCTTTTGTGGGAACCAAACAAGGGATTAGGTGGGATTGGACGCATTTAATCCTATCCCAGGTGCGTAGTACCCGAATCAAACGAGGCCTTGAGGTATATGGTTTGAGAGTTGGTCTTTTGTAATTTGTTTTTCTGATGTATTTGTTCCAGGGTTATGCCCCTGTTGATTCTTTGTAGCTTTTTGCCCATTGTTTGTTATAAAATTTTACGTACCAAAAAAAAAAAAATAATATATATATATAGTTATCATAAAATAAGGGCAAAGATGAAAACATAGCCCACGAAATTGACGGGGACGGAAGTTTACTTGGTATCCGTGCCTACTACTATGATTTAACGATTCGTTAAAATAATGCAACTAGCTTATGGAAAACTCATCATAATTAATGCAACACATGCTGAAATCATCAGAGTTGAAAATCTCACTCATTTGATCTTATCTAACAGCAACAAGGATTGTGCTAAGCAAGTAGAGTTTCTGCAAAAAACAGAACAAATAAAGCCACAAGTCAGGAATGCGATGAGGAGTTACACAAATAAATCAGACTGAGTCGTATTCCAATCAATTGGGGTCAACTACATGAATCCTATTTTTCCATTGAACTCTATCAAGGCTACATGTTCAATTGTTCGTTGAGTTTTATAAAATAAAAAAAAATAAAAAAATTGGCTACACCATCTATTTTTCCTAAATGTAATTGTTTGCTGAAGTGGTTGTCGGGGTTTTATCTACAAGAATTTTTCGCATGGACATTTCATTCAATAAGCCTTATAATAATAATAATATAAACGACTTCTGAGTGTGCGAAACTGCACCATGCAATCCCAACCGTAGAGATACTGAGTCCATTGAGCAACACCGAGAATTTACACAGGAAAGAAAAAAGTCGGCAAGAAAGCTTGAAGGAGTACCTCTGAATCTTCAACAACCAAGCTAAGATGTCTCAGGTTACGTCTCTGGTTCACCACAATTGTCGCAAGCCAAACGAAGGCAAAGTTATGAGCTGGACAAGAATGGCTGAGTGCTTGATGTCGTCTGATCAATGTGAAGATGGAAAATGCAAGCCTTTATTGTTTGTATCGCTACATTAAAAACTGTGCCACTAGTTTAGGGGGAAAAAATAACAAAAACGATAGAAGGATGAATTAAAAACTGTGCCACTAGTTTAGCCAACTTAACCATGTGACAATGGCGGTGACTTTTTTTTGGTTTTTCCTTTTATTGGGATACTATTTTTCTTCATCTACTATGTATATAGTCTCTTTCTCTCTCTTCAAGGAATTAACAAATCATGTAGGAAGCTTCCTGGATCCATCCTTTTTTGGGTTAAAGAACAAAAGGAGTTGTCCAAAGCTTTAAAGGGCGATGATCACTCAGGACAGGGAGATCTGCATAGGTGGGGAGTTGTCCATCCTTCTGCTGTATCGAGGAACGTATGTCCTACCAACCCCCAATCCGTATTGACGAACGTAGGTCCTACTAACCCCCAATCCGAGTTGTCCATCTCAGTAATCAATAGGCATATGTTTGTTAAATCTTATGGATTGAACTATCGATGACAGAGATAGACGATTAGAATGCCGTACAACATGATTAGATTGGCGGGGCATGCCGTCCCTCAAGGACATATCGTATTAGAAGATGGACACAAGCTTTTGTTATTTGAATCCCTACATTAAAATTAAAAACTGCCCCACTAGTTTAAGGGGAAAAAGAAATCGTATTAGAAGTCGGCATCTCAGCATTTGACTTTTGGCCAACCAAGTGATGAGATGTAATGCTGAATTAAAAATTAAAAATTACCAAATAGCTTAGTTGTGTGCTCCGCCAAGCGCCATAACCGACGGCTCAGGAGTCCCGAATTTTCTATCCCTTAATCGGCTGCCACGTAGTGCCTCGTTGCTATCTCTTCCAGCCATCTAACTCTGTTATTTCTAGGGCTACTATTGGTTTAGGAGAAGAGTTCAAAATAGACAAAGAGGGAATTCCATTAACTCAATGGACTTTGCGCATTGAGGAATGTGACTAGGTGACTTTTTTTTTTTCTTGGTTTTTCCTTTTATTGGGATACTACTATTTTTCTTCATCTACTATGTATACATTCTCTTTCTCTCTCTAATGTCTAGGGTTGGCAATGGGGACGGGGCGGGGCCGGAGACTACTATCCCCGTCCCCGATCCCCGAATCCCTCCCCCATCCCCGCCCCCGCCCCGATCCCCAATGGGGATCATTTTTCCCCCTCCATCCCCGCCCCAAACGGGGAGCGGAGATCCAAACCGGGGATTCGGGGAATTCTAAAATTCAACATTTCATCTAGTTTACTTCCAAAAAAAAAAAAAAATCAACTTATGCACATTACAAACATAATTCCAATCCACAATTCAATAGCATATCATGAGTTCATGACTCATGAGCCATCAGAGCCAACAACCAAGTGTTCAAGCCTTGTTGACTTGTTGTTCAAGCCTTGTAAACTACAACAGTCAACAATTAAACAGGGACATCAAAATCTGGGCTTTCACACATATAACAGAGGTTATGTCAAACAGAGATCCACAAGCTAATGTGATGTTATAATGCATTTTCCAAACTTGGTTTTTTCCTTTGCCAGTTTATCACCTCGAGCAATCCATATCAGTATCCCAGTTTAAATTGGTGGGCTAGTAACCACACACAGCTAGAGAAAAATACTTGAAGATTAAACGGGAAAAATACTTGAACAAGATAAAACCAGCTTCAGGCCATCATTAGTAACTGACTTGTACCTCAACACCAAGTCATCAGATCTAGCAAGCAAATCTAAAGCTAGAATTCAAAACACTTTGCAAGCGAATTAAAAAATCACAGTATCACCAAACCAAAGGCAAGCACAAATGCCTACTTGGTTGTCCTGACAATCACAGCGAAATTCCTTAAGTTATATCTTTTAGTGCCTGGACTAAAGTCAAGTAGCAAATTACAAATTAGATCTGAAACTAAACAAATACTAATATGTGTTCTGTAAAATTAAGCAAAGAAGAACCCGCCAGCAGTACATGGGTCCAATCCCAAAAAGAAACAAAAAATATGTGCGCACAGATGTAGATAGGTACTGAGATATGAGATATAAGTCTGAAATCATCCAAGAAAATCAAGAAGTGTCGCTCCAAAACTATGGAGGTATGGGGCGAGAGAGAGAGAGAGAGAGAGAGAGAGAGAGAGAGAGTCTCCAGAGGGAGATGAGAGATCGAGAGAGAACCTGGAGAGGAGGAGACTGAGGAGTGAGGCGGAGAGGAGGTTGTGAGTCCTGGAGAGGCGGCTGTGTTTTGTTTGTGTGAAATCTACAGCGTTAACTCAAAGTCTCAGACTCTCAAACCCTAAATAAATATAATATAATATAAATAAAATAATAAAATATAAAACGGGGATTCGGGGACGGATCGGATCGGATCGGATTTGGGGCGGGGATACACTTCTACCCGTCCCCGATCCGATCCCCGATTTTTTTTTTTTTAAATCCCCAAATCCGACCCAGTCTCCAAACAGATCTCCAAAACGCCAATCCATTCGGATCGGGGAGCGGATCGGATTCGATCGGGTCGGTGGAAATTGCCATCCCTACTAATGTCTCTTTCTCTCTCTTCAAGGAATTAACAAATCATGTAGGAAGCTTCCTGGAACCATCCTTTTTTGGGTTAAAGAACAAAAGGAGTTGTTCAAAGCTTTAAAGGGCGATGATCACTCAGGACAGGGAGATCTGCATAGGGGGGGAGTTGTCCATCCTTCTGCTGTATCGAGGAACGTATGTCCTACCAACCCCCAATCCGTATTGACGAACGTAGGTCCTACTAACCCCCAATCCGAGTTGTTCATCTCTGTAATCAATAGGCATATGTTTGTTAAATCTTATGAATTGAACTGTCGATGACAGAGATAGATGACTAGAATGTCGTACAACAGGATTAGATTGGCAGGGCATGCCGTCCCTAAGGACATATCGTATTAGAAGATGGACACAAGCTTTTATTATTTGAATCCCTACATTAAAATTAAAAACTGTCCCACTAGTTTAAGGGGAAAAAATCGTATTAGAAGTCGGCATCTCAGCATTTGACTTCTGGCTAATAAAATGATGAGTTGTAATGATGAATTAAAAATTACTTAAATTACAAATCAGACGACGTGACACAAAGTAGTTTCCTATTTGCCTACATACGTATTTGACACTTTCATATTTGATGTGAAAATTCCATTACGTATTGGCGAAATCACAATATAGCACCTAGCTAAAAAAACTACCACTTCGTGAGAGTTAACCTTGATAAAAAGCTTGTTAAAGAAATTAACAAGTGGCATTATTAAAGAGCAATCAATTAAAAAGCCAAAAGAAAATCTTCAAAAGTTCAAGCTTTTGTATTTTAAGTTTTAAATTGAGTAAAACCTCACTCAGATATGAGTATGAATTAATCAAAAATTCGGGACGGAGTGCCCATTACTATTTTCAATTTCGAAGGAGTGAAGTTCTAATTGATTGTCGACTCTCGTGCAAAAATAAGTAAGATTCTAGTCATTTTACAAGTTATGCCAACAAACACATATTAGAATATAAATATTGCTTCACAAGTCGAGCGACATTGTTGGCTTGGAGAGAATATATTTTTTAATATGTTTAAGAATATATATTTTTTTAACTATAACTCGATCTTCCCAAATACTTAACGCCGAATAGTTTCCTATTTTCCTATGGAAGTGCCCGGCACTTGCATTTTTAATGTGAAGGTTCCATTACGTATTGGCCAATGAACAATGATAGGTACACATCTTCTCAACCACTCCCTACCACACCCTCTCTCACATGTGTGGTGGGGGCCATTGGGACCCACCGGGTGGGCCCCACTACACATGTGAGAGAGGGTGTGGTAGGGAGTGGTTGAGAGGGTGTGTACCTATCATTTTTGTTGGCGAATATTGCTACTTGTTGATAGTTGACCTTGATAATCATTATTTTTTATTTTTTTTTTTTTGGTTGGTTCGTCGGAATTTCCTTGATAATCATTATTGCCGCAGTGAGAAAGAAACAAATTAGTTGTAACATTAAAAAGCCACAAAAACACCTTGGAAAGTTTGAGTTTTGTTTATTCAAGTTCAAAATAAATCGCAGCTTAAAAACTCATTTAAATATAAGTATCAATGATAGTGTGAAGAGGGTTTTTATTAGGGTTGTCCATGATTCGGATTGGTCAAGATTACTATGAATTCGAAGACCTAACCGCGAGTCGCAGTTCTAAGAAAATGCAATCATTGTCTAGACTAAAAGTCTTGTAGTTTAGTTCCGAACCAATCCATGAGTTACGGTTCGGTTCTAGTATTATTCACGGATACATCAACATCCCACCAAATTCCAGATTCAACAACCAAATTCCATAAAATTCCAGATTCAACAACCAAATTCCAAATTCCATGAAATAAAAACAGCAACTAATATCAACTGTAGAGTTTTTAGGGTTCGCTAGAGAATATAATGAAAGCATTGAAAGGGTAGAAATGAATAATACTGTAATCCATCTGTATATGTTTTTTCCCCAAAGGCCGAAGTAATAAAATTATACTTCTTAAGTTTTGTACTTTTAATCTATACCACACAAAGGTAAATAGTTCAAAACAATTTGTAAAAATAAGTAAATAATTGTACCAGAATAGTTAAAAAAATTATTACAATTATTCACCAAATATTCCGTATAGGTATATTCTTTATTGTCATTTATTTTTTATAAATATCTCACGATCCTGTTCGGTTAATTCAGGGTTCCCCAATAAAAATCCGTGAACCAAATTGTATCTCACGGTTTTCTTATTTTTCAACCCGTGTCCAGACCATTAATCTACAGATTCAATCCAAAATGTACACTCCGGTTTGGACCGGATTTACGTGTTTTCTTCAACAGTCGTAGTTTTTATGAGGTTCTTTTAACACAATAAGATTTACTTCAATATGCGAGCAAGTTCTGGAGTTGAATTTACATATCAAAACTAGCATTCGTTGAAATTGCAATTCCAACTTTCAACTTCATGAGTGGTGTGAAAACTCTTTCAACTTCTTGAGCCGTGTGAAATTTTTTATATGCTTCACAAGTAGAATAACATGGCCGGTACTTGCCACTTGCATATTTTATTATGTGAAGATTTCATTATCCATTGACCAATTACGATAGAGTACCTAGCTAGAAGATTGCCATCTGGTGAGAATTCTTTTTTTTTTTTTTTTTGTCATTCGTTGTTCCTAATCTATTACATGGGGGAGGGGAGAACGAGACTCGATTCCAGAATAAAGTGTGAGGCATCCAAGAACTCTACAGCATAACTGCCACCAATTGCCCATTTGGTGAGAATTCACCTTAGTAACTATTGTTGCAGCCTGAGAAAGAATTATGTAAGTGACAGTATTAAAAAGAAATTGCCAAGGAAGCCAAAAAAAAAACAGAACACCTTGAAAAAATTTCGCTCTTTTTTTTTTTTTTTTCAAAGTTTAGAAAAAAACGTAGAGCAAAAACTAATTTCGATATGAGCATGATTAAAAGTGTGATGAGGTTTTTTTAACAATAAGATTTATTTGAGTATCTGAGCGCAAGTGCTGCAGTTGAACCTTACATATCAAAACTAGCATTTGCCGAAATTGTGATTCCAACTTCCAACTTTAGTGGCGATCGAGGTTATTGTTGGGCTAATATTTTTTTATTATTCGGGGCTTATTAATGAGTATTGGAACTTCTTATTACTCTTGAGCATATCTGACTTGAATAAACTTAGGGGTGTTCCACTAACAAAAAACAATTTTTTTCAAAAATAAAGACAAGTCATTCTCTCAAAATACATCACATAAAATTTATTTTAAAACATTTTTAGCATAACACCTCCTTAATATAAAATTATATTATTTCTTGGATCAAATGTATTGATAGGCTTGCAGGTTTTGAAATGGCCGAAAACATGTCTTGGGCCATAAATATTACTAAATGGATTGATTGGGCTTTAAAAAGAATCCAAGCAAGGATGTGGCTCCGGGTGGAGGAGCAGTCTTCCGGCACGATGACCGGGTACTGGTCCAGACTACGCCAAAACAGGGGTACAAAACAGGGAAGCCCTGTTTTGTTTCTTGCTGTGTTTCATTTCGATTCTCTCTTAATTTAATCTTGGAACTACCATATTTACAATGAATTTTTCACCTTAGATTTTTATATTCTCAGCGCGTGAACTTACACTTATAAAGTCACTCTTACAAGGAAAAGGATTCTACTTGCAAGGAAAATGGTAACTTCGGGGCCTGTATATTAGTAAAAATTTCTTAGTTTAGTGACAAATTTGCCTTTTCCTCTGCATAAAGGATCTTTGGGTGATGAAAAATAATTTCCTAACCTATTTTGATCACCTCAACTGAATTGTGTGACAACATTTAATTTCTCGCACAATTGACCCCCTAGCAAGAAAAACAAATTTCATCAGTAATTTTCATTGCGGTAGATAGATTTTGTTGTAGTGACTCCAAGGGACTATTCGAATTCCAAGTTTTTTTTTTTTTTTTTTTTTGAAAATGTCAAGTATATTATCAAAGCCATCCGGCACCCGATTACATCAAAGACAGGAGTGAAACCAAACCACTAACAAATGAAAATGAGCAGCAACTGAGCCAAACTCGTAGACACACCTGCCAAGAGGCAGACCCGACACCTAGGGGACGGAATGATGAATCCTATCCAGATGAAAGTGGTAAGAATCCACAAGGATTCCTAGCTCAAACCATAACCACGTTACAGCACCAGCAATCGGTAAAAACAACAAGGAAAACAAACAAAAACAAATAAAAACTAACTAATCAGTAGCCCTAGAAACTGGTACAAATTGAGACCGACTGAGTCAACCCACTTCGATGCTCCGAGTTATACCGAGATTACCCGAGTCGCCGATTAGACGCATCCCCGGCTAGGACCTAGCACCCGTAGCCGCCGCCCATGGCATAGGATAGCTTTATTTGCCGGAGGGGGCCGAGGCTTCCAAAATCAACCCTTCGTCAGATCTGAGCCATCCAAAGCAGAGAATGGCCGGCGAAGGGCGGAGGAGGAGGGATGATGGTGGGAGAGGATAGGAGTTGGTGGCGGAAGGGTTGGTAGCGGAAGAGGTTGGCGGCGGAAGGGCTAGCGGTGGAAGAAGGCTCGGTGGCGGGGGGATCGGCCAGGGGTTGAAAGGGGAAGCTCCGGCAAGGCGAGGAGGAGGAGGGGTGGGGCGAAGGGGCGGCAGCCCCACCCCTCAAGCTCGGAAAACGATCTGAAAAGGGGAGCTCGGTAAAGAAAAGGAAGGAGAGAAGAGGTGAAGGGAAGGGGAAGAAATGAACAGGTGGAAGAAGAAGAAGAAGAAGAAGGAAGGAAGGAGAGAGGCCGGATGGGAGGAGCCGGCAGGGGAAGGGATGAAACCGTAGAGCTTCTAACTTTTTAGAGAGAGAAGCTCTCTAGGGCAGTAGTAAATTACCCTTATTTTATTGAAAATTTGAGTGACCCACTCTGCCAAAAAAAAAAAAAGTCAATTAGTTTACCTATTTGAAACTATTGCACATTCTTAAGAATTGAAAAGAGAAATGGCTACAATACATATCTATTAAAGGTGTGTACCATATGCATTTATTGTATGATCTATATTGTGTCATTTCATCGGCAATCGTAACAATTTTTAGTGTTTCGTAACTTTTCAGCAATATGATTCGTAACATTTTCTATAATTCATAACATTTTCTATAATTCATAACATTTTGGTGCGTCTCGTAACTTTTATAAAAAAAATAAAAAAATCGTAATTTTTATTAAGAGGTAATCGATTCGTAACTATTATAGAAGTGCATATGATACACACTCAGATAAAGGGATGTGTATTGTAGTCTTTCCCAATGAGTAGACAACCACGCAAATGGGTTAACAAGTTTGCTATAGTACTTCATTTCTCCCTCCCATAAGCCCATTTCTGGTTTACCCGGCCATCTCCCATCTCTTTTCGGCTTAACGTTGTTTTCTTCAACAATATGAAATCACTTCCTTGTTCCCATTATTCCTGCACTTAAAGTTTACCCTCCATATTTATGTCTCCTCCCCTTCTAATCCTCCAACCCTATTATTTATTACCACCCCAACTCTTATTCATATTTAATTCCCTCCTTAATTACTTGTTTACCCTCCCAACCCCCAGTCAGTTTTGTAAAAATTCTAATTCTGTAATTATTATTGCATGATTTTAATTTTAGTCAGTTAATTACTAATTTGTACTCCCTACATAAGAGGTTAAAATTACAATGTCCATGCGTGAGCCTCTTAAAGTTTGAGATTCTCGATGTGTTACAGCCTCACAGGTCAAAATCTCTACACACATGTGAATTGAGCACCTGTAGATCACCTCGTAGCATTTTATTCTTTTCTTCTATTTTACTACATCTTGTTTCTTTTTTCGTCATCACTAAAAGTTATGGTATTTTAGATTGAAAAGGAAAATATTTTCATTTTTCCCCTTATCCATCCACTATTTTTTTTATCCATTGGGTTGCATTGCGATTCGCGAACTCAACACATAACCTTTTTAATTTCATCCAAGTGAATTTAAACTCCATTCATCCAGTGGCGGAGCCATGATTTTCGTTCTCATGAAATTTAATAATTTGAAAATTGTTTGAAGTATGTTTCTGAAGTATGTATCTCTTCTAATGTTATCCAAATAGCATAAAAGTTTACAAAGTTATCAATTTTGGCCTACAAAATGGCTTACAATGGACTAACTAAACTTAACAACCTCTTAACCAATAATAAAATTTGAGCCTTTCAATAACTAGAGTTAGCAAACATTTATCTTAATAACAAAAAAATATTGGGTCTTATTTCCAAAAGTTACTCCATATGGTTTTTGTTATTAGTAGGTGTAACCCACTCCATTTTGGCGTGTGACTGTATATTTCACAATGTTGGTCACTTAAAGAATTTTAACAAATGTTCTCCATTGCAAAGTACGTACCATAACAAAACCATAAAAACACACTTCATACACTTTAACTAAGTTCACAAGTTCATAAACATTGTTTGTACAATCATAGAACTCATCCCACATTTGTTGTTCACGAAAACCACCTCATGCAAACATTCATAAACATGTGAATACAAAGGACAAACAAGTTTCCAATGTGATGCCAAGCTCGCATAGGAAATTATTAAAGGGAAACTGTTGATTGTAGCTGAAAACACAAACAAACTTGGAAATTAAAAAACATTCTCCTTCATACCTGCCAAAGGGAAAAGCACACCATCTAGTGAGTCTTGAATTTTATTACAAGGAACAAGAAGTTTTGCCATTATGAGGAACTCCAACACAATCTTCTCCCCTGCTACTTGAACATAACTTCCAGAGCAAAGTACTGATGAAGAAGGGAAAAAAAAGTTAAACACAACATTAGGTTTCATGTTATATTAGTTGTGCAAGATGCATGGAGGTTCATAGTTGCACAAAATATTTTGATTGTAATCATTATTGAAATTTTAAGTCATAAAGTTCACATTGGGACTTGATAGAACCAAAAAAAAAAAAAAAGACATCGTTTGTAAGAAGGAAGAACTATACTATTGACACTAGAATTGAATTCCAAGGGAAGGAGAAACGTATACTACTTTGAATTTTGTATTCTATTTCAGACCAACTAAATAAGTGGTCATCTTATCTGGCAGATTGAACACCTTGACATCTTAAATTTGCAAAACTTCTTGTACTTATTCGACCATATTCACATAATTTCGCACAAGAATGTTTATAGTGTGATTTACTTCAATTAACTCTGCAATTAAAATGAATTAGGAGATAGGAAACAAAGTTAATTCATATGGTTAGGCTAACAAAAAAGTTGTACGAATTGAATTCTTGCTGTCTCTAAACTTCTTAATGCGTATCCTACTTCACTGATCTCAAATAGATAAGAGCAATATAATGAAAATTCTTAAATGAAAGCAAGTGACACGATTACGCTGTGGCTTAGACGGTCAATAATTCGGAAAAAAAGAAAAGACAACTGATAGCAACACAAAAAGTAACTTAAGACGGTCATTCGTAGCCTTACCATTATTATTAGTTAGGGACGCCAGATCAATCAATGTTGGAATATGATCTTCAGTCTCCTCCTCCTCCTCCTTCGTCGTCGTCCTTTTCTTCTCCTCCTCCTCCTCTTCCTCCTTCGTTGTTGACGGCGTTCTTGACGTCCTCCTCCCCCTCTTCTTCTTCTTCTTTATTATGGTCATTGTTGTCTTCAACTTTGCTACTAGTACCAGATTCCTATTCCAAAGAAAAAGAAGAAAAAAAACAAACAAAAGAAGAAGCCAAGATATGAAGCATCATGCATGTTGAATTTCTTATAAATATTCAAAGATAAATTGCAGACATATTGCCTTTACATCTTTTCAAAGATTTTTATTGAGAACATTTCAAAGATATCAAGTAGGAATGTACCTATACACACAACGTAATACTTAAGGATAGTCATACAAAACATTATATATGGACCATGTGAAGTTTTGGCTTGATGTTCAGAGAAAATAAATGGTTTATTTTTTTTTGAAAGGCAAAAAAGATTTTATTAATCAAATATTAAAGATACAAGATTAAACGGGACAAGAGAAAAGCAACAAAATGCCTGTTGAGACCCAAATGATTGAAAGGCTGACAAGAAGACAACCAAATCAGCTTGGGGAGAAGTTTTTGCTACCAAATCAGCTTGGGAGGCTCTAAGAACAGTGAGCAATCTTGTTAGTTGGCATTGTGTTCCTTAAGGTTTCACTTGACAACCAAAGATAGACTCGCACGATGGAGGGCTATTACTAATTCCTCTTGTGTGTTTTGTGATGGGGGAGAAGAAAGCTATTGTCTGTTATTTTTTGCTTGTCCTTTCTCTGGGTGGATATGGCAGGCATTTTTTGGACAGATGTGGAGTAAGAAGAGGTAACTTGGGTTTTATTCAGGAGTTGGCATGGTTTATACAGAACTGAAGCTCTAAATTCTGCTATCAATTCCTTGCTTAAATTGGCTTTCTCTGCTGCCATTTATCATATTTGGAGGGAGAGGACTGCTATCATTTTTCAAGGGAGGCATGGGTGTAAGGACAGTTTTCATGGAAGCATGTGACGAATACTTCTGTCAGGGCAAAATTAGAGGTGGCCTGGAATGTAAAACCCTTTGCATAGGTTCTTGTTAGTTTTCTGTTTTGTGCAGCTTTGTTTGTTGGCTTGTGTGACCTTTTCTCAGTTGGACTTGGACAGTTTGGGGGTTCAAGCCTTCAAGGCTATCCCCTTGCCATCGTTTGGGAGTTTTTCTAATAAAATCCACTTTCCAAAAAAAAGAAAATAAAAATCTATGGCGCTCCTCGTTGAAAAGGGCGTACCGTACACCCTATTATGTATGTTTGTGTTTTGTTACATATGATTTTGGTGAATATTACGTATTTTTTGGTTGATTAACATTAACAATAACGTGAATAGTAAGTTGTTTTAAAACCCATAACGCACTACATGAAAAATATATATTTTGATCTTCAGTGACAATAATTTTGTCACTAGGTTGTCACTAAAAGTGTGTTGCTAACGTATTCCGTGACAACTTTTTAAAATTGTCACTAATCATGTAATTAGTGACAGTTTATTACAAAAAGTTGTTGACACATTGCCATTAAAACTCATAAATTGAAAGACAAGTGTTTATTGTCAGTCACAGAAGATCAGGCCAGAAATCCTACCCCTGTGGCTCCCTCTTTTCTAGAAGTCCCGTTGACTAAAAATATTAAATCCGGATCGATACTAGATGTCGTGTCCCATGGCCATATTTCCTGCGACAAAAACTGATGTTATCATATGTGGAACAAATATTAATGGGACGTACCTCGCCTCCCTTTTTAAAAAAAAAAAGATCATAATTGAATAGTTTCTCATAAATTCAAAGACAAGTGTTTATTGTCAGTCACACAAGGCCAAGTTAGAAGTCCTAACCTGTTATGGATTTTATCGCGAACACCTGTTCAATCCTACAACGAAAACGCCCCTACGGATCTTGGGAACAATGAATCACAGAAAAAGCAAACAAATATGTGCGTAATGAAAAACCGGAAAGAAAGCAAGACACAAGATATACGTGGAAAACCTCAACGTGAGGAAAAACCACGGGAGCCACACCAGTCCACTATGAAATCGAATCAAGGAGTACAAGTCTTCTCACAATCTCTCTGAGATTGGTTTTCTCTCGCCTCTCTCTATTTTTCACGCTCTGAAAAACTAACTTTCGATCTAACCAACACACACGTCGGCCGAAACCCTAAAAGACAATTTAGGGCCTCGGTAGCGCTACAGGGAAATACCTGTAGCGCTCCAGAACTCTCTGTTCGCAAATTAGGCTCTGGGTAGCGCTACCCCATTTCCTTGGTAGCGCTACCGCTTTGTTATCTTCACTCCCAACAATCTCCCACTTGAAGATAACCTGAAGCATCCGAAAACAAACAACCGCAGACCCAAATGATCTCAATCAACCCGTGGACGTAGTCATCTGACCCCTCTTGGTGTGACTCCAGGCACATCATCTCTTCAAGCATGAAGGCCAACTGAAGTTGAACACAACTTCAGTTTCTGAACAGTGAATCAGACTTAGTCAACATATCTGCCGGATTTCGTTCCCCCAAAATCTTCTCTAGCAACAAATCCCCATCCTCCAAAAGCGAACGAATGAAATGGTACCTCAAATCAATATGCTTCGTCCTGGCATGGAACACTGGATTTTTGGCAAGGTGTATAGCACTCTGGCTGTCACTGAAAAGAACGCAGTTCTCTTGCTTCAAATCCAACTCCTCCAAGAAGCCCTTCAACCAAATCATCTCCTTTGCAGCCTCAGTCACGGCCACATACTCAGCTTCTGTCGTGGATAGTGTCACTAATTTCTGCAGACGTGAGACCCAACTCACCGCTGTTGAACCCATAGTATAGATATAGCCTGTGGTGCTTCGCCGCGTATCCTGATCACCGGCAAAATCGCATCCACATATCCCCGCATCAATTTCCCTTTCCCAAAACAAAGTGGCAAATCGGTGGTACCTCTCAAATATCGCATGATCCACTTTATCGCTTCCCAATGTTTCCACCCGGATTGCTAGCAAACTCGCCACAACTCCCACCGCATGGGCAATGTCCGGTCTCGTGTTCACCATCGCATACATCGGGCTACCCACGGCCGAGGTATACGGAACCTTGGCCATGTACTCTCTCTCTCTGATCTGTCTTGGGTGATTGCCCCGAGAAAGTTTGAAATGACTTCCCAAGGGTGTGCCAACCGCCTTAGCACTCATACATCTTGAACCTCTCCGAACACGTTCAATATACTCACCGACTCAACCGCAAGGTTCCCGAGCATTATCTCTCGTTGATCCTCATCCCAAGTATCTCCGCTTAGCCGCACCTGATCTTTCATAGCAAACTCCGTTGCCAACCGCTTGTTTTCAACTTTGTTGATCTCCCTAACACAGAACTCCGCTACAAGCATATCATCTACGTAGAGCAATAATATGATGTAGCTAGACTCAAACCTCTTGAAGTAACAACAGTGATCTCCATTGCACCTTGTGTAGCCACTGCGCTGCATGAAACCATCAAACTTTCTGTACCACTGTCTGGGAGCCTGTTTCAAACCATACAGACTCTTCTTGAGCCTGCACACCATCTCTTCCTTGCCTTTCACAATGAAGTCAACAGGCTGCTTCATGTAGATTTCTTCATCCAAATCCCCGTGAAGAAAAGCAGTTTTAACATCTAACTGCTCAAGGTAGAGATTTTCAGCAGCAACCAAACTCAACACCACTCTGATAGTGGCCATCTTCACAACCGGCGAAAATATCTCTGTATAATCGATCCCCTCCTTCTGTTGGAAGCCTTTTACAACCAATCTTGCCTTATACCTTTTCTTGCCATCACTCTCCTGCTTAAGTCGAAAAACCCATTTGTTCTGCAAGGCTTTCTTTCCTGCGGGAAGCTGAGCTAACTGCCAAGTATCGTTGGAATGAAGAGAATCCATCTCTTCCTGCATCGCAGTCTTCCACTTAGCTGACTCGGAAACCTGCATAGCTTCATCAAAGCACTCTGGTTCTCCACTGTCCGTCAAAAGCAAGTAATCAAGCGAAGAAATATATTTCGGATTCGGCCTGTGTACTCTGGTTGTCCTCCTCAACTCTCTGACCGCTGAACTAGTCCCTGTCTCTGGAGCTACCTCATCTGAAACTGTCTCATCTAAAGCTCTCTCCTCTGCCTGACCAGACCTCTGTTCAACCCCACTGTCATCTGGAAGATCCTCCAACCCAAAGTACTCGGACGTATCTTCATCCGAAGTGGTACTCCCACTGCTCTGTTTGCTGTCCCTGTCTTTGTACATCACCTTTTCATCAAACACAACGTCTCTGCTTCTGATTATCTTACGGTTCTTGTCATCCCAAAAACGATAACCAAACTCATCTCCGCCGTACCCAATAAAGGTGCACTTCTGTGACTTAGCATCAAGTTTATCCCTGTCCTTGTCGCTAATATGCACATAGGAAACACAACCAAAAACACGTAAGTGTGAGAGATTTACCTCCTTACCACTCCAAACCTCCTCTGGTATGCCAAAATTCAACGGAATCCCGATGGCCCAAGATTGATCAAATATCTTTCTTTGTCTTGTGCATCGCCCAAAACATCTTGGGCAAACTGCGTGTATCCGCATGCTCCTAGCACGCTCGAGTCAAAGTCCTATTCATCCTCTCTCGCAATGCCATTATGTTTGGAGTCCCCGGAGGTGTTCTCTCTAAACGAATCCCGAATAGAGCGCAGCTTTCTTGAACTCCCCAACTCATACTCTCCGCCATTGTCGGACCTCAACCTTTTCACCTTCAAATCTGTTTCATTCTCAACCATGGCCTTCCACTTCTTGAAGACTTCAAAGACCTCTGACTTGTGCTTCATGAAGTATACCCATACCTTCCTCGAGTGATCGTCGACAAAGGTAACATAGTAATAAGAACCGCCAAGAGAAGACACTGTAGCTGGACCCCACACATCTGTATGGACAAGCTCTAGCTTCTGAGCCCTGGGAGGCCTGCCGCCTTTACAAAGCTAACTCGTTTCGTTTCCCGAAGATGCAATCCTCACACATGTCAATATCCACTGACTCTAAACCCGGTAGCTTCCCATTCGACTGCAAAACCTTCATTCCCTTCTCACTCATATGCCCCAGTCTTCTGTGCCACAGATTTGAACTCTCCTTACTGTCTACAACAGCAAGTGTATCGCTACCATGTGAAGTCAAGTAAAGTGTACCAACTTTCTTGCCTTTAGCCGCCACCATGGTACCGTTGGAGACTTTCCACGTGTCCCCTGTGAATGTCGAAGTATAACCTGCTGCTGCAAGCTGTCCAACCGAAACAAGACTCCTCTTCAACTTCGGAACGTGTCTGACATCCTTCAGACACCATCTGTACCCCTGTGTCGCAATCTGAACATCCCCTCTACCCACTATACTACAAGGCTCGTCGTCCCCCAAGTATACTTTCCCAAAGTCCCCTGCTACATAGTTCTGCAGAACCTCCCTGTTAGCAGTGGCGTGGAATGAGGCACCCGAATCAAT
Organism: Vaccinium myrtillus; assembly: GCA_016920895.1. Classification (NCBI taxonomy): domain Eukaryota; kingdom Viridiplantae; phylum Streptophyta; class Magnoliopsida; order Ericales; family Ericaceae; genus Vaccinium; species Vaccinium myrtillus. Next base: position 1,749,848 of record CM029280.1, read on the forward strand.
CACCCACGATTCGGCGTCGTTGTTCATGGCAAGAATAAGTGCATCGTGCACAACATGAGCCTCTTGCCCACTGTTATTCTTTTTCGGTGCTTTGCAGGTTTGTGACATATGGCCTATCTGACCACAATTCCAACATTCACCTTTAATAGGCCGAACCTGAGATTTGGCCTTATTTCCCTTACCCTTGGATTTCGACATGTTCCTGTTCTGATTCTGACCACCCCTGGCCTGGCTTCTGCCCCTCTGCTCAAAACTTAGAGCTGAACTCGAACTACCCGAACTATCGATCGAACCCCTTCGACCTCCTCGGTCAAAATCAAACCGACAACCTCACTCGGTTTGACTTTTCTTTCCTGCCGAATTATCGATCTGCAGACCGATGACCCCCTGCCCGACTCTCCGCAACCGAGACAAAATTAACAAGGCTTGAACCTCATCATCAAACTCAATAGCGACGACGTAAGTTGATCAACTATCGTATTGAACTCACCGAGATGTGACATAAAGGAAACTCCTTGACCATAGACAGTTGAAAAGTTTTTTCATAAGATGTACCTTATTCGCAGCAGACGGTTGCTCGTACATCTTCTTCAAAGGTGCTTCCATAAGCTCTTCCATCGTTTTCTCCTTCAATATGTTGTGTGTGACCGACTTTGAAAGGGACAGGGCGAATAACCCCTAACGCCTTCCCGTCCGAACGTCCCAATCCTCGTTGCTCTCTGCAGCTTTCTTCCCCTTTACTTTACCTCACCTGCGGCGGTAAAGATCCTTCGATCGAGATAGTCCTCTATCTGCGTTTTCCAAAACGCGAAGTCGACCCATCAAACTTATCGAGCTTTGATTTCCCTTCTTCTGAACCCATAGCTCCCACTGAAACCCTAGTCTGCCCGAACAAGATTAAACCCTAACTTGTCGAACAAAACCTACCGCACCCGCGGCTCTGATACCAGTTGTTATGGATTTTATCGCGAACACCTGTTCAATCCTACAACGAAAACGCCCCTACGGATCTTGGGAACAATGAATCACAGAAAAAGCAAACAAATATGTGCGTAATGAAAAACCGGAAAGAAAGCAAGACACAAGATATACGTGGAAAACCTCAACGTGAGGAAAAACCACGGGAGCCACACCAGTCCACTATGAAATCGAATCAAGGAGTACAAGTCTTCTCACAATCTCTCTGAGATTGGTTTTCTCTCGCCTCTCTCTATTTTTCACGCTCTGAAAAACTAACTTTCGATCTAACCAACACACACGTCGGCCGAAACCCTAAAAGACAATTTAGGGCCTCGGTAGCGCTACAGGGAAATACCTGTAGCGCTCCAGAACTCTCTGTTCGCAAATTAGGCTCTGGGTAGCGCTACCCCATTTCCTTGGTAGCGCTACCGCTTTGTTATCTTCACTCCCAACATAACCTTCATGTTTATGGTGGCTACCTCTATTGCATTGATCTCCAACACTGGAAATGCATCCTGCAGCAAAAATTGATATTATAATGTCGGAAGTGACAACTATTGAGGCATGTTAATCCAATGGGATTACAGGATAATGGATATATATATATTACTACTTTTATTACACAATGATAATCGATATCCGATACGGATACGATATGTGATACGGAGGCCAAAATAGAGTATCCATGCTTCATAGCTCCCTATCCCTCTCCTAATATTGGAGAGAGGAAAATACCATTATCCTATTAAAGAAATAACTCTCAAGTCTCAACCTCGCCTATACTCCGTCAAAGAAAGTAAAAGATGTTCAAGTTCAAGAGATTAAGGCTATTGTTCAACCTCGCCTATACGATATGTGATGCTATTGAGTATTGACCTAATGGAAGAGATCCAACTTGGGTTTGGCCTTAATTAATAGTATAAGGTTAATTAAGATATGCCCCTTCTTATTCGTTTAGAAAGAATCATGATTGACAGTTTAAGTCTATTTGATTTTGGTGTGGAAGTGGGCTCCTCTAGGTCGATTGAACCCGGGTACATGAGCGAAATAGCATGTAAGTGTGTATTGTAGCCATTTCCAAAAATACAAGTTCAAATACAAGAGAGAAAGACTATTAATTTTGGTGTGGAAGTGGGCTCCCTTAGATCGAACCCGGGTACATGAGCGAAATAGCATGTAAGTGTAGTGTGTTCTACGATAGGCGCAAAACATAAACAGGAGAGAAAGACTATTAATTTGGCATATACTCCATAGGTCTTTTTTTATTTGGTTGAAAGTAACTTTCAGCTTCCAATTTTCGTTAGGTTCAATTTAAGGACAATTTATGTTTTTCTTCAATTTCATATTTTACGAATTTATAGTTATAGGATAATATACATATATAGGTGCACATAGCCATGCATCCCACGGGTTTAAAATTACATAGGAGAACATTTCTAATAACAGGTTTAACTTACTAATCACGCAGTTTCACATAGCCCAACATGTTTACGTGGACTCAAGGTTGGTGTGGTGTCTATTTTATATTCGGGTGTGTGAGTCATTTTATACCAATTTTGACTAATCTGAAGAACTTGGAGGTAACTATTATAACTCCCCAGTTTCCCCCATTTTTTTTCCCCAGTAGTGATGAATTTTTTGACCAATCAGGCAATTGTTTCGCGATTAGACTCGCTCGTTTTTTAGGATTTGGGGTAAGACCCACGATCCGACCGTCCATCCTACAATCGATGGTTTAAACTCACAGATGCATGTATTTTTACAGGTAAAAATATATCATTGCCACAAGAGTTAACAAATATATCTCAAGATTCTCAACCATTGATGATGGAATTGACGATCGAATCAGGGAATCACAACTCTGTAGTACCTTGAGGCACTGCAGGAGCCTAATGTTGGAAAGAAAATGGGCACTACCAGGACCCAACTGATGGGGATCACAGCTCCACCATCCATTAGCAGATAAATGCCCAGACCAAGGCCCACAGGCAAAAACACCTACCACCACATCCGAAACCCAATCCACCCATTGGTAACAGTAAACCTATCATCACCATCTATCCACGGCTCTCTGTTCTTATACTCTTCTTATTTGCCCGAAACTACCCCCACCCGCTCATTCTATTCTCACCCCAAGACCTCATCGAGACAAACCGCTGGACTGGTCTGATCACTTTTTCGAGCAATTTCAAAAATCGGCAGAAACAAACAGTTTGAATGTGTGGTCAGTCAACAGAAAATTAATAGGCATTGATTAGTGTTTTGACCACTCGGACTCTGATATGAATTGTTTCTTTTCAACCTCACCGATCTTTCTCTTTGGGCTACAAAAAACAAAGCCTAGAATTTTGATTATAAAGGAGAATAAACTTCATCCATAGGTGCACATAGCCATGCATCCCACGGGTTCATGCTAGTTAAAATTACATAGGAGAACATTTCTAATAACAGGTTTAATTTACTTAGCACGCAGTTTCACATAGCCCAACATGTTTACGTGGACTCAAGGTTGGTGTGGTGTCTATTTTATATTCGGGGGTGAGTCATTTTATACCAATTTTGACTAATCTTAAGAACTTGGAGGTAACTATTAAATAACTCCCCAGTGTCCCCCATTTTTTTTTCCCAGTAGTGATGAATTTTTTTGACCAATTAGACAATTGTTGCGCGATTAGACTCACTCGTTTTTTAGGATTTGGGGTAGTACCCCCGATCCGACCGTCCATCCTACAATCGATGGTTTAGACTCACATATGCATGTATTTTTACAGGTAAAAATATATCATTGCCACAAGAGTTAACAAATATATCTCAAGATTCTCAACCATCGATGATGGAATTGACGATCGAATCAGGGAATCACAACTCTGTAGTACCTTGAGGCTCCTCATCCATTAGCAGATAAATGCCCAGACCAAAGCCCACAAGCAAAAACACCGACCACCACACCTGAAACCCAATCCACCCATTGGTAATAGTAGTAAACCTATCATCATCACCTATTCACGGCTCTCTGTTCTTATACTCTTCTTACTCTCCCGAAACTACCCCCACCAACTCATTCTATTCTCCCCCCAAGACCTCATTGAGACAAACCGCTGGACTCGTCTGATCACTTTTTCGAGCAATTTTGAAAATCGACAGAAACAAACAGTGTGAATGTGTGGTCAGTCAACAGAAAAATAGGCATTGATTAGTGTTTTAACCACTCGGACTCTGATACGAATTGTTTCTTTTCAACCTCACCGATCTTTCTCTCTGGGCTACAAAACACAAAGCCTAGAAGTTAGATTATAAAGGAGAATAAACTTCAACACCAGACAAGAAGGGCGCCTAGAATATTGCTCCTGGAGTTTCCTAAGAGTTGGTACGGTGATGTAGGTGATAGCAAACTATGAGGATGGGAGCCACACTCCAGCGTCAACAGGGCCCACTTTCTGAACCAAACACAATTAACTTATCAATCACATGGTTTCACATACGTTGCCCCATGTGTTTAAGTGAATTCAAGATGTCGTGCGTGCGTCACCTTGGCTTGCTTGATCCATTTTATGTACATCTTCAATAATTTTAAGAACTTGAAGTTACCAATCAGGCCACCATCCATATGAATGACTGGGCCAATTTTGCACATAAATGCCCAGACCGCGGCCCATAACCAAACCAAACACCACAGCTGAAACCCAATCCATCCACAGTTTGGTCTCCTTCTTCAATAATCTCTCTCTCTCTCTCTCTCTCTCTCTCTCTCTCTCTCTCTCTGCAAAAATCACCCTGGGCCCGAGCACAAAAATGATAGCAGAACCACGCTAACACTTCACGTCATTTATGGAAACTTCATTAAATTTTTATAATACTAGATTTTTTTTTTGGGTTGTCCTAGCCAGAAAATTGCATGCCCAAGCCAGCCGGCTTCTGGGCATCTCCCTGAGCTGATCTAGGCCACGAATAACAACAATTATTCTAGGAAACTTTATTTGAGTTTAAATTATTGACATTCCTCTGGTTTAACTAATACGTATGGTGGCATTGATTTGTCATATTCATAGTTTTGAATCTCGGCCGATACGGTACGTATCGGCCGGTTCGTCTCGGGATTTGGAGGCTCCGATACCGATACGTACCGTACCGTATCGGCCGATACGCCAAAAAAGTTAAAAAATTCACAACCGCTACACCCGATTCCCGCGACGTATCGCCGATACGTCCCGATACCGATACACCGATACCGTGACCGATACGGTGACCGATACCGCTATTTAAAACTATGGGACTCATATTCAATTTGTAGTAGTAAATATCAAATAGAAATGTCGACACAATGTAATTATTAGATTGGGTTGGTCGATGGAGGAGTTCCGGCCCCATTATGTTCGGCTATAGATTCCTTGACTCGTGAATTTTTTTATAGATAGTTTAATATTTTTGTTAAATTTACATGATAACATAATTTCACTTAAATTTGGGATTCTCAATTGCGGATTCAATCTTTTTCCTATTTAAATCAAACTAGAGGATTATACATATGTACCCGCTTCTAGGTGATTTTCATAGTCATAATAACCTAAAAAGGTAAAAAAGAGTAAAGAACTTTGTACCTTGTTCGAGAAGCTGAGTTGTGTTTCAGAACATAACCTTTTGAGATTAGGCAAAAATTGAAGTTTCACGGTCTTCAACTCAGCGAAGAGAATGATATTATTGTTGGTCGCTTCTTTCTGCTTCAGCTTGTTTGAGATTATCACCTCCATCTCCATACAATTTGTTATGACGAGTTTTTGCAAATTTTGTAACTGAGGAAGCATAGAGGACGGAAATACATATACCAATTGGTCACAATACCGAACATCAATGCACCTTAGATTGCAGAAGGATATAGCTTCCTTTTCTGCTTCTGAAAGTGGCTGCTTGTCCCAAATCTCTTTTATCTTAGGCACATTCTCAATAGTTATTTCTTCTAGGGCAAGGAAAGCAACCTACAAAGTTGTTTACAACACATTCAGGAGTAATTGTATAAAAATATGTTCCAATCAAACTCTAAAATCTATCTTCGTTTAGAAGTGCCAGATTCGAGTTTCAAAATATGGAGAAATATAGTAGACATTTTGACTCAGTTCAATCACCTTTTTCTTGAAATTCCAATTTTTTTTTTTGCACAACAGGAGCTCTTGGGATTGAATATTTTGACACAGCTTATTTGTTGCAGTTTCCGTTTCATATGATAAATGATAATAAACACATATGATAGTTTAACAGATTAGGTATGATATATACACTTTTCAAAATTGCTACGTTTGCATAAATAAAAAATTCAACCAAGCATGTAAAAATCAAAAAGCGTGAACTATGAGAAAAAAGAGATCAATATTGTTAAATGTAATATACATACGAAAATGAGAAATTTCTCAAATTTTTAATTGGAAACAATAGATAAAATGACATAATGGGTATACGATTCACTCATCCAAAATGAATTATTATTTTTTTACTAGGGAGAGAAAAATAAAAGAGTGCGACGTGACAAAAATCGTAACAGAGATACCTACCAAAATGAAATTTTTGTTAGATTAGTAAATAGGTAAAACATTAAATTAACATATGAGAATGAGAAAGTGACGTTCTTCATTAGTTGATGTTAGGGAGGGTCTTAATTAAGCCTTTTATGGCATTGACATTGCACCCAAAAATCTGTTGTTGGAGTAGTCGTGAAGAGTGACATTGTGTATTCAAATCTATGGAGCACTCGGTGCCCATCAGTAACAATCATTTTACGAAACTTTATTCCTGTTTTAGAATTATTAAGATTCCACTAACTTAGCTAATACGTATGGTGGAATTGATGTGTCATAAACATATAGGACTACTTTTCAATTTGTAGTAGTAGATATGAAATAGCAATGTACATTATACACTCTAATTATTAAATTGGATTGGTCGATGGAGGAGTTGCTTGTGGCCCATTATGATCGTCTACAGATTCCTTCACTCGTGAAATTTTTGTAGATAGTTTAGTATTTCTATTAAATTTGCATGATACCCTAATTTTACATTAATTTGGGAAATCTCAATTGCGGATCAAATTTTCTTTCAATTTTAATCGAACTATAGAATTATATATATGTGCTTGGTTCTACGTGGCTTTCATGGCCATAATAACCTAAAAAGTTAAAAAGGGGAAAGACCTTTGTATCTTGTTATCAATGGTGGATGTTTCACGTTTTTAGCTTGTAATGCCAAAAAGAAGAAAGAAACAGCCCATGCGAAATGGTTATTGAGGCAAGTTCATCTAATAGGGGGAGCTAAAGATCCAATTCACCAATCTTTCAATGGGTTATGAGATAATGATGTATTGTACCAATGAACAATTCGATGTATTACATGGTTGTGGACAGATGCAAAACCTACAGAGGAAAAGACGTCACAAGTAATTTTAAGCATGAAAGTGTAATTTTAAGCATGAAAAGCGGTCCAACATTGTTTTTCCACAATCGCTCCCAAAGCGGTCCAACACTTGGGGAAGAGATTTGCCAATCCTATGGTGGAAAGGAATTACGAGCATTGAAAAACTTAGGTAGTTAGGTACGTACCAATTGGAAAAATACACTGCACACATGAAAAAACTTCTGTCAAATTTAATTGATGAATACACGTCAGCTTAATTTGGGACTCTTAGTTGCTGTCCGAACTTGCAGATCAATCGAGACCATTTCCGATTTTGAGTAATTAAACTATAGGATTAGAAATGTGCGTCTGCTTTTATGTCCTATTCGGTCACCTTTCATTCTTCTAAATTAAATTTGTGCTCACATATTAAATCTTCATGCGAACCATATTAGTTTGTTGCACTTTTTAATGTACTTGATGAATTACTATTACTTTTAACCAAGAAAAATTAATCATTTATAAAATTAAAGCCGTGATAAAAAAATCCATTGACCCGATTAATAACTCAGATCCCTATTGGCTATTAGTATACTACCTAACATAATGAGATTGCCTAGAGGCTACAATACTGGTACTTAAATAAGTCACCAAAACATGCCAATTCTATCTATGGAAGGAGGAATTGTGGCTCTGTTCTTTTTGGTTACGGATTAATTCACTCGTGAAAATTTCCTTTTGATAGCAGTCTGATAGATACACTTAAGCTCACTTTAAAACTTGAAAATTTCCAATTTCGAATAAACTATTCGAAACTACGAGATTATAAATGTGTGCCCATTTTCATGTGCTATGGTCAAAGCAAAAGAGGGTAAGGAGCTTTGTACCTTGTGAGAGAAAAGGAGTTGATCTGTTCCAGTGCAGAAACATTTGAGGTTATTCAATTTCCGAAGTTCCAGAGTCTTTAATTGAGGGAACACAAGGATATCATTGTTGGTGGCTTCTTTCTCCTTCAGTTTGTTTGAGACTATCACCTCCAACTCCTTACAATAGTGTATTTCAAGTCCTAGTAGATTGTGTAACTGAGGAAGCATATAGGAGGGCAATACATACTCCAACTGCTCACAACCATGAACGGTAATTGACTTGAGTTTGCAGAAGGATTCAACTTCTTTTTCTGGTTTCAAGAGTGGTTGCTCGACCCAAATCCCTGTTATCATAGGCACCATCCAAATAAATATACTTTCTAGGGCAGGGAAAGCAACCTGCAAAGTAGTTAAAAAAAACTTTTATTAGTGATTCCATAATAACGAGGTCTAAAATTCATCTCTTTTTAGAAGAACAAGATTCAAGTCTCAAATATGGAGAGCTATGGAAGACATATTGACTTCATTCGATCACCTTTCATTCTTCTAAATTAAATTTGTGCACATCAAAGAGCTCTTGTATTAAATCATCAAACAAGCCATATATTTGTCGTACTTTTCAAAGTATTTGATGATTATTACTACTATTAACAAACAAAATTAACCATTTATAATATTAAAGCTGTAAAAAAAAGGGTCCATTACTCGATTTATAATACTAAACCCTATTGGTTCTACTAACGCATTGAGCTTGCCTAGAGGCTAGAAACTAGCACTTAAATAAGTGCTACTGAATTGTATACTTAGTTTGTAACTCACAAATCTTTATCTTCATAACTTTAGTCCAGAATTGCCATCTAAGTTGCATTGGATAAAAAAATGGAGAACTCCATGGTACGCCCCATTACATATATTTGTGTCACTTGTAACCTGTGATTTTGGTAATTGTTCCGCATTTTTTGGTCGATTTCTATAAACATGCAGTAGCATGATTCTGTGAATAGTAATGTGAATATTGTATTTTTTTAAAATGCTTAAAGGGTCGTAACAAGAACCAAAAACATATGTAACAAGATTACCATAGACAATGACGTGAACAGTGAATCCATAACGGTTTGTAACTTGACCAAAATTATACGTAACTATAAAAAAAAAATACATAATGGAGCGTACCATAGTATTTTCCTAAAAAATATTTATTCAAATATGTGTCTGGTGTTGTAAACTTCGATTAGATTACTTTGGTTGAGAAGAATATTTTAACTTCTCTGTTACGGTAAAAGAACCAAAAAAAAGCATTCGAGATCAACAAACATAACTTTTTCACTTCCATCCATGACGTAGTTCTCTTTTCAAAATGACTCAATTTTAAAAATATATATTCCGAACCATGGAGAATTTTCATGCTCTTTCATATTCATTCACCACAAAGACGTTGCAATAGTGAGAAATTCAATCCGCAATGGCATCAACATCAATCGGCAACACTGGACCCTAGGGTGATTAATATTAAGCGAAAAATCCCAACTTCGACTTATAGCTGTTGTCGGAGAATATATTGTCTGTATTTTTCGGCTCAATCCTCTTTCTATCACTCACGACCTATGAAGCACTGACACTTCTAGAGGTCGCCGTGTCCACGTATCACACACGGGGACATGTATTGGACACACCACGTGGTGTATCCCTTAAATTAAATTATATTTTGGAGGGGGACACAGCATGGACATGCGTGTCCCCCATATACACTCTCTCTCGCTGTGTATATGTGTGTGTGTGTGTGTGTGTGTGTACGTACTAGTCTATATATTTCCGTTGTGGGTGTATATCTTACATTTATGTGTGTACCAGTATATATACTAGTATATAACAGTATAGATATGTTACATATTAAAAGAAAAGTGAGTATATCTATCTATATATATATCTGTATTGTTACTGCATACATATATGATTTTTCTATATTTGAGAACACTTCTAAAACGGGATTCCCGTTTCCGGACCTCCATGATCCAAATATTTTTTTGACGATCCGAGCCGTCCAATGTGTTCACAAGGTGTTTTCAAGGGTCTACGCGGAAAATCTTCAAAAAAAAATACCGGGAAGGGCTTGATCCAAGCAGTTTTCGCAAAAAATATATATTTACAGTTTTTGCGAAAACTGCTTGGATCAAGCCCTTCCCGGTATTTGTTTTTGAAGATTTCCCTCTTGGACCATTGAAAACACCTTCTGAACACATTGGACGGCTCGGATTTTCCAAAAATAATTTGCAACACAAAAAAATTCAATTTTTTCTTATTTTCGGGAGGTGTGGACTAGAAGTTTTCTATATTTATATATATATATATATATATATATATATATATATATATATATACACCGGCGATCCTGTCAAGGATCCCGGATTTCCCGGACCGAAGCGTTTTGATGCTTTTCCCAATTGGTTTTGGGAAATCCGAGCCGTCCAATGTGTTCAAAAGGTGTTTTCCAAGGCCCACGCTGAAATCTTCAAAAAAATACCGGGAAGGGCTTGATCCAAGCGGTTTTTCGCAAAAAACTGCATATTTACAGTTTTGCGAAAACCGCTTGGATCAAGCCCTTCCCGATATTTTTTTTTGAAGATTTCCCGCGTGGGCCTTGGAAAACACCTTTTGAACACATTGGACGGCTCGGATCGTCAAAAAAATATCGGGAAGGTGGAGTCCCGGATCCGGGACTCCCGGACTAGATAAGGAGTGTATATATATATATATATATATAATTATTTATTTTTTCCGTGTCAGTGTCCGTATCCATATCGGTGTCCATGCTACATAGCTCACGACCATGCCCTCCACGAGCAAACACTTCCATTGGTGTCAATGCAATATGCATTTTCGTGAGGTTACAAAACGTCGGAAGGCCTTCGCAAATCATCGAGGTTCGGGTGGAATTCATTGTCTTTGAGAACTTTTTTTAGTTTCTTCTAATTTTCCATTTATTTATGTTCACATGTAAATGCCATTTGAGTTTTGTTCATTGGAATTCATTGTTTTCTGAACTGTTTTTCAGATTCTTGTTCATTGGAATTCATTGTTTTCTGAACTGTTTTTCAGATTCTTCTAATTTTCCTTTCACCTTCTGTTCCCATTCCAGATATGTTCATTAACGTAGGTTGTCTTTTGTCCTTTGTCATTCTTTTATCAACGTTTCCGATTTGGTTTTTTATTAATAAAGAGTAGAGACAAAAGGCAAAATGCAAAGGAACAACAAAAAAACAGGTAAAACACCGAATTAGATTAGTCTTCCCAATAGAGAATAATGGTAGTACCACATTAAACATCGTATTGACACTGAAAAATTAGAAACTCAAAATTTAGGACCAACAACTGGGGCCGAAATATGGATGAGTGAAATGTGATCCACACGTGCAAAATGCACGTGATAAAACCACTAGTGCAAGATAAACGTATGAGCAACTAGGAGTCTAGAGGCTAGGACAGATTCAAAAAATAAAAAAACTAGGAGACTAGGACAGATTCTGGAGGCTAGGAGTATCCTATAGTTTTTTTTTCCAATTGGTCTTCAATTGGCTCCTCAAACAAGCTACTAAGAACTACTCCTAATAGTTTTTTTTGCCAATATATATAAATAAATAAATAAAAAGAAGAAGCAATTGGGACAGAATTGATAGCGAAGTTTAGACCAAATATGAAACGAGGTTTTTACGTCAGCTGATAATAATAATAAGAAACTAATTTGACAGGGACATCAGTAATCACTATTAAGTTTGAGCAAAGGTAATTTAGGAATGGCGATATATTAAATTATGTCCTACACTGAAACCTAATGCTATAAGTTACGAACAGAATGCAAGGCCTTGGTCCAAAGCTGAATACAACATTTTAGATTGATCTATTTATAAGTGCTATTTAAGCCGATGAATATCAGCAAAATCATCCAGCCTAACATTGTGGAAATAAATTCAGGATATTTTAGATTAAAATTAACCTAGGGTACTATATGCATGACACAAAGTGTTTGAGCCTATGATTGCAGCTGCAGAGAGAAGAAGACAGAAAGTGAGCCCTGCTTGATCAGCAGCAACTACAATTGCATATCATTTTTTATTTTTACGTATTAAATACCATAGAACAATAACATATCCAATATAGTAATAAAATCCCATTTAGTGACTTTTACTAAAGAGAAAAACACAATTATGATAATTATGATCATGCTACCCTTCCCAAACAGATTACCATTGCGATAAATTTTCAAAAAACGGGAAAAAGACTGACAGTCAATATGAATAAGAAGTTGCAAAATTGAGAGTTCCCAAATATAAATAACAAGAATTAGTACCAAGCACGCTTAGTTTTACTACATTTCTAGTGGCGGTGGCAATTGGCAATTGGCAATCCAACCCAACCCGTCCCGTCCATATTTTTGTTTTTGAACGGTAACAATTTTATTAATCTCTGAAGAAAACAAAGATTAAAAGGGAAGAAGGATAAATGGCATCGCTACTAGGGAGACAACATTCCGCTAGAGATCATAGCCACTTCAAACCCCAGACAAAAAGTTAGCAAGGTGCCAACCAAATGTGAAAGTTCTAACAGGACAAACCCTGTGAGGAACGAAAAAACAACCAGACATGAAATTGAAAAAACTAGCAAAAATTAAAAGTGTTTGGTTGGGTTGATGTGAGTTGAATCCAAAAAGTACCCGTGTGTTCTTCCGCCAATAAAAAACAAACCAGCAAAATTCAAAAACAAAAAAGATACCCACACAACACCCTCAACAATTGAAGGAATCGAAAGAAGTCATTCCACTCGTAAATGAGGAAAGCAATGGCGGAAGGGGCACAGATAAGATAAGAGAGTAAGGGAACTAAAAGAGGAAGAAGACTAGCAAAAGTCTACTAGGTCTAAGAACCAGGAGAAAAAGAATGAAATTAAATAAGTAAGAAGTATATATTGATAAAGAAAATGTACCTTTCCATTGAAAAGGGGTTGTGCATGTATAGTTGGATTGCCCTCTGTTGTTCCCGCCTCCCCCATTTTGGTACAGAAGCTTACAAGCTTTGGTAGCGTCCACAAACTTAGAGATGTCAATTTGTTGAAGCATACCTGTTCATTTCTATGCCCATCTTCATCTACGTCTCCTTCAAATCCAACTACTCCCTCCATGGTTTCACAATTTCTTACGTCTAGCGTTTTCAGATTCTTTAAGAGGCGATGCGTTTTGGATGGAAACAAATGCGTCAGTTTATTGCAACCCTTGACCTCCATGTTCATCAGTTGGCAGAAAGATCCATGTGCTTCAAAGACCGTAATTGACTGCTTGTCCCAAATCTCTATTATGTTATCCACCCACCAAATATTTAATTTCTCCAAGGCAGGAAAAATAACCTGAAAGGTAGTGCAAGATAAGTATCATTAATTAGGGACTCCTCCATAGAAAAGTTACTCACGTAGCATTATCAAACAAATGCTACACAAGTAATAAATCTGCTTGTTGGTCGAGGAAAATTCCTGTTAAAAAAAGAGGAGAACTTTAGAGTCATTTTCATCCAACTAAGAACATTTCTTCTTCTTTTTCTTCCTTTTTTTTATTACTTTTAATTAGAAGCCCACATTATTTTACGAAACTTCGAAACTAGTCTTTGTGGGATTGGAATCCCGAAATTTTATGTCCTCTCTAAGAGCATCCAAGGTCTCGATCAACTAGTCCTAACATCGCTCAAACTAGTCTTCGAATCTAGGCATCGAGTGCTACAGTTAACACAGTGATTAAAGTCTTGAACCTAGACAACTAACGGTCTCATGTTATCGTAGGTCAAAATAACAATAATATAATTAAGTTTAAACCTATACTGATCCTCAAGGGCGATTGGGGTCCTTCCCGTGATGATATGATAAATATGTTGTGCATGAATGCTGTAAGAAATTAACGGCGAACCTCTTTTACTGTGTTGAAATCACCGATCACTACGTGATTCATAAGTTATGTTTTGTAACTTACAAAATTTATGGACTATCTGAAGGTTGAGCCTGGACCAAAGAGCCCAAAAGTAAAGGTACACTGAGATGAACAACAGCCTAAAACCCTCGACAAACTTCTAAAAGGAAAATTTCCCGAGAGGGAGAGGTTTATGTATTTAGAACACAACTACTCCACGTTCAAAAGTCAGATTGAGACGATTGAAATTGATGTTGAAAGATGAGATAGAAGGCTTCATTGTCGCTGTTCAATAAAATTGCTAAAGTCACATGGGGCGTGAACAAAACCATAAAATCTGGGTAACACGTATGCACCAGGTTTAGTGTTTTGACGTCTCACAAAAGTATCAATCGCGACAATTCAAATTGGGTGTGACGGATAAAATTAAGAGCGCGCAACAACTTTCATCGCAATTGTTTAGAATGTCAACACTGAGATGAACAACAGCCTAAAAATCTAGAGTCAAAGCTGTTCCTCGTTTAGTATTTTGGGTACCAGTCTCATTCTCATCGCAAAAAGTCTCATCTAGGATTTTATTCCGGACAGTCTCTACAAAATAATTTCGACGAGGAATATTCAATCATGCTATTGTTATCCCACACAAATATAACATTAAAAGAAATGGATGATAATGCTCTCAAAGTTTCTAAAAATCATTAGTAATTTTATCAGAGTTCATCTAAGACAAGAAAGAATCAAGGCAATCAACCTAAGTTATCAATTAAGCTGTCCCAATGATTTATTAAGCCTACTAGGTCACATAATTAAGGCATTTGAATGTGGTTAATTTGCAAAATATAATTCAAAACATTTACATAGTTTTGACCGTGTTCATTTGTCAGAAACTGCCATGTCCATTACTTTGAACAACAAAATTATAAAGAAGATGAAGTAAAATGTACATTAATTTGTACCCCAAGTAATTTAGATTTATCAAAATAGCTCTCTTTCAAAAGCAGTCCATTTTGATTTTTTTTGGACAAGGTGGAGTTTTTAATTGTAGAACTTGATATAACAGTAGAATTTTTATTGCTCAATTGGGTTCGAATTCATAAAATTCCAAACAAATTTTGAAAAAAAAAAAAAAAAAACCCCTGATATCATCGACTAAAACTTAATTTCCTCCCCAAATATATTGACCTTCTCTGTCTCCTCTCTCCCAAAAATTTATTGAACACAGCATATTCCAAAAACAGAGCTCAAATTCTTCGAGTTGAGTTTCCACAAGGAAACAGTGTTAAATTCCTACATACCATACGTACTACATCAAGCAGATTCTAGAGGCTAAGAGGTAGATTGAGTTTTCACTAGTTGAAGTACTAGAAGACTTCTATTCTTTTCGAAGCTCAATCAGTATGTGTTTTTTTTTTTCCTACTGTGATAAAAAAAAAGTTCACTTAAAGATGGAAAAATACCAATGTATTTTGTCTACAGTGTCGTCTCATATGATTGTTTTATGTTATACAATGTTATGAACAGTAACATAAAATAAGTTATTTTACAAATGTTGTGCCATTCCGAAAAAAATGTTGTGCATTTTTTCCTCTTTTTTCAAAATTAGAAGCCCAAAAAGTGTTTTGCATTATGTGAACTTGTCCGCATTTGGCTAAATGCAGATGGCATCCGACAGGCAAGGTATAGATTTTAATCAGATTTTTGCCATCTCCAAAAATGAAATATTTGAGAATTGAGAGTATGGCTTATTAGCGGGACATGTATATCGTAATCTAGATGAAGTAATAAGAGGAGAGACATAGTTACGATAGATAGCACTACAAAGAATGGGACCAAAATTAAAAGGAACTAGGTCTTGTGTCATGGTACCCGATGCTCTCGACAGAGCTCCGTGGAGAAAACTTATCATTCATGCAAGGACTTGAGGCTCCACTTTATTTGATTTGGATGGATTAGGGAAACTATCACACAAAATAACCTCCAACTTTATTTGATTTGTAATTGTTCTGTATTTTTTGGTCGATTTCTATGAACAGTAACATAAATTCGTGAATTGTAACATGAATATTGTATTTTTTTAAAAACGCATGACGGGTCGTAATAAGTACCAAAACCATATGTAACAAGATTACCATAGGCAATGATGTGAATTGTGAATCCATAACGGTTGGTAACTTGACCAAAAGTATACGTAACAACTATCAAAAAATACGTAATGGAGCGTACCATAGTATTTTCCTAAAAAAAAAAATCATTCAAATATGTGTCTGATGTTGTAAACTTCGGTTAGATTACTTTGGTTGAGAAGAATATCTTAACTCTCTTTTACGGTAAAAGAACAAAAAAAAAAAAAAAAAAGTATTCAAGATCAACAAACATAACTTTTTCTAGTTTTTGAAATCCTTAATTGATATTTATCTAGAGTCAAATAAGAAAATTGAAACCAAAAAAGGTTTTGACCAAATTGCAATGGCCCACGTCAACATCTGGATATCAAAGCCACGTTTGACAAAGTCTCTATAGCATCTCCAACGGAGAAGCAATATAGATTTTTCTTACTTATGTGGCAAATTGAAGAGTCGTTGTTAAAAGTCTACTCCATCTAAATCTTCAAATTAATTTTACATATTATCTTGAAATTTATAATATTTGGATTTTATTTCTTGGAAAATTGTGATATTTTAAAATTTAATTTTGATGACTTCTCGAGTTGAAGAGCCATCTCCCTCTCTTCAAACTTGAATGTAGAGAAAGCTACACAAAAATAGGATAGCACTCTGCTATGTACGTAGGACCTTCACGTTCAATATATTAGTCTCCTTATCTGTGTCAGATATGCTGGGAAAATGCAGCACGCGAAGGTACGTATACTTATTTAAGTAATCTAAGCCAGGAATGCATTGTGGATAAATGTAGAATTACTTCTGATTCCAAGGTAGCTAGCTAATTGCTGTCTTAAATTATCATTTTACGATAAAAGCCAAGATATATCCCGCTATTAGACAAAATTGCAGTTGAAATATGCCGGGGTTCAGCTCCTCAAATGCAACCAAAGGGGCTTGCTTTGATTGCATTTCTTTGGGCTTCTCATGGAAGATAAATGTACGAGCTACTAGGAGTCTGGGACAGATTCTAGAGGCTAAGAGGTAGGTTGAGTTTTCACTAGTTGAAGTAGTAGAAGACTTCTATTCTTTTCGAATCTCTATCAATGCGCGTTTTTTTCCCTATTGTGATGATTTAATGTTTTATTTATATGATAATTTAGAAGTATTTTTGCCAATATAAAAAATATAAAAAGAAAAAGCAATTGGGATAGACATTGATAGCAAAGTTTAGACCAAATATGAAACGAGATTTTTACTTCAGCTGATAGTAATAAAAAAACTCATTTGACAGGGAAATTTGTAATCACTATGAAGTCTGAGCGAAAGGAATTTAGGTATGACAATATTTTGAATTATGTTCTGCACTCAAACTAAATGCTATTAATTATGAACAGAACGCAATCCTTGGTCCACAACTGAATATAACATTTTAATTAGATTGATCTGTTTATGAGCACTATTTTTTTTTTTCTGATTGGGAATTTATGAGCACTATTGAACCTGATGATCAGCAAAAACATCCAGCTCAGCATTAGGGAAATATATTCGGAAGATATTGAGAAAAATGGTTGAAATTTTTCTCAAATGCGGAAAATTTTTAAATTTATCACCGCACATCCACCACAAAATAATAATAATAATAATAAAGTTGAGAATATTTTCAATTTGAAAAGGACTTAGAATTTCTCAATCCTAAGATTTCTAAAATTCATCCCATCACAGCCGCGTCTCCGCCGCGAGCATTATAACACTATACATTTTTTGAGCTTCATAGGCTTAATAATTGACTCTACAAAATTATGTGACTGCGCCCCACAACCACCCAATAACTTTCGTGCTAAATATATTACTCCATTTTACAGAATGTTGCATAGTCGCAACATTTTACAAGAAACTTTGCTTTCGACTACAGTACTTTCCATAATTGGGTTTTGTCACGCTCTCTCCTCTCTAATGAGACTTTCTAGTACACAATTGGTCATTACAAGAGGGTGGAGTGGAAAATCGAGAGGGAATTTTCTTAACAAATGCTGTGGAAGACTGTAAAGATTATGGAATTTCTCTCATGGCACAACAGTTGATGCACTTTCGTTCCCATCTATAATTAAATTTTGAATCGATCGGCGAAACTTGAGCTGTAGGGGCAATTTCAGACTAAATCCTCCTTCTTTCCCTGAGCATAAAAGTTTTATGTTGGGCTAGAGCTACCAGGAATTAGCTTCAATGAATAGGATAACTGTATACTTGTAACCTAACCCTAGCAGTGTGTCTGAGTGTACTCCCCTCGCCCTATGTTACCTGGTAATTACAAGGCCTGAGCGCTATGGCCTCACAACCCCATGGTGGAGTGACGAAAGTAAATTAATATTTAACTGAATTTACTTTACTAGTTGAGGTGTTGGCCAAATTTTGAATATTTAATTTAGATAACCAACAAATTGGAACTTTAATAATCTTCATATACCTGGTGATTGAACAAGGATTGAGCATTGGATGTTGTAGAACTTGAGTAGAAACTTTTAAGCTTCTCCATGTTTGTAATCCAAAGCCATCTTAGCTGAGGGATGATCAAGGTACTATCATCAGCCACTTCTTCTTCTCCTTTTTCGTTCTTGAAGACTACGAATTCTACATTTGGACAGTCATTTACTACCAAAAATTGCAGATTCCGTAGCCGAGGAAGTATATTCGAAGGAACCAAATTCATCAGTTTCTTACACCCTTCGACTGTAATGTCCCTTAATTGGCCGAAGGACTCCGTCTCTTGATACACCGAAGGTGATTGCTTGTCCCAAATCTCTTCTATGCTATCCAATGCTTCAACTTTTAATTCCTCCAAGACGGGCAAAATAACCTGCAAAATTGATTAGAACACTGTTATGTCGATGACTGTTCCATCAAAAGGCTCACCCCCAAGTAACCATTCTTTGACTTTGGCTGACACGGAACACAGTGCTCTCGACAGAGCTCAAAACTGTTTCATGGAGCCAACGACTAAAGGCTCCATTTTATTTGGTATTAGGTAACTATCACGCATAAGAACCTCGAGTTAAGAAAGCCTTAGCTCTGTTTTCAATAAACTAAAAATTCCCAATAGTGGGGACAATGTTTAAACCCAGTCTTAGTGGGCTTGGCCAGTTTAATTCCAGAGGTGGAACAGTGAGTGGGGTCGTTAGGCATTGCGTTTATTTGTTTAACAATTGGGGTCGTTAGGAATCTGGGATAGATTCTAGAGGCTTAAGAGGTAGGTTGAGTTTTCACTAGTTGAAGTGCTAGAAGACTTCTATTCTTTTCAAAACTCTATCAATGCATTTTTTTTTTTTCTATTGAAAAGATTTTATGTTTTATCTATATGACAATTTAAAAGTTTTTTTGCCAATATAAAATGAAAAAGCAATTTGGATATAACAATTTCTAGATAATGAAATGCTAGATGAATGAAATCGAAGAAGAAAGAAATGTTTGCAGAATTGAATTGAAATGCATGTTCTCTCGTATATTTCTCATTACCCTTGAAGTGGAAGATGATCTCCCTTTTATACAGCACCTAACTGCACTCCTATTGGCTAGAAAATATTCACAAGGATTGATGAGTTGGCACTTCCCTTAACCGCCTCAACTACACTTAACTATTGATAACAGAATTACCAACAAACCTCCACTAACAGCAGACCTCCACTAATCACAGACTAATCAACAGAATTACATGAAATTACATTACATCCTTATTTAACAGGATAGACATTGAAATGAAACTGCACTTTATTTGATTTGGATGGATTAGGGAAACTATCACACAAAATAACCTCCAACTCAAGAAAGCCTAAGTTCTGTTTATAATAACTAGAAATTTCCTATAGTATGGACAATGTTTAAACCAAGTCTTAGTAATTATAGGCCGCCACCATTTTTTGAAAGGGGTTCCATCCAGGATGATCGATAGAGCTTGAAGTTTAAATTGATAATGGGGTCGCTAGGCTAACAATTGAGTGATGATGTCTACTACAATTACTACAATAACTTGTGAACATATCTTTTCTTTTTCGTCAGTGAAAACGATTTTTTATCCCTAGATGAAAATTTATACTCGTGTTCATCTAATCCCGAATGCATGCGAAGGAGCTTGGGGCTTATCTTTGCTTAAACACAACTATGTGGTGGTCCCTATTTCACTTCTCTTGAATGATCAATCTATGAGCAACTTGGATGTTGATAGCGAAGTTTTGATCGAAGACACAACGTACGAGATTGTTATTCTCAAAATTTTCCAGCTTAGCATTAGACAAACAAATTCACATCGACCTAGATTATAGTAAGTACAGTACTCCGGTAAGATTTGATACAGATTTCTACGTAGAAATATGTGGTTATTTGTGGTCCTATCATGCATTTTGAAATAGTAGACTTAGAGTCCAATTTTGTTCACACACATAAAAGTGGGTAAACATGACCGACTTCCTTAGTGGTTGATTCGAACTCATGGAACTTTATTTTACTTTACCTATTTATTTGATAGAGAAAATCTAAAAGTTTCCATGACCCCATGATTCAAAGAAGAATCTGATCATTTCATCCCTTGTATTTGTTTTTCCCAGAAATTTATTTCATAATATATATATGTACAAGTTACGTTATGAATTATGAGATCCAGAATCAGTCGACTTAAGAATTATCTTGCTCGATGATCTAAAAACACAATTATGATAATTATGATCATGCTACCCTTCCCAAACAGATTACCATTGCGAAAAAATTTCAAAAAACGGGAAAAAGATTGACAGTCAATATGAATAAGAAGTTGCAAAATTGAGAGTTCCCAAATATAAATAACAAGAATGAGTACCAAGCACACTTAGTTTTACTACATTTCTATGGGCGGTGGCAATTGGCAATCCAACCCAACCCAACCCAACCCGTCCCGTCCCGTCCATATTTTTGTTTTTCAACGGTAACAATTTTATTAATCTCTGAAGGAAACAAAGATTAAAAGGGAAGAAGGATTAACGGCATCACTACTAGGGAGACAACATTTCGCTAGAGATCATAGCCACTTCAAACCCCAGGCAAAAAGTTAGCAAGGTGCCAACCAAATGTAAAAGTTCAACAGGACAAACCCTGTGAGGAACGAAAGAAACAACCAGACATGAAATTGAAAAAAATTAGCAAAAATTAAAAGTGTTTGGTTGGGTTGATGTGAGTTGAATCCAAAAATTACCCGTGTGTTCTTCCGCCAATCAAAAACAAACCAGCAAAATTCAAAAACAAAAAAGATACCCACACAACATCCTCACATAGGGGTCGGCCTCACCTCTATGTGAAAGTATTGTGTGGGAGTGGGTGTTGTGTGGGTTTATATCTATCTGTGTAAATTCCGAATTCTGATCATTCTTTTTGACAATTTGTAAGCAACTGATTGATTAATCGATATTTGGAGGAGGTTTTCGTGTTCGATTTGAGGAGGAAAGTTGAAATTTCTGTGACTTTAGAGAGAGAGAGAGAGAGGGATAGATAGGAGAGAGAAGATGAGTAATAACAATCAGAAGAAGAGGAATTTTCAGATGGAGGTGTTCAATAGTAGAAATTTTCTAGTATTATTGAACTTCAGCAGCCACCGGACCCTTTTCAGTAATCAAGTCTTTTTATTTTTTAATTACCGCCATATGCCTATCTCATAAATGTTAAAAATCAAATTGATTTCATTCATTCATCACATCACATAAGTAGGCAATATTCAATTTTTTTTATGACGTAATCCAGCTAATAACAATCGATCAACTATAGTTTTTCTTTTTCATGCATACTCAGACAATTATAGGTCGCATACACACGCCCGCAACTGCGAGGTGACTATCAAGTACTTCAAGGAGGATTGAAAAGAAATTCTTGACCTCAACATGTAGAAAGATGTGGCTATTTGAGGTCCTAGCTAGTATTTTGAAATAGTAGACTTAGGCTGAATTTTCGCTAAATTTTTGGTATTTGTGGTTTTAGTATTTTTGTTCGTCTTTTCTGAATTTTTGTTAGATTCAAACTTACTTTTTGGATTAATCATCCGCCTCCGAAAGGAGTCTAAAAAATAAAAATTTTGGGTACGCCCTCTTGTTGTTAACTCTAATGTTTTTGGTTACCCTCTTGTTGTTAAGTGTATGGATTCATATGGTGAAAGTCAACGGGGATACTTGTTAGGGATACTTAAGCATTTAACTTCTTTTTTTCCTTTTTAAATTGAAAAGCCACAATATGATACACACTTTTAACCTATTCTTTGTGGGCTTGGCTCAGTGTCAAGGGGGGCTCTATGGCCGAATGTTCAACCCATTCGCCAACATGAATACCCATGTAAATAAGATAAAATGACAATGATAAAGCTTACCTTTTCAGTGAAAAGAGGTTGGGCATGGGCAGAAGAACTTTCCATGGGTGTTTGCGTCTTCTCCTTTTCGGCGTAGAAGCTTGTGAGGTTTGGTAGACGTTGCAAATACAGTCTCTTCAGTTTACTCAATATGAGTTCATTTCCATCAGTTTGTCCTTCAAATCCAACTATTTCCTCCATGCTTTCACATGATTCTACTCTTAGGTGTTCCAAGTGGACAAGTCCTCTTGCGGTAGTTGGGGATAAGAGATACTTTAACTTACACTTTTCAACAATTAAGTCAGTTAAATGTTTGAAGGGATACAACCCATGACTTTGCACGGATGATTTTGGCTCACCAAGAAGATATTCCAAGTCATCATCACATGATTCAACTTTGAGGTATTTCAAGTCAAGAAATTCATTTCCAACACCTTTGTAATCAAGTACCTTCTTCAAACCCTTAATGCCAATGAGGTATAGCGCTTCAGCTTTATCCACCAAATGTATGAACTCTTTTCTTAAAGAAGACTCTTTATATTTCAAGGCCCTTGTTCCTGGAAAATATTCATACCTCCCGATATTAGTACCCATTGAGATCCTAAATCTCTTCAGGTTCTCCAACATTAGGTCTTGCTTGGGTAATAGCGTGACAGCTGGTATATGGATATGTAAAGTGGTTAATTGACCAGTATTCAACAACAGCCTTATCTCCTCGATGCTCACATTTCTGCTTCTGCTCGTGTCCTTTTCCTCGTCTATTGTGGCCTCCCATTTGTCAAATGTGTCTGCAAAGTACAATTCCTCCAGGTTGGTCAAATTGGATACAATACCTTGTGGAATCAACTTGAGATCATCACAATCTCTGAGATCTAACACCCGTAGACTAGTCAACTGCGCCATCTCTAGTGGCAACGCCTCGATTTTAGAACCCCGAAGGCTAAGCACTTCAAGGTTTGTTTTTAAATCCCGAAGTATAGCAATGTCCACCAACTCGCATTGATTCAAACATAACATCCGAACGTTTGACAATTTTGCAAGTGATGATGGGAGTCGCCACATGCGTATTTGAATTAGAATTAACACTGTAAGTTGCTTCATCCCACTGAAAAACTTGTCTGGAACTTCAAGATCTGAAAGTTCGTTGTTGTCAAGAATCAAGGTGTGGAGTTGCGGATATACCAAGCCATCCGGAAGCACTCTAATTTTTCCGGAATTTAATGAGATAGCTGATGGCTCATTCACAAGATTCCGTGGCCATTGAAGGGCACCATGGTCTACTAGAAATGCTTGTTCTTCACGTGCAATTGAAATACCAACATCTCTTATAACATCATGAATTCTGACAACATTTTCATTACTGCCATTTGACAACAAAGAAGTTGATTTGAGGATATAAACCACAGTACGTATGGCATCTCTTGCTTCCTGTAGCGTACGTGGGTTTTGAGAGAGCAAACTCCTTGCCACGCAATGTCTTGTCAAGTCATCGATTGATATCTCAAAGTCCTCAGCAAACAAACAGCAGAGTAAGAAACAAGATTTTGCATCCAATGACTCCAACATATCGTAGCTTACTCGTAAGGTAGCCCAAACACTTGAGCTAATACCCTCAATGTTTGTGAGCATATACCTCTTCAACTTAACAAGTGCATTGTCCCACATGTAGCTTGGCTTACCTTCCAATGCTGCTCCAAGTGCTTTAATGGCGATCGGCAAACCTTTGCATTTTTTGCACACTTCGCGTGCCAGGGATTCCACTCCCGGCTGAGACTCCATAGAATTTCCCACTTGCTTCTTGAATAGGTCCCATGCTTCTCCCTCCTCTAGCTCAGCAATCGGGAAATTTCTATCGCTTTTCATGCTGATTTCTAACAAATCTTTATTTCGAGATGTTAGCACAACTTTACACCCTCTCTGTCCATCCGTGATAGGAATACCTATTGCCTTCAGGTCCACCACTTCCCAAATATCATCCAATATTACTAGATATTGCTCGTCGTTCTTGAATTTATTCCACAACTGAATTGCAATTGCATTTTCATCCGCTGTGGCTTCCAACTTAAGATTCAATTTGTCAGCTAATTTCTTTTGTATTTCCTTGACATTAAGAACCTTCGAGACAGCTACTAGTGGGATTTGCTTAAATGTTCTATCATCTAGCAATTTTTTGGCGACCTTCTCAACTAATGTGGTCTTACCAACCCCTCCCAGCCCATGTACGCCAATCGTTTTGACATTGGGATCTTTTAACGCAACCACAATTTGCTCAAAAATTGGCGTCCTAGAATTCAAGTGAACATAATTCTCGGCGGATGGAAATTCAAGTTCCGGAGGAGGTGGCTTGTGGTGTGAAATTTCTTCAAAATGCCTATTGTACTCAACGAGTCTTTGGACATCCCTTATCTTCTCTTCAGCTTGTTTGGCCAATCGGTACCTCCACATGATGTTAGGACATGAGCATGCGAAGCAGTGCATTCTTGCCTCGACTTGTCCAATAAGCTCACGAACGTCATTTTCCATCTTGCCCGCATCCTCTTGCCAGTGTGTAACAGCATTCTCAATCTCTTCACCACGATCCCTGGCCTCGCGAACTCTTCTTTCAATTATTACCCTTGCATCTTCAAGATGGCGCAATTCTGTTCTCAAATTATCCACGTGCATCCTATACTGACGGACATATTTCCCTGCTTTAGTTACTGCTTTGCCCGCTTCTTTGACCGCTTCGTTAAGGGCTGGACATCCCAACATCGCAATTATGCATTCTGGAGTACACATTTCTGGTAGGGCTCTAGTTCTTCTGATATTTCCAAAGGATTTGTGTATGTGATGCAATTCAAATTTGAAAAGATAATGCTCTTTGTGATCTGCAACAAAAAGGAAAAAAAGTTATAAGGGGGGAAAAAGGAAGATAAGAGCAATGCAGTACAACACCAACCAAAATACTTTCTTTCGATGGCCCAAAGAGAGAGAGAGAGAGAGAGAGAATCAATTTTTCATACATACGGTAACTGATACACATTGACCTCATACAGAAAACAAAAAGAGTTAATCACATCATCAGAAAAATCTTATATGAAATGTGATTATCTATATACCTGCTATACTTAATCTTATTTAATTGCTCAAGTTGACACTTGACCAACTATTTTTTTTCACCTTTTCATATTGCTCTTTTTTTCATTTCTTGGTTAATTACTGAATCTACGAAAATTCCTATTTTATAAACGATCATCAGCATCTTTCCGACGGACAAAAGTAAAATTCCTATTTTATAAACGATGATCAACATCTTTACGACGGACAAAAGTAAAGGATTACTTTTATTTCCATATCGATACAACATCAGAGCCGGCTTAGGTACAAATCCTAAGAACCTTGGGCTTTAGGCCCACCAAAAAATCAAAATTTTAGGGCCCCCAATTATTTAGGAACCCTACATATATATATTAGACTCAATATAATTTTTGTGTAACCCCTCTATACAAAAAAATGGCCCAATTCGAATTTAGGGCCCAAAATTCATGCGGTGGCAATTGTGAAATAACAAACAAGTTGTGGCCTAATTTCCTGAAATTGATAAAAAATTATCTCCGGTCAACCACGTCTTAAGAAAGATTAAATGGATTGGCTATTTCGTCCATTGAGAAGGATATGGTGAAGATGCTTGATTATGAATATTTAATTAGTACATTTGCCGCTAAAAGTGCGAGACAACAAATGTTCAAATGATAGATTTTGAAATGTTGTAGCAATTGTATATTTTTGGATAACTATATGTTTGCATTTATAATGGTAAATCTTTTGTAATAGTTTCTATAAAGACTCTTTATTGACTAATTTTTGTATGCAAACTATAGGGTGTGTCTTGTTTAATAAGTTTGATTTAGGCATCCGAAATCTATGAGCCGGCTCTGTACAACATAAGAGATACAAGGATAGAGAAAGAAGGACTGAAATAAGACGAAACATGTATTCTGACTTTTTGGCAGATTAAAGTGGGAACTTGAATATCCTAATTTCTTTACAATACATTTCTGTCCAATTGATATATCTTGAGCCCATGATATACAGCTTATGATATGCCGACTAAAGCCCATCCCAATTCTCAAGTTGACCAGCAACATTTTTTTTTTCATGTTGCTCTCTTTTTTTTCATTCGTTATTTAATTTTTCAATTTATAAGCATCCTTCACACAGACCAAATTAGACAAAAGTATAAAAGTATTTATTTTTTTTTAACCATAATCATATTGATACAACAAAACAGAGACTAGGATAGAGATAGAAGTGACATTCGGAAGAAATAATATGAAATTAATATGATGATTTGGAAAACTAAGAGCAAGAGCAGAAGCCTCTCCATAGTAAAAAAAATAGGTAAAAGTAGAGAAATGAGCAACAAAACAGCTTGCAGCAGATTCGGCAAAAGCATTAGGTATCCCTGTTCGCAAGCCATTGGTGAACAGGACTTCTCTACTTCTACCTAACGACTGTTCAACAGCTAACCTTTTTGGTACTTTTTAAATAGATGAAAAACTTATTCTAGAAAAAATCAATGCTGAGAAAATGGAGGCTAATGGTACAAACAAGGAATTGGCGAGTTAGACAAGAATTTTGGAGGTAATACACCAATCCGAGGGGTGGAGCCAAACAAGGAATTGGCGAAGGTTTCACACGCAACACAACTGATAAGGTTAAAGGCAAAAAAGGCGTTAAAAGGTCGGTTTTGGATTTCAAATCGTTTCCATCTTTTTAGAGTACAAATTAAGAAGATGTGGGAGTATTCGCATGAAAAATTCGATTTACATACACATGCAACACGTCTATGCATATTACTATATAGTATGGGCAAAATTGCTAAATCATAGTATCATACTACTATTATAGGACTGAATCTTAACCCATGAATCTGAAAATGATGGAAACTACCATGGAAGGTCCACTTAGGACCATGATTTTCAATTAATCCTCAAATCTATCAATTCGGAAATCTTTCATTATCCACGTACCATAACATATTTCTGGACTAAGCTCGTCTGCAGTTACCAGTCTCAAGTTGAGAGCTTTCGAGGGTCCTTCTCTGTATGACAAAAACGATTGAAACTGTTCAACTTTTAAATCTTGCCGACAACAACTAGTCATGCCAAAAATCACGTCATCAAAGAAAAATATAGAGACACATTCACTAAATAAATAAGTTCAGATATCGTATCGTTTGATGCTAGCTAGCTAGCTAGATTGACATTTTTTTCTCACAAATAATATTCTTGATGAGATTTGAAAATTGAATGCTTGTTATAGTCACGGACGGAGGTCATGTATGGAAAGGGACCTGGGAATTCCCAACCTTGCTAAACTCACTTCAGTATAATATAAAAACACATTAAACAAGGGGATCGAGTCATTTCTACTCCAAAATTGATACCCGCACACCCTTTTTTATTTCTTAGTGAATTTTTATTTGTAAAAATTTCACTAAAAGACAAACAAAAGAGTGTGGTTATCAATTTGAGGGGTGTGAAAATCAATACTGTACAATTTACCATGAATCATAACATACTATATTGGTTCCTTTTATGTGAATATATATTTTTTCCTCAGTATCAATAGAAAGTGGCTATGTTTTCTTTTTTTTAGAATATTAGTATTTCTAAGATTTCGTGAGGTTCATGAATAGAAAGTGGCTTGTTTTAAATTTTTTTTTTTAAATACTTCCTCCGTCTCAAATTGCTTGTCTCTTTTGTGAAATCCAACTTTTTAAGGAGACAAAATTATTGTCTTAGAGTCATAACTTATCCTTCAAAACTGTAAAGTTTATTAAGTTGTTTTAAATTGCCTATATATCTTTTAATATAGATCTCAAAAAATATGCAATATGGATCTCGTTTTGATAGATCTTCATTAGTTGTTTTATACAAAGTTTTAAAAATCATAAAAACATTATATATTAAAAACTATAAACGATTTAGAAATGACACGAATTTCAAAAACTGTGAAATAAATTGAGAGAGAAATAGTACTTTAATGGTAAAGCTGGAAATTTGACATATTTTGATAGTTGTTTTTAGAAATAAAACCAACATTTAGAACTAGCAATTTTAGACAGAGGGAGTACTATATTTTTTAGATTTTATGCTTGAACAACGAACTATATGTAAAAGAAAAACTCAAAAATTCAACAACCATGTGAATATGAAAATTTTCAAGTTCTACGTTTCGGCTCTCTCTATGTAACCTGCGTGACAGGAAGAGTTTACAAAAATCCTAAACCTGAGGGTGCAATCCGACTAAGTAAATTCCAGTATTTTTCTGAGAAGAAAATGAAATCATATTTTGAACAATCTTTTTGTAGATCTTTACCCATTGACAAATAAATTTGCAAACTCTTTTTCTAACCTTTGAACTACCACTTCACTCTGAAGAACTCCATGGTTAAGAAGTCACCAATGAGAACGCAAGTAACCCTTCCATCGTTATCAACCATTCTTTTCTCACATTGTTGGGATCTGAAAGCCAAAAGTGTAACATTAACCCACTGCTCATAAAACTTCTTCATCCCAACTATAAAGAATGATATCAATGAGCTCTTTCTAACACTCTGAATTTACACCAAAAGAGTAGAATTTTATGGCATTACCTGAATAAATTAGGTGTGAAGAAGATGAAGATCCAGACAGACCACAGGAAATAGCAAACTCACGATTGAGTGTTAGAGATTGGCTCGTGAACAGGTGGAACCATGAACTCCTTAAAAATCTACTTTTGGGTGAATTCCAACAAGCTCCCCTGAGGATTTCTATAATTACAGAAATCTTCACTCAAGTTTCACAAATGAAAATGAGCTCCACCAGAGATGACTTGTTACATGTTACGAAGGAACAACAAAAGATCTCTTTATGTTACAACCTGAATGAAAATTGGTACGTTGATTGGATCTAAGGCTTAGAATTATCGGATTTGACTGATTTTTATTGAAGCCACTTGGAAAAATATTTTTAAGGAAAAGTGTATGGAATATGAAAACTTTCCCATAGATCTCCCAAAAAATGAAATGTGTGGGTTTATCATTTACACTTGGTGAATCGCAACCATACATTTCTTTTTTAGGGAAGATTTATGAGAGAGTTTTCATGTAATGTATCAAACCTTTATTTTGAAACTAATGAACGGTTTGAAACTTTTGTGTTACGCTCGTAAGTGAAGCCCACGATCTAGTTTGTGCACTATCGGTGTAAATGGATCGGTTCCTATTGATTTATTGTATGGGTCTTGCTAACGTGTGCCCAACAGACACACAATAAGCACACAAACAAACAAAAATAACACACACTCCAATGCATATTTTACATTTTTCAATACACGTTCACATATCCCTATAAAATTTTCACACTTTTCAATACACCTAGCATTTTCCTGTATTACTAAAAAACGGGGGGTGGGGGAATGCTGATTCACTTAAGGTCCCACACGGATAGTAGACCAAGACTTTTAAATTGCAATAATGCAACTTTAAACAGTAAAGCAAGTCTTCTTTTTTTTTTTTGACACAACATTGCTGATAATTAAGCATTGTAGGCCCTTGCTTTATTAAAGTCTTTCTTTAAAGTCTTGGTCTACTCTTGATAGGAATATTTTTGAAGCTCCTTTCCTAATGGGCCGTCCTTTCTCCTCAGTCGAGGGACCACCTCCATCAACTGTGTCATGTGTCTTTCGAAAACGGAAAATGTTAATATGTACCCAATAAACACAAACCTAACAAATAAACATTAAAGTTAAAAAAAATGTATTAAAATAAATGAAAAGTATATAGAAATATGTGAAAACATATTAAAAAGTGTAAAAGGTGTATTGATGTGTATTTCTTGTATAATTATTGTGTGTTCATTGGGTACACATTATCAAGACTGTTCGACAATAATGTTGATTAATAGTACGGATCAACTGTGTCACATGTCTTTCAACAATAATGTTGTTTAATAGTACATAGTAATAATTTTCGTGAGACTGGTTCAAACGGTTGTTTTTACGACTCTAATCGAGCTCCTGCTAGCAATTTATGGAGAAAAATTTGAGTGCGTGTAGGGTAGGGATAATGTGGTGTTCGAGCGCGAATCTCAGCTTTCAAAAGTTATTTTAGAAAGTTGATATGTGCGATGGGTATAGCCACCTGTTTTTGTGAAAAACGGCTCGGATCAAGCCATTCCCGGTATTTTGTTTTTATGATTTCTCACGAAGACACTTGAAAACACCTTTTAAACACATTGGACGGTTCGGATCGTCGAAATTTGATCGGGATCAATGAGGTGTGGATTTTTTTAAAATCTGGAATCTTGGACTGGAAGTGTGGTATATATATATATATAAGTGATTCATATTTTTCTAAAAAAAAAAAAATCCTTCCAAAAATCCAGTGTGGGCACGGGCCTCCGCCACAGGTGGTGCAAACCCGTAAATAAATTTATCTCATGACATTTTCTGTCTTGCAATTGGGGGGAAGAAACAATGGGACAAAAGTAAAAAGAGGAATATTTTAAGACGACAGTTGCCGGTCGAAGTAATTTCTTAATTTGGTCTACTTCTGTTCTTGCCGACATTTTAACACGATATTTTTTGGGTGCTGATTTTGGGGCTCCCTTTTTTTATGCAGACACTCCAATATTTAATGAAGTTACAAAAATACCCTTTTTAATATATGAAAATTACTGGAGGCACTCCACCACCATTATCTCCTCATTTACTAAGGCACTCCAAATGGAAAAATGAACCAAAACCAAACATAAACATAGGTGATATGGAAAAAAGTAAAAACCGGTTTTTTGGATTTTTCCGTTTTGTCTTTATTCAATTTTTTTTTTTGCATTTTTTGGTTTTGCGTCAAGTTTTCGTGGTTTATGTATTCCTCTTGTCGAGACAAATCCAAAGAGAATAAAATTATGGTCAAAAGTTATGTTTTTTTTTTTAATAAAACCGAAAATAAACCAAAATATACTACCACGAAAAATTGACGCAAAACCAAAAAATGCAAAAAAAAAAAAAATTGAATAAAGACAAAACGGAAAAAACCAAAAAACCGATTTTTACTTTTTTGCCAAATCACTTACGTTCCAAACATTAAACATCCACAACATAAACATTAGGTTCCAAATATTAAACATGTATCTATGTCAGATTGCTTCACGCCACTTTGCGGGAAAAAAATTTTTTTGCTAGAACTCTCCATAATAAACAACATACAATTAAAAATGTTGATGCTGCAAAATCTTCATAACGACTGCGACACAAGATCTTTATATTTTTCGTACTCATTATCTACCATTTTTTCCTCAAAATCTTCATAACGGCCGCAAATCTACATTTTAAAACTCATAGTGAAACAAATAAAGCACATCACCAAAGTTAGAGAATTCTTGGAGGAAAAGTAACAGAACTATCACGAGACTTTGCATGTATAGGCCGAAAACCACTTGTGCAGGTTGTCCTAGTGCAGAACGTGGAGACAATAACATAAAGACTTTACCAATGAAAGATTACATATAGAAGTAGGCAATTCAGTGACGTGCAGTAAAAAGAGTTGAGCAACTATCTGCTTTTTTCTGATAAAAAAAAAACTATTTGCATTTTTGGAGTGCCTGAAGTAAAAGAGAAAAGTGAAGTTTTTTAGAGTGCCTGAAGTAAATCATGGAACTTGCAAAAGGGTAATATTGGAAATCTACTATAGCTTGGAGCCCCTGCATCAAAATTGGGAGTGCGAATATCAATTTCCTATTTTTTATTTTTTTTTGTTAATTCTTACTGGATTGGGACATATTTTTACACCCTAATGTGAGGGTGAACTAGAACTCACCCTACTGTCATTAATCGTACTTGGTTTATGTGGCAAACAAATACTATTGATTGGGCATGCAAATTTTCAAGGTCAATTTCTCATCCATTCTACGTTCCACTTCACGTATCTATCCATGTACACGTATTCATAACTCTATATGTATGTATATTTAAATTATCTGTGTGTTTACGTACAAAAGGACAACCATATAATCTTTGTAAATTGCAAGTGATGGTGGATGATGATGGGAATCAAATCAATGTATAGAAAATGTTTAGCTTTACAGACCCAAAAATCAAATTAGCGCGACCAAAAATGCATATGTATTTCTATTCATGTATAGTTTTAGGCTTTTAGCAGCTGAATCCAAAAATTTTATGTTGTCCCAGAGTGGTATTGGGGCACCGGTGCCCTGTAAATATTGACCTTTACATTAGAAAATAGGTAAATCTCGGCATTAGATGAAAACCACAAGGAGGGCGGTTTTTCTCCTTTTCTGTGCAATTGGACTTGCTATAAACACAGAATTTACTTACCATAAATAGAGACTTTACTTACCACACTTTATGGCCTATACGTATGGTAAGTGTAGTCTATTTTTGTAGTGAGTGTAATCTGTTTTTATAGTTTGCAGAACCAGTATTCGCGGTAAGTAAAACTGAGGCACCAGTTTCCCAGTACCACTTTGGGGCACCACAGCCGGAGCCCGTAGAATCACGGTGGCAATTAGTTTTTGAGCAAGTCTATATATATAGCTATTATACAAGCTATTATACAAGAATAAAGGAAATGAATACAAGTGATCTCAATTTGCAATAAGAAAATTCTCACCAAGTGAGTATGGAGGAATATGAGATTCAGGGTTAGAGCATCCTGTACTTGTAGAGACAAACTTTGATAGTTTCGAACTGTTATTCCACCATCTCTCTTCAAACTAATTGGTGTTAAAAAGGGTTTCAATTAAGTCTTTTATAACATTCGATATCACACCAGCAAGTTTATTTTTAGAGCGGTCGCAGGGAGTGGCATCGTGTAACCAAATCTATGGGGGCACTCCGGGCCTAACAATCTCTCCCTCACGATAACGCTCCCGCGACTTGAACCCATGACCTCCCAACTCTGATACCACTTGTCGGACCGCTTTTCCACCATCTCTCCTAAAACCAATTGGTGTTAGGAAAGATGGTGAAAAAGAGTCCGACAAGTGGTGTCAGAGCCACAAGGTTACAAGTTCGAGTCCCCGGGCTAGTTGCGGGGGCGGTGCTAATATCCACTATGTACTCAAGCGCCCCCTGTTGGCGTGGGGCAAGAGTATTGGGAGGACTAACCGCCTTCACCCATCGGTGTTGTATGGGCAGCATTGCGAAGTGCCTCATGTCCGCTTGTCGCTCAGTGCAGGGCTTTGCGCTGCCCTTTAAGATTAAGTTGCGCATCTAACAGCAATTGCTTTCAGATGAGTTGGTTAGCACCTGATCCAACAAGTGGTATTAGAGTCGATGGCTGACAATCTATGGACGGACTCTCCTGGAAGCATCGGTGGTTGTGCGCTTGCATGAAGACTCTCGGAGGAGCAGGAAAAATCCATTGTAACTCTCGATGGAGCAAGAAAAATTCTTGGTACGTGCGGCAAGCGGCCGGTAAAAGGGTAGCTCTTAGTGGAGTGGGTACTCTCGATGGAGCAGAAAAAATTCCTAGTATGTGCGACACCTGGCTGGCAAGCAAAGCAATGTGGCTCTCCTGGATAGTGGTGGCTCTCGATGGAGTGAGTGCAGTAAATAAGCCCGGGTTCGAACACAGTGGTGGAGAGATAGATCTAGAATTGAGGGAAAATCAAGTTGATCAGATCGAGGGGGTCTAGGCCCAAGGCATGGTTCTCACATGAGGGGGAGATTGTTGAGAACATGTATGAAAGATTGAGTCCCACATTGGATAAACAGGAAAAAGAGTTGGACCTTAATGCTGGAACTTGTGGCTCATATGGAGAGGTACCAAGGAGTTCTGATGAAAGGTCAGATGCCGGAGCGGAGCGAAGCTCACCGAGCAGATTGGGTTGCTCACCACTTACAAGGCGCCTTTAAGTGGATATGGGTCATGCAATGTTATTGGGTCCATGTGATATAGTGCTCTGTGGATACTCCCTAACGGATTGGGCCTACGCGCACAAGGGAAGAACCTCAGGCTTCTCTCTCTCCCTCAATTTCTTTGATTTGATTTTTGTAATTCATAACATCCAAAATCCTAAGTGTTTGTGTGTTGGTGAGTTAACTGCACTTTCAATTACCTAACATCAAATTAGCACGGCCTCGTTCCCTTTATCTTTTTTGCAGACGTCAAATTTTTTACATTATATAATTCGTCTCGATAAGAGAAATTTTAAAAATACAAAATTATGACGGAAACTCAAAAAAAAGTCCAAATCTAAAAAGTGTGAAAAAAAATCACAAAGAAGTTAATGGTAACGAGCTCTAAGATTTGTTGGAATGAAGATTAACAACTACCGAAAATCTAGATGGTACGAGTAAAGTTGAGAATTTGGTGGAACTATAAATTTACTAAAGACTTTTCTCACGCGGGACCGCTTTTAACAATAATTGAGCGTTGTAGGCCCTTGCTCTGTTAAAGACTTTCTTTAAAGTCTGGTCTACTCATGATATTTTTGAAGCTTCTTCCAAATGGGCCGTCCTCTGCTCAGTCGAGGGACCACTTCTATCAACTGTGGCATGTGTCTTTCAAGTTTCAACAATAATGCTGGTTTTTTTTTGTTGTTTTTTTTGTTTTTTTTTTAAGCAACAGGAAACATAACCAATGCTGGTTAGTAGTATGGAGTAATAATTTTCGTGAGACCAGTTCAGATTGATGTTTTTCGACTTTTATCGATCGAACTCCCGCTACCAAATTATGGGGAAGAATTTGGGTGTGTATAGGATAGGGATAATATGGTATTTGAGCGCGAATATCAGCCGTCCAAAAGTATTTTGAACGGCCAAGATTCACAATGGGTATCACGACATGGTACCCGTTGGACACCCAAATTTTTCTCCAAATTATGAGATTAACCTCTTAAAGATTAATGAAGATGTATGTAAAGTAACTCCGACACTCTTAAAAAAAAAATTCAGGCTACTTATGTCATGACCATGACCCGCCCCTGTAGATCTCAATCACAACAGCGTCAGTGAAATCATCACCCGGCTAATCAATACACGTAACAAAAGCCTATTTATGAACTTACATACGAAAGGATTATTATAGCTCCCAATTACACCTCAGAGCTGTGTGTATACGACATGTAGTAATAAGCAATTCTAACTATTACAAGATCTTCAAACGGTAGCTTGAGCACTGTAAACAGTACAAGTACGGATTTACCCAACATATGCTTCAAGCCCACATGAAAGGTGGAACATTTTCATAAGCTAAAGCTCATATAAATGACCAATAAATAATTTACATGCTTTCTGAAAAAGGTACTCGGTATTGGCCAGTACTGGTATCGTACTGTACCAGTAGAAAAATCGATACCCAAGCCAGTACGAGATTCAGAACCTTGATTGTGAGAGTCTGGGCATAGTCCCACATTGGAGAGTTAAGGAAGCTTGCGTCAGTTTATAGGATTTGGCCCACCAACTACTACTAAATCGAGGTTAATCTTTTGAACCACATAGTTAGGTAAAGAGCTAATGGGACAGTTGGGGCTAGTCGTTACATCATTCTCGCTCATCAACACCCAAAACCACTGTCTACGCAAAATTCCTTGCATCAGTTTATTTTTGGTAATTTGTTTCTCTCATTCTCCTGAAACCAAATTGAGAACATAAATTTCTTTCGTTTTCCCTTCTCTTCTTTTTCAAATTTTCCAAACATATTTTTACTTGTTTAATAATGAATATCAATCTAGATTGAGTCCCACATTGGATAAACAGAAAAAAAAAGTTGGACCTTAATGTTGGAACTTGTGCCTCATATGGAGAGGTACCAAGGAGTTCTGATGAAAGGCCAGATGCCGGAGCGGAACGGAGCGGAGCGAGAGCAGCAAAGCGCACCGAGCGGATTGGGCTGCTCACCACTTACAAGGAGCCTTTTAAGTGGATATGAGTCATTCAATGTTATTGGGTCCATGTGATATAGTGGACTCTGTGGATACTCCCCAACAGATTGGGCCTACGCGCACAAGCGAAGAACCTCAGGCTTCTCTCTCTCCCTCAATTTCTTTGATTTGATTTTTGTAATTCATAGCATCCAAAATCCTAAGTGTTTGTGTGTTGGTGAGTTGACTGCACTGTTCAATTACCTAACATCAAATTAGCATGGCCTCCTTCCCTGTAACTTTTTTGCACACGTCAAATTTTTTACGTTATATAATTCGTCTCGATGAGAGAAATTTTAAAAATACAAAATTACGACAGAAACTCAAACAAAGTCCAAATCTAAAAAGTGTAAAAAAAAATCACACAAAGAAGTTAATTGGGAACGAGCTCTAAGATTTATTGGAATGAAGATTAACAACTACCGAAAATTTAGATGGTGGAACTATAAATTTACTAAAGACTTTTCTCGCACGGGACCGCTTTTAACAATAATTGAGCATTGTAGGCCCTTGCTCTGTTAAAGACTTTCTTTAAAGTCTTGGTCTACCTACTCATGATATTTTTGAAGCTCCTTCCAAATGGGCCGTCCTCTGCTCAGTCGAGGGACCACTTCAATCAACTGTGGCATGTGTCTTCCAACTTTCATCAATAATGCAGGGTTTTTTTTTTTAGCAACAGGAAACATAACCAATGCTGGTTAGGGATAATATGGTGTCTGAGTAATAATTTTCACGAGACCAGTTCAGATTGATGTTTTTCGACTCTAATCAAACTCTCGCTACCAAATTATGGAGAAGAATTCGGGTGCGTGCAGGATAGGGATAATATGGTGTCTGAGTGCAAATCTGAGCTGTCCAAAAATATTTTGAACATTCAAGATTCACGACGGGTATCGCCACATGGTACCCGTCCAACACCCAAATTTTTCTCCAAGTTATAAGATTAATCTCTTATAGATTAATGGAGATGCATGTAAAGTAACTCAGACACTCTAAAAAAAGAATTCAGGCTACTTATGCCACGACCATGACCCGCCCCTGTAGATCTCAATCACAACAGCGTTAGAGAAATCATCAAACAGTAACTTGAGCACTGTAAACAGTACAAGTACGGATTTACCCAACATATGCTTCAAGCCCACATGAAAGGTGGAACATTTTCATAAACTGAAGCTCATATAAATGACCAATGAATAATTTACATGCTTTCCAAAACGGTACTAGTATCATACCGTACTAGTAGAAAAATCGATACCCAAGCCGGTACAAGATTCAGAACCCTAATTGCGAGAGCCTGGGCATAGTCCCACATTGGCGAGTTAAGGAAGTTTGGGTCAGTTTATAAGATTTGGCCCACCAATTACTCCTAAATCGAGATTAACCTTTTGAGCCACATAGGTTAAGGGCTAATGAGACAGCTGGGGCGGGTCATTACATCATTCTCACTCATCAATACCCAAAACCACTGTCTACGCAAAATTCCTTGCATCAGTTTATTTTTGCTATTTTTTTCTCCCATTCTCCTCAAACCAAATTGAGAACATAAATTTCTTTCGTTTTCCCTTCTCTTCTTTTTCCAGTTTTCCAAACAAATTTTTACTTGTTTATAATGAATACCAATCTAGAAATTTTCGCGCCGGAATAGGAAGAGGTGCAAAGAAAGAAGATAATACTGAAAGAGAAGGTCCAGTTTCGACCATTTGTACCGAAACTCCTTTCCGTCAGTCTTCCCCCTCAAGAACCCTGGTTCGTAGAACAAGAGTTGAACTTGAAACCCCAAAAAATCTGCGTATATGATTGGAATAAAAATTTAGATATTGATAACCTGAATCCCTTCCTCTGTTTGCAACTTCATTTTTTCCCGTGACAAAAATCATATTTTGGAGTTTATTTTCTTGGTAATTCTTAACTGAATGAGAAACTTTGTTTATACATACAAAAATGTGCTATATATACACAGGAAACAGCAGTGGAATGTCTTTGACAAGAACCTCAAGTTGACACCGAAAAAGGAATTTGCAAAAAGAGAAAAACAAACACATCTACAGAGAAGTTAAGCAGGCAACCAACTGTCTACACACTTGTTGTACTTCCGGCGAAGTATCCGACGAAGATATACTTGAAAGTATTGTTCTCGCATCCAGCAGTCCTCCGGCGATACTTTCCAAAATTGCTTCTTCACTAGCCATTAGAGATGCCATTAGCTTGGCACCAGCTGCTTTTTCCTGCTCAACAGTGGAAAGCCATTTACACAAAAGCTCTCAATTTATAAACTCGAATGACAGAATATATAAGAGTAATTGATGCATGATAATACAACACCTGCAGGACATTTTATGTTTTTTGGGAGCCAACGGATATTGTAAATGGTAATCACAAAACGTTTGAACCAAACGTGGTATATGTAATCGCTTGATACTCAAATCCGAGAGACAAACAGGCCTTACGGCTATGTTTGGTTTGATAGAATGAATGTTGGAATTGAATGGTCATTGGCTCATTGCAATTGAATAATCAAAGGACTGCCGCCAATTAAGAAATAATATTAGTAGTAAATTAAAAAATGCTCATTCCAAATGGAATTGCTGTTCACCAAGGAGATATCATCCCATTCCACAATTCATTTCTGATGCCAAAAATTATTATTGTCGCAAATTTTGCCTTACCACCCAAAAATCAACTATCAGCACACCAAAACTCACTATTCCCACACTAAAATATTTTACAACCAAAAAAGATATTGACGATGAAATAGGAATGAAAATGGTTCCCAACCAAACATGGGAATCGGAATGGATATTCCAATCTTATGCAGTCTAATTCCATTCCCATCCATTCCACTCTATCGAACAAAACACACCCTCAGAGTACTCAAACTCTTTGTATTGACAATTCGAGAACTTTAATACTAGCAACCAATCCAACAACTC